>JAJQQW010000003.1:107145840-107690840 GCA_025583905.1 Ia io
ATATAATTACCAATACTAAGTTAGCAATCCCAAATGCTATTTTGGCTGTAATGATACATGAAGTCATTCCATATCCTCAAACGTTGAACATTTTAAAACGAAAATTATTTTAAAAAGTATTTTCCTTTAGAAATTCATTATATTTATTCATCAGGTTTATCAGGTTGTTTGCTATTATCGATTTCTCCAGCAATAGGTAATGTAGAATGAATGAAGTTTGTACGACTTGTAGTCTTGTCTAAAATGAAAAATCATGTCATATTTCCATCTAAGGCCTTTTAAACTGAGGTCTCAGTTTAGAGATTATGTATTAGAAATGTATTGTTTGTTTTCCGAAATGTCAAGATTAGTATTTTCCATGGAGAATAACAATTTGATGCATCGAAGTATTTGATCACATTTATTTTAGATGGCATATATTTTAATACTTAAGAAACCAGTTGTTTTAAAATTGGTGTTTATGTTTTTATTTTAGTTACAAACCTAGCTATTAAGTTACACATCCTGTGTGTTTGTTTTGAAATACCTGCTCTTAATGTTTACAGTAGGGTGAAAATTAATCGCTCTCCCGTACCCTAGAAACAGCTCATGCCACAAGTGTTACTGATGGTAAATTCATTTCACGAGGGAAGATTAACACTTGAAAAGCACACACAGATATCTGAGAGCCCTTCACGTCTGGAAATAGATTTGGGAAACCACGTACGATAGTGGTTCAGAGAGAAAGAGCTTCTCTCTTAAGTAGGACTATTCCCCACTCTTACTATTAAATACTATTTCACATAAACGTGTTGTTTTATTCATTTACAAGGCAGATGGAATTCTAGAGCATACCAAAATGACTAATCCAGCACTGATGCAGAAAAACACATCCATTTTTCCTATTTATACATATCAACCTAAAATTTTAAAAAGTCGAAATGCAGTGTGGGAGTTGCAGTGAATCCGTTTCCTGGCTGTTTCTGCACAGCCCCTGGTAAACCATTCGGCAGGCGGCGGGGGGCCTGCTGTATGGAGACCCATGCAGTGTGCCCGCAACTCTTTCTGTGCTTTTTTTCTTTTAAATAAGACAGAGTGACCGCACATAGCACATTTAACATGGTTACTCTTTTATAATTACCTAACCGTGGTTAGATTTTACCTCCTGCTTAAACGTGGTGCCTTAGTGAGGTGGACACCTGGCTGTACTCTTCAAAGTTTATTTGTCTTTCAGTTCCTGGGGCAATGAGGGCAGTGCTTCTCCTTAACTGTCTTTGTCCAGGGAGACGCTGGAAGGTCTGGGTAGTCAGACAAGGCCGTTTGGGTTGGTGAGGTCAGGTCAGATGCAGGGAAAGTGGTTAAGTGCATTCTCATCGCCGTGAGCGCTTCATCAGGAACGTGACCTTGAGGGAGGTGGGAACAGCCATTTGGCTGTTTCATGGCAGCTACCCGGGCTTGTTTGAGTACCAACAGATTTTCACATGCCCCTTTATCCTAGTTCTTTATTTCTGTTCTCGACTATCCCCTCTGATTGTAGATCATCAGCATGGAGGTGAACATGACAATTAGTTTCTTTTTAGCGATAGATTTTCCTTCATGAGTTTATTTCACGCATTGATCTGTATGGAGATAGCCCTTCATTAAAAATTAAGGGGCTCAGCCTGGCTGACCATGCTTCTGTTCTTGCTTTTAAGAATCGCTTCATGATGACGATTAGTCTCTTCGCAAAGAGGTGACTGTTCTGCTCCTTTTCAGATGGTTTTTCCTGGTCAGCTGTTCGGAGGAGAGACTTGGGCATCTCAGTGTTAGCAGCAGGAATACTGCTCACACGTGCATGCGTATGTTTACTTGAAGGTGGTTCAAGTTTTAGTAGTTCTGCGGCTGCTGTTTTAGTAATCACTTCCCCCAAGATGTTCAAACAAAACCGGAAGATTTGTAGTATATATGTCTTCGCTTTATGGCCAATGTTTTCCTTGTGATGCATTTTATATCAGCTCCATTAAAATGGCATTTTTGTTTAAATATTTGAACAAGTATTGTTTAATAATAGGAAGAGTTTTACTAAACACAGTACGAGATCTAACCTTTTTGGAAACTCCAGTTAAAACAATTAAGCACTGTGTGCAAGCTTTTCCTACGTAAAGGGTTTAAACATTACCGATTGGAGTTTAGCCTTTTACTGAAACTCATATTACAATTAAGCAGAACTAAATACCAATCTTATCATAAGAAAGAAAAAAAAACTTGGCCCATTATCAAAATACCTAAAATATTATTTTAAACGTTCTCAGCGATACCACCCTCTCATCATGCTATGAATTATGTCACGCTGAGTCTGAGGAACTCAAGGTCACCAAAAATGGTTCTACCAGGAGAGTCACGGTTTCTTGACTACAAAGGATGTATTCCTTTAAGAACTTTTTATTTACGGAAATGAAAATGCAATTGGCCCTGGCCGGGTGGCTCAGTTGGTTGGAGCATCCTCCCATACACCAGAAGGTTTCGGGTTCAATTCCTGGTCAGGGTGCTTGTGAGTGGCAGCCAGTCAATATTTCCCCCCCCCCCCATCCCCCTTTCTGTCTCTCTGAAAATCAATAAAAACATATCCTCAGGTGAGGATTTCTTAAGAACTGTAATTGAAATATGTTTACAATGAATTATTCTCGCCCTCACCGCCCCCTCCTCTGTCCCTCCTTCAGGGCCTGAGTTCAGGTCTTCTCCTCTCCTCCCCGGACGGTTTCATCAGCCTCTCACCTGTGTCACTGCCTCTGTCCGGCCTCCACAGCGTCATCTTAGTTGTCATTCCCCATCAGAGTCCCGAGCCTGGCACTGCGCTGCCCGAAGTCTTCATGGCGTGCTTGGGCACCGTCCGAATCCCTTAGCATGTTTTACCAGAACCTTCGTGATCGCACCTCTGCCCCATTTCTCCTCTGGGATGATCCCTTTCCACCCACACACCCCGGCTCGGTCAGTGCCTCTTGCCCCTTTCTCAGCCTCGCACACTTCCCTCAAGAGCCTACTTGCTGGGTTTCTTCTCCAAAGCCTTCACCAATGGCCCTGGGGCGGGGGTCAGGGAGGGGGTGCTGGCTGTACCTTGGGTCCTCCATAGCGCCCGGTGCACGTGCTCCTGCAGCTCTCAGCATGTGGACAATAGTCCCCGTGCACAGTTCTCGCTCCCCCACTAGGGGGCGAGTCCTGTGGGGTCACAGCGGGGCCTTCCTCACCTCTGTGTCCCAGCACTAACCCCCGTGCTGAGAAAAGAAGTTACTCAGTGGTGTTTGTTGAGTGCTTATCGAATGAGTCCGTTTAATTGCTAATAGACGATGATCTTCATGAACATCAGTTACTTTGCTCTGTGTTACAATAGAGTAATGTACTCAGGAGCTGTAGAGGGCTCAGTGTCCCCCATCGGAGGCCCCTAGGACAGTCTGGCATGACTGTTATCTATCATTTCTGAGCCCTGCACGGGCAACATGTTTTATACATGCCACTGTATTTTATTCTCACAGCGTTCCTTCCAGAAGGGATTTCTCCCTTCTGCTGATGGAAAGGGTCCTGAGAGAGGTTAAGAAAATTCGAGGTTGCCCAGTATCGAATGGTGAAAGGGTGACCTCAGTGTAGTGCTATGTGGCTCCAGAGCCGTTCCAAATGTCACACTCCCCGCGCATGAGCATTTCCAATGACACGGGCAGCGCAGGCACAGGTGTCATTTCCAAGGTAAGCGCTTCGTTTTCCGCCCTCGTGCTGTCAGCCGTCACCTCCAGTCACTGTTTGTCACCAAGCCGCTGGTTAGTGGGGGGGAGGAGGGGGGGTGGTGATCTCGGTGGGAATGAGCGGTTCTGGGCAAAGGCCTCTCTCCGGGCTGATCCTGGGAGCTTTACTCCTTTCGTCTCTTAAGAACCCTCTCTGACCTAATACCTCCATTTCTTTGCATTTCTTGTCTGGTGAGATTTTTGGGTAGCTGAGTTCCAATTAGGTGCTAGGGGTTTAGGTGAAGCAAAATGTTAATTTCTACAGTGAAGGGCTTTTAAAAGAAGCCAGTAGTTCAAGGAATCATAACACTAAATTTGAGTCAGAAAAAAATAGGCTAAAGCTGCATGCATGGATACATTTGAAATTTAAACACATTGTTATTTGTGAGGTTTTTTTTTTTCCTTCTAATTTTTTAAAACTGGTCAACACTCTATCTAATGAGACTCGCGGGTGACGAAAGTAGGGAAGATATATCTTTAGTGTGATAATTTGGAGCAAGACTTAGTGCTTTGAATCCGGTGTTTTGGCTACTCAGAGATTACAGGGGGGGTATTGTTAGGACAAAACAACCATAACAAACCCCCCACATTTCTACTCTCTTGCCTCATCTTTACTGACCTTCAACAAACTCAAAAAATTTGAACACCAATTTTACTAACTTCTCCTCTGGAAGTGAATAGAATTAGGGATTTTCAGAACTGAAAGGGGTCTTCAAGTCACCTAATCTAATCTAGACGTCACATTTTATAGGTGGAGAAGCAATAGCTAACATTTACTAGGTATTTGCTGAGTACTAGTCTCAGCGCTAAAACCTTCATATAAGCATTGTTTCAGCTTGAATTCAGAACAACTCATGGAGTTCCATATTCTTATACCCTCCATTGTAAAGATGGGGAAACCGAGGCTTGGTAGAGTTAAGGCAGTTGCTAGTTTTAGAGGTAGAGCACATACCTAAGACCCACTTCCGTCTCCGCTGGGAATGGCTGGGAAGGCCACACCCCGCCCTTAAGAAGTAAGGACCCCAGGCCCCTGAGTTCCAGTTCACTTTTTGCATTAAAAACAACGATTATGCCCGGCCGTGGTGGCTCAGTGGTTGAGTGTCAGCCTATGAACCAGGAGGTCGCAGTTCGATTCCCAGTCAGGGCTCATGCCCAGGTTGTGAGCTTGGTCCTGGAGCATGCAGGAAGCAGCCAGTCAATGATTCTCTGTCATCATTGATGTTTCTATCTCTTTCTCCCTCTCCCTTTTTCTCTGAAATCAATAAAAATACATTAAAAAGATAATGATTATGACATGTTAAAACACCTCATATGTAGCAGGTGGTTTTTGAAGTAAAGATTCTTGGACCCTATTTCATTGATGAGAAAGCTGAGGTTAAAGGAGATTAAGTATTTTGTATAAGGTTATTCAGCTACTAAAGCACAAAGCAATGTTGGGCCTGCTCTGAAATTGATGTCCTTCTTAACTGAATTCTGCCTCCCATTTACCTGTCAAATAGCTTTGTTTTCACTTTAACCCTCATTTTGCTTTGCGTGTAAATTCCCTTTACTGTTGTAGACTAGAAATACGCTAATATGCAACCTTTCATAAATATTGGAACCACTGAATGTTACAGATACTTTCATGCGCTTCTGTTCAAAGTGAATGCTCACCAGCATTACTTGTTGAGGAAGGATGCGTCTACTGCTGTCCTCAGTTTTTGTTTCTCACCATCTCCAGGTTTGTTTGTAGTGAGGCATGATCATGAAGGATCATCCGTGCCATGGATTCTATGGCGTGGCTGACGTCCACTCCCTGGTCGATGCCCAGCAATGACTAGCATCATTGATTAGAAAATTAGCAGATTATGCCTTTATTGACAGGTCTCTTCCCTATTTAATGGTTTGTTTATTTAATTGATAGCTCACACTTTCACTATTAAAGGCTATTAACACATCAGAATGGTATTTATGGAAGCTGGTAAAATGATAAGTCACGTTTACGCCTCTGTGCCCAAGGCTGACTATTGGTAGGTGGGTTTGTGGGTGTGTTTTGTTTGTTTGTTTGTTTGTTTGTTTGTTTTTATATAGTTCTGGTCTGCTGAGGACTTCTGCTTAGGAACTTCAGTAAATTTGCATCTAAACGATTAGCTGGTGGTATGACCTTGGAAAAGTCACTGGGCTTTCAGCAGTTGTAGCTGTAAGAGGATAGGGAGGAAACCAGGTCACAGTCAGAGAAAGACAAGTATCACGTGGTCTCGCTCATCTGTGGAATCTAAAGAACAAAATAAACTGATGAACAAAATAGAACCAGACATAGAAGCAGGGAACAGACTGAGGAATCTCAGAGGGAAGGTGGGGCTGGCTGGGTGGGAAGAGATTAACCAAAGGATGTATAGGCACATGTGCAATATCCCATGGACACAGACAATAGTGTGGTAAAGGCCTGAGGCAGGGGTGGGGTTGGGGGTAGGGGAAGCAGGTGCAGGCTCAAAGGGGTCAATGGGGCAAACAAAGGGGGCATTTGTAATACTTTACAATAAAGATCAACATTAAAAAATAAGATAAAGCAATATAGACTCTTGTAGAGGTTCTCTAGAATATCTTCAGTTGATTCAAGATTCTTGGGGGGGGAAAAATCAAACTAAAAATGGTAATAAAACAAGCCTGCACAATAAACTATATAACTTTTTACATTTTGTGCTACTGGGCTAGCTTATTCTTATGTCCATGTCCTGCTGCTTCTGTGAGTGTGTTTGCCAGTGAAGGTGTCATTGGCTAGGGAAGTCCAGGCTCTGTGCTGGCTTTTTGGTTGATTCCGTTGCCTAAGGAATAAGAAGAGAGAGCGCCCCCCGCAGAGGAACAGTAGGTAGGAACACCGTTGCTCACCAGGGAAGTGGTTCATGGACTATGGATTATGCACGCTTGCTACATTGGGTCTTTGGTTGCCCTCACCCTGAATAGATTATTACTCTTCATCATGAATAATTATTACTATCCCCACGTTCCATCTTTACCTTCATGAAAACTCTTTCGAAGCCAGTCTCTTAAAATCAAGTTTATTTGCAAGACACAGATAAAAATAGTTGGTGTTGCATAGGCATGTCTCGTCTTGATCAAATACCAATTGAGCTAGTTTCATTGTTTACCTTCCCTCACAGGCTCTCCTAACCAGCAGTGTGCTATTTCAGAAAATTAGATCTATACTCAGAGAGAGAGAGAGCATATTTACTGCAGTTAAAGATATTTTTTGAGGCCTTTTCAAAAGAGAAATGTCCGTGTTTTATTGAGAAATGACTGTGTCAACTGTAACAGGCAAGTGACTCCTGAGATGCTCACTCTGAATGCAGTCATACTCTCTTGGGTGAATTGTACACTGAGTGGCCAGATTATGATGATCTCTGAACTCATAGTCATCTGGCTACTCAGTGTATATCCTGTATAATAAAAGGCTAATATGCAAATTGTCCCCTCGACCAGGATTTCGACCAGCAGGCAGGCTGGCCAACTGCCCATGTCCCCTCCCCCTGGCCAGGCTGGTCGGACCCCACCCATGCATGAATTCATGCAACGGGCCTCCTATATTTATTTACACACACACACACACACACACACACACACACACACACACACACACACACTGAGTGGCCAGATTATTATGCGTTCAGAGATCATCATAATCTGGCCACTCAGGGTAGTGCATTTAAGAGTTGAGTGACATAACATTATGGCCCCTGGCACAGGTCAGGCTTAAGGACTGAACCCAAATGGTGTCCTCAATGGGCAGAACAATGAAGTTTTGAAACACAAACTTAATAGTTGTTTTTAAAGTACCGTTGTTCATTTTTAAGGATTCTTCGCCTTTTTCAAACTGCTCGGGTCTGTGAGTCCATGATAACATGTTTGATTTCCTTAAACTCTATTTAAATTTCATGCACATTACATTTCTTACAGAAAACTACGCTCAATCTTTACGTTTATGCTTCCAGTTAGGAAGGCAGATTCCAGGCACCAGGGTTTTCATAAATTGAAGCAAATTATTTTACTTTCATGCTCAGATATCAGTATGAACACCTAGTTTATTAAAATGCTGGTTAATAACGTTCATTTATTTCAGTAGTGCCTCAGTTGCTCATGAGCTAAGAAAGCATTGGTTGTGAACTTACAGTATCTTTCCACCTTCAGTGAGGCAGAACATGGATAGAATTAAATATTAAAGATTTTCAAAGTGTATTTGAAAGTTGATAGTATCTTTTCATTTAAAAAACATCTCCTTGCCCTAGCCGGCTTCGCTCAGTGGATAGAGCATATCAGCCTGTGGACTGAAGCGTCCCGCGTTTGATTCCAGTCAAGGGCACATGCCTGGGTTGCGGCTCAATCCCCAGTAGGGGGCGTGCAGGAGGCAGCTGATCCATGATTCTCTCTCATCATTGATGTTTCTATCTCTCCCTCTCCCTTCCTCTCTGAAATCAATAAAAATATGTTTTAAAAACAAAACCAAACATCTCCTTTTGTGTATTTTACAGACCTTCTCTCTGGCCCCCATTTGCAGGAATACCTCAATTAGCAATAACAAGGTATCTACCTCGCAATGCCCAGGATGTACCTCAGACTCTAATGAGGTGCCTCATTGCAGGCGACCGCGGGAGGATTGTATTAATCTCTGCCGAGCGGGAATGGAAACCCTGGGAAACAGAAACACTAGTTCTAGGCTCTGATCAAACAATAGATTGTCATCAAATCATTAGGATTTAATAAAGGCATATCTGAGACAACACATCACATTATTTCTTCATTTCTTACACTCACCAAGAATAAAATTCTATATTAGACTGCTGTGTTTAGGAGAATTCTTTTGTTATGCCCCCCCCCCCCCCCCGCTTTTTTCAGGATTTAGTTAATCATCCAGTGAAATGTCAGTGTCTGAAAGCCTGATTCTGATTGCCAAAATATACATCCGCCAGGAAAATCGGCCGGCTTTGACTCCAGGCTAACATGCTAAGGTTGTGTGCTGGGAGGGCACACACCTAGTACAGTCAGTGGTTGTGTGGCTGCCGAGGGAGGAGAGGAGAGAGGAGAGAGACCGGAGGAATGGAGTGGCCTTTCTCTCTCTCTCACAAAATAACATTTTATTCCTCTTCAATCAAGAGATCTAAACTCACCAACCATTGGTGGTATCGTCCTGTGTGTGCTGTTTACCACACAGCCCCTACTTCACTGAAATGACACCCATTTTATATATTTCCGTGGGAGTCTTAGTGTTGAACCCCATTTCTTTTTAAGATGATACTGTGTAACCCAGGAATCAGTGAGTTTAAGTTTTACATAGTCATGATTCCTGTAGCAAAGTTTTTTTTTTTTTATCTGTCTACAAAATTAAAACTCAATATAGAATATTTAACTAAAGAGTAATTTAGGAATTCACTAATTTCTTGAGGAAATTCATTTTATAAATTAAAAAAAAAATCACAAAAGTACTGTTCCACCTGGAAAGCTCGCTCTTTTTCTGTTTTTTAAATTAAATTTATTGGGGTGACATTATTGGCAAAAATATATAGGTATCAAGTATATAATTCTATGATATGAAATGCTCTGTAGTCCTATTTATAATAATATAATTTTGAGTTCATTTAGACCAGTGATTTTCAACCTTTTTCAACTCATCACACATACAAACTAATTACTGAAAATCTGAGACACACCAAAAAATACGTTAGATTTTTTTACTGCTCTGACAAAAAATTAAAAATGTGTGTGCATATATATACATACATATATATGTGTATATAATTTTGATTCATGCACACCAGATAGCTATTGTGTATTGGCTGTTGTCATTTTTTTTATTTGACAAGCTAAGGGAAAAGAGGTCAGTGCCTCTGACTAAGTACTCAAGTATTGCATGTTTTAAAAATTCATGCAACACAACGGTTGAACATCGCTGATTTAGACTCGTTTCTTCTCATTTGTGAATGTACGCAATCAGTAATCATAAACTGCTGAGTCTATAAACCAGCTGTTTTTGGAAATACCTGTTATAATGTCAGTGTGGTTATATTTTATAACGTCCTCCTCACGGGCTTCCCCGTCTTTAACTTTCCTCTTCAGTTCAAAAAAGCAAATGTTTCTTTCTTGGGGTCACCTTGGTGTTTCTCTCTCTCCTGCTCAGAAAATCATACCCAGAAAGTATCAAGCTGGTGGAAGAAGGGGTAGGATTATGGACAAGTGGCAGACATAAGTCAGCCGGGTTAGGGAGGCACATAGCAAGGTTTTAAATAAAGTTGGTACGTGTGAAGCATGTTTGTGAGAATATCAAATAGTCGACTTGGCTCAGGAGGTTCATGAAAGAGAGTTTTGGAAGGTAACAGCTAGAAAAGTTGGTTGAAGCCGGGACATGGAGGACCTTGAATCTATAATAATAAAAGTGTAATATGCTAATTAGACCGGACAGCCAAACGATCTTCCGGACGTCTTTCTGGACAAAGCCATGGTGGCAGGGGCAGAGGCACAGGCAGTTAGGGGCGGTAAGGCAGGCAGGCAGAATGGTTAGGGGCGATCAGGCAGGCAGGCGAGCAGTTAGGGGCGATCAGGCAGGCAGACAGAGTGGTTAGTGAAGATTAGGCAGGCAGGCGAGTGGTTAGGGGCAATCAGCAGGCAGGCGAGCGGTTAGGAGTCAGTGGTCCCGGATTGCGAGAGGGATGTCCCGACTGCCTGTTTAGGCCCAAACCCACAAACAGGCAGTCGAACATCCCTCGAGGGGACCTGGATTGCGAGAGGGTGCTGGCTGAGCTGAGGGACTCTCCCCGCTCCCATGCACAAATTTCGTGCACCGGGCCTCTAGTCTCAGATGAAAGGGCAGAGATGTTCATTTCGGACCCACTGGGGATTTGGCAAAGAACACAGTAATGTAGAATGTGTTTGGGGGAAGACCTCCCTGGTAGATGAATTATGAAAGGGAGATAGAAGTAGGAAACCAATAGTGGGCTTTTAGTACTCTGATTTTCACTTCATGACTTTCTCTAACTTTCTGGGGTTTTTTTCTAAATAGATTTTATTGATTTCAGGGGAGAAGGAAGATAGAGAGAGAGAAACATCAATGATGACAGAATCATTGGTCAGCTGCCTCCTGCTGCAGGCCACCCACTGGGGATCAAGCCCACAACCCGGGCATGTGTCCTGGCCTGGGATTGAACCGTGACCTCCTGGTTTATAGGTCAATGCTCAACCACTGGGCCAGCCCGGCTGGGCCTAAATGTCTTAAATGTGGCAGTTTTTTCCGTGAACACTTCCCTAAGGCAGGGGCTTTGTTCATTTTAGTATCCGCAGAGCCTAGGACAGCGCCTGGGCCTTGGCGCTGCTCCGGGAATACTCATTGACTTGAATGAATGAGGACACACAGGATCCAGAAAGATCCGGTGACGTTTCTGAGTTTCCACAGCTAATAGTGACATGCTAAGCTAGCACGCAGGCCATTTCTGTGAGCATAGCTTCTTTCCTCCTCGTCATCTCTTATCTTAGCTTCTTAACTCATTTCTTCCAAGAAATAATTGCACACGACCTTGTATGCTCACGACCACCTCCTCTGAGGTTGCGTTCACACCCATATGTAATTGGTTAAATGTTTTACTCTGTCGCTTTTTGGGGGTGACAACCCCAAGGTCAGAGACTGTGTTTTCTGTTGTTTGCTATTTTTTGTGTGTGTTTTTTTTCAGCACCCTCGTCTCTCAGACCCCCTGTACTCTCCTTTGTCTGAGCAGGGTAGTGATGTTTCTATCTCTCTTTACCTCTCTCTTCCTCTCTGAAATCAATACAGATATTTTTTTTTAAAAAGGAAGGATTCTATTAGCAACCTTCAAGTTTGTCTTTTAGTTCAAGTTCTTGAGGAATTACAAGCATACAGTTAAAGTTAATTTTGTTGATAAAGGATCACTGATATATACTATATTTTTTTGTAGTAGTTGAAATAAATAATGAAATGTTTAAGGGTTTTCTCGCTCTCAAAGCAATAGTCTTCTGAATTTAAATAACTACTTTATTATTTTTCAAATTAAAAGCAAAATTAAAACAATTCAAAGTGTTATTCCATCCGAATCTGTGAAACCACCTTGAAATATAATGCCACATAGAGGGAATTATTGTTTGAAACCATGGCAAAAATTACAGGTGGTGCACTAATATTGTCTGGGTTTTACTCAGTAAGAATTTCACTCTGTTGTCACTCCATCTGTTGTCAATGTATTGCTGTATTTTAGTGAAATAGCAATTGCTGGAGTACTTTAACCCAAGTGTCTCTTACTTGTGTAACTAGTTTGTTATACTTTCTTTCCTGGAAAAGGAGTTATTAAGTGTAACAGAGGCTCTTACTATGATTAATAAAATATTAAGGAATAGATGTCCTCAAATAGACCAAGAAATTGCCACACGTTTATAAACATTTATAATTGTCAGTGAATCATTAACTTTTCGAGTTACAGATGTTTCCCTCACAGTTGAAGGGAGAAAAGCTGGGAATACTGCTCTCGTGAAATAATGAGTTTCTCCATCATATGAAATATTCATCCGTGATTCAAAGTAGTCCTGACATCACTATAACTTTTGAGATGTAAAACTTTTTAGAGAGAATTTTACAATTCATCTCATCTCGGAATGAATTAAAAGTACTGAAATAGGTGCCAGGCTTCCGGCGAACGTGGCAGTAACTGTGGTTCTACAAGGCGCTGCTTTAGAACTTCAAAAGCTCCGAAATCGCAGAGTGGAACCGTGTCAGGCTCCCGTACTAGAGAAAGACGGTCTCAGAGACAGATATACTCTCGGAGATTCTGTGAATCAGAATGGCACGTGGTATTCGTTTTTACTGTCTACCCATACCCTCATCACCAGTGAACATCATTTTGTATGTAGGGAAGATGAATATACCGTATTTTCCGGCGTATAAGACGACTGGGCGTATAAGATTTTCCTGGGTTAAAAAGTCGTCTGATAAGCCGGGAAATACGGTGCCTTTTCTGAAACAATGCCCACCCTCTGTTCCATCGTTCCTGTTACAATTACCGTATTTTCCAGCGTTTAAGACGACTTTTTAACCCAGGAAAATCTTATACGCCCAGTCATCTTATAGGCCGGAAAATACGGTATTTGTATTTTTTTGTTTGTTGAATTAGAAGCTTTTGGAATAAGCTCCTCCTCCACCCAGTGCTCAGCATTACCTGCCTGTGTTCGTTCTCTGGATGTTTGGTCCCTGGATTAACTAGGTTTTAGTTTCTGAAGGTCCCTAAGCATATTTCAGAGAGAATTTCTGTGGTCCTGTCATTGAGGTATTTTTGGGCGGCAAACATTCTCACAGTCTCCCAGTGGCTCCGGAGAGGAGCCAGGGCCCCAGAAAGAAGTTCTTTGCCGCCACAAGTGGCGTGGCTCAGTGGTCGAGCGTCAGCCTGTGAGCCAGGAGGTCACGGTTTGATTTCCAGTCAGGGCACATGCCCGGGAGGCGGGCTCCATCCCCAGTGTGGGGAATGCAGGAGGCAGCCGATCAGTGATTCTCTCTCATCATTGATGTTTCTATCTCTCTCTCCCTCTTCCTTCCTCTCTGAAATCAATACAGATATTTTTTTATATATATTTTATGGATTTTTCACAGAGAGGAAGGGAGGGGGATAGAGAGTTAGAAACATCGATGAGAGAGAAACATCGATCAGCTGCCTCCTGCACACCCCCTACTGGGGATGTGCCCACAACCAAGGTACATGCCCTTGACCGGAATCGAACCTGGGACCTTTCAGTCCGCAGGCGGATGCTCTATCTACTGAGCCAAACCGGTTTCGGCTACAGATAATTTTTTAAAAAAAGGAAGGATTCTATTAGCAAGTTTCCCCTCCCCATCTCCCTCCCAATCCTGGAAAACTAGCATGTTTTGCATATCGTGTCTTGACTATAAAACCGATGCCGAGTGCTGTGTAGCAGGATGGAGTTTGTCCTGTAGCCAGGGGCTCCGTGCTTGGGCGTTAGAAACCCCGGCGGGCTTGTGAGAGCAGGGTCCCCGGGCCCTGCCCCCGAGGTTGTCTCCGTGGGTCTGGGGTGGGGCCCGAGAACTGCATTTGTAACGGGTTCCGGGTGGTGCCGCCACTGCAGCTGGTCCAGAACCTGGCGGAGACCCACCGCCTCGCTCCAGGTTGCTGCTCAGAACCCCTCTTCCTCGTGTGGTACCTGAGAAGCCCCCATTCACCCCCCCCCCCCCCCCCTCCACTGCTTCCTGGAATCAATGGAAATTCAAGCCTGCACCGAGACCCCAGGTCACTCCTGATGAATCCTGTGCTTCAGGAGACCCTGACACCCCCCGCCACACACACACACACACCTGGGGTTCTTGTGAGAATTAGGTGAGAGCAGACTAAGTTACCTGGCTACCAAGATGCCCCATCAAAACCCCCGAAGCCCACCGTTACCCACACGATGCCCATCGGAGCCGGTGAAGAGGCGTGTCTGAGGGCAGCCCAGCTGTGACCTGTGCTCACCTGCACCCCCGACCAGGCCAGAAAGAACTCCTCTGCGGTCACTGAAGCATCATCTCTCTCCTGTCCTCGTCCGATGGCCATTTTAACCGTAATGGGCAACTTGACAGATTACGCAACAAAGTCACCCTGTTAAGACTTCCTCCCGCAGGCAGTGCGCATGAGCCCGCTTGGTCAGGAGGTCTGCTAGGCGTCCTGTGGCTGGGGTGTGGCCTCAAGCTCCCTCCAAGTTTTAAACCCGGGAACTGCTTTTTAATGAGAAAAGTAAGCTGCATGATAAAGAAATTACACGATTATGAACAACGCTTATTTGTCATTTATCCACACAGTTACCCTTGGCTTTCGATTTAAGTTGCAAAATCGTAATATCCGGAGATAGATACCAGAAAATAGCTTTTTAAAACCAACTGTGTTTTTCATCAACACGTGAGCTGTCTCTCTGTGAGAATGAATGGGTATCTAGGCCAGGGACTTCCGGAGGTTTGTCACCATCTCTCAAGACAATAAAGGCTACCCCGAAGTCCGGCGTGCTGTATCCAGGGCGGGCTGGCTGCGGTCTGTCCCCAGAGCAGCTTCGGGCCGCGTAGACGTGGGAAAGGCCCTGTCGGGGTGGGCCAGGGAGGCTGCAGACAGGGGAGCGGGGGGCGCTCACTGCAGCTGCTGCTGTTCTGCTTCGGGTCGGGGGTACAGTACAGTTGTGAGATACGATCATTGGAATATAGTCTAACCCTCTATGAACGGGCGCCCTGCCAGTGTCCAGTCTCACAGGGTGTTGTTAGCAGAGGGGGGTGGCGAATGGGAAGGGGTGCAGAACCAGGAACTTGCCACCAGTCAGATATTAGGCAGTGCTGATCGATGAGGCCTCTCCTTCAGACAAGAGAGAATAACCACTTATGTTTCCGGATCACCAGTCAGCCTTCTCTCAGCCGCTGGGGTGCTTTACTACCTGAGGCAGGGGGCCCCCCCGCAGCTCCGCCTTCAGAGCCCATGCTCTCCCCAGGCGTGATGTGCTCATGGCTCCCTAATGTCAGCCCACGTACCGCTTGGGGGCGGGAGGGGGGTATGTTATAAGTTACACACCTTTCTCTTCCTTCCTTGTTTATGTAATACCGTTCTCAGTTATAATCGGTTTTATTTTTAAAGTATTTTTTAATTGTTGACACTATTACAGATGTCTCCCATTCTCCCCCGCCCCCTTTACTCCCACTCTGCTTGGTATAATTAATTTTAAGTAAGTCATTAGTTTTAAAAAAATATTTGGCAGATTTCTAAAATAAGTGTGTTTTATGACTCTGTGAGAGGATATATCTGAAGCCGACCACAGAATATTCATCGACCAGGGCAGCTGAACCGTGGCGGGCTGGGAGAACCTGGGGCGGCTCAGCGCACCTCTCTGCTGTGTGCATGGATGTAACTTTCCTTGACCTTAAGCTCAGGCTTCAAGGGGAAGGCAGGGGACCAGGGCTTGGCTCTCCTGCCGCAGGTTGCCCAGGAAGGAGGAGGAAAGGGTGATAATCTGACCTACAAAACTTAAATTCCTAATAATGTTCATAGTCATTAAATTTACATGAGGGGAATAAAAACATTTGCCACTTTAACCATGTTGCAAGCTCAGAGGCAACAAATACAAGGTTTACCACCATTTATTCATTAAATATCCAGTTTCTCACACTTATTTTTTTATATGTTTTTATTGATTTTCTTTTTTTTAGAGGGAGAGGAAGGAGAGGGAGAAACATCAGTGAGAGAGAAACATCATCGATGGGCTGCTTGCTGCACCTCCCGCCCCCCACAACCCAGGCATGTGCCCTGACTGGGAATCAAACCTGTGACCTCTCACACTTCTTTTAAAAGCAAAAGTCACTTTGTTAACCTGTCTCCCTACGGGATGAGGATCCCAGTGTATTTGACGGAGGTCGGGGTTCTGCCTTCCGAGGGCGATGTAAGGACGTGATGTCAGACGTGAGAGCTGTGGGTCTACCCTGGGCTCTGCGGCCAACAACCTGACGTGGGTCGGACCACAGAGTCCCAAATAACTCCTGGAAAGACCTTTAAAAGGGGCGTGGTTTGGACTGTGAGGTGCCAGCCATGTGTTTAGCTCTGAAATGCTTCCATTCCCTTTCATTTAAACTGGGACACAGCGTCCCCCTTTTCAAGTGTGCTCTGGCTGAACAGACCGGGTTCTTTGTCCGCACCTACGGCACGCCCCGATGATGCAAATAAAACACCCCCTTTTCAGGAACTGCTTTCTCGGTTGTGTAGGTTTGTTTAGGAATAAATCACCCAACCTGACATTAATTTTAATAGGCCCCCCTTTAGTGCTGCATTAGGCTTTGTGCCCACAGTTCTTTAGTTATTTCCCAGGAGCCTTTAAGTAAATTGAAAACAAACAAAAAGATCCTGTGTGTGTGTATGTGTTTGAGTGTGTGTGTGAGTACGTGAGTGTGTGTGTGAGTGTATTAGTGTGTGTGTATGGGTGTGTGTGTGTGCGCGCGCACGTGTGTGTTTTAATTAGCCTATTAACATTTTATCTCCTTTGTTTTCAGTAATAATAGTCATTAATTCACCTATGTATTGAATTATTGGCCCATTATTTTGAGGCTAAAAAACTAATCTCAATATAGATGTCTAAAATAAGTGATTTAAAGCCAAGATCAGTAAATCAACGATGATGATAGGATTGTAGGGTTTTTAAAATATATAACCAGGAGGGTCATCAGCTGATTTTTAAAAACATTCAGTTTATTGGTGTACATCTCCCATGGAAGCCCTGTTTCTGATAAGCAGTTTTTATTCATGAATGTCACTGATAAGCATTTGAGTTTCTGCACAAACGAATTCTTCAAACCCGAGTAAGCGTACAAGCGGGAGTTTTAGCTGTTTGTTTAGTATTAAGCTCTGCTACCGTATACCCCAGTTTCATGACTTGACAAGAATAAAATAAAAGTAAAGCATTAATTGCCACGTTTTCAATTCACCTAATTCATACTTGATGTGAGAAAGTTCAAAAGAATTACACAATTCTAGGTCCATGAGGAACTCACCACCCAGGAGCTTAAGAAATCTGACTGGACGTGTAGGTATCGGTAGAGAGGTACCTAGTCTCTCTATTTCTTGCCTGCCTTAGAGAAAATACAATAGCTATCTTTCTTGCCTGTTTACATGTGAAATCCTGCTTTATCACATAAGTATACAGGACTGATTTTAATAATGTTTTTTCTTCTGTTGTGTGATATCCCAGGACACTTGGAAGAATTCTTATAAATTTGAATTTTTTAATTACAAAACATCCAGCTGGGACTGGGCCCTTTTTAGAAATAAGTAATAGAATTATGGGAGTTGGGAAGAATCTCAAGTGGCCATGAATACGGACTTATCCCCTGGGTATGGTCATCATTAAAACTTACGGACTTTTTCCGTATTCTGTAAGAACTAGTTTTGTGCCCTTAAAGACACTTCTCTGGCTATCCTGACCGCCTAAGTGATTGCTTATTAAATAATGAGAATCATACGTAAATACTGTGTTGTAAATTTGATGATCAAAAACTATGTAAAGCTATCAAATCAAGGCAACCGCTAATTTAGGTGAATCTGTATTTTAAACGTCAGCTTGGAACTCAGAAAGTATTTCCTCACAGTCCCTTAGTTTGGAGGGTTATGCACGAACTCCTGTTTAACCCGCAGTGTAACACAAGGTTTGCCCGGGTGACTGTGTCCTCAGCCCTCCTGCGAGACTACTGGCCTGGGCCCTCGGAGACCTGGGGAGGTAGACCTGGGGAGGGGGACCTGAGGAGGGAGACCTGGGGAGGGAGACCTGGGGATGGGGACCTGGGGAGGGAGACCTGGGGAGGGAGACCTGGGACCTGGGGAGGGAGGCCTGGGGATGGAGACCTGGGGATGGGGACCTGGGGAGGGAGGCCTGGGGAGGGAGGCCTGGGGAGGGAGGCCTGGGGATGGGGACCTGGGGAGGGGACCTGGGGAGGGAGACCTGGGCATGGAGACCTGGGGATGGAGACCTGAGGAGGGGGACCTGGGGAGGGAGACCTGGGGAGGGAGACCTGGGGATGGGGACCTGGGGATGGGGACCTGGGGAGGGAGACCTGGGGATGGAGACCTGGGGAGGGAGACTTGGGGGGGGACCTGGGGAGGGGGACTTGGGGAGGGAGACCTGGGGAGGGAGGCCTGGGGAGGGAGACCTGGGGAGGGAGACCTGGGGATGGGGACCTGGGGAGGGAGACCTGGGGATGGAGACCTGGGGATGGGGACCTGGGGAGGGAGACCTGGGGAGGGAGACCTGGGGGGGAGGGATGGGGCCTGGGGAGGGAGACCTGGGGAGGGAGAGAGAGACCTGGGGATGGGGACCTGGGGAGGGAGACCTGGGGAGGGGGACCTGGGGAGGGGACCTGGGGGGGAGGCCCTGGGGAGGGGACCTGGGGAGAGACCTGGGGATGGGGACCTGGGGAGGGAGACCTGGGGAGGGAGGACCTGGGGATGGGGACCTGGGGAGGGGGACCTGGGGAGGGAGACCTGGGGAGGGAGACCTGGGGAGGGAGACCTGGGGATGGGGACCTGGGGATGGCTGGTCATTAGGGGCCGGGCTCAGAGCAGAGCTCCCACGCCCAGAGCGAGTGCAGGCACTGAGCGCTCAGCGCTGCAGCTTTCTCACGGGGATGAGACGGTGACGGGGCTGGAGGTAAACTGGAATTGGAGCAGGATTGTAAGTGGCTTAGACAAAGCTGGGTGTTGTTTTTCTAGGACAGGAGCTACCATGGTGATGGAGAAGTAGTGTGCTGGCCTTAGAGCGCCTGTGCATTGTTCTCTGACCATGTCTTTTTTGTTTGTTTGTTTTTAATTTCTTTATTGATTACGGTGTTACATATGTGTCCTTATTCCCCCATTACCCCCCTCCTCCCTCCCCCCAGGGAGCAGGGAAATGACCGAGCGCCAGCCAGCCAGGGGGAAGAAAAGCAAGATATTCTAAAACAAGCCAAATGGTCCTCCGTGTAATACAAACTTCACTGTACTAGGGGAAGTGCGAGGACGTTCAGATGAACTAAAAACATTTCCCAGCCCCCTGCCACAGTTAGGAGAGTCAGCATGCCACCGTGTATTTTGTATCTATACGACAGTGATTGTTCTCAAATACATAAAAGCAAGCATTCTATCATTTCTGTATGTCTAGTCTTCTAAATTAGATGCTTACAAAGGTAAGTACTTCTTAATTAATATAAAGGTAATTGAGATAATCAGAGTGAATAGGTCATTCCTCATAATATCACAGTGCTTCATATCTTATTTGGTCATTTTCTTAAAAACATATTCAGAAGTCCATTTTTTATTTAGAAAACCTCACTAAATCATTATTAAAACCAGCCATGATTAAGATAGTCACATTTCATTTGAATGAAATACTTGCCTCTGGACTCTCCCTTTTTATCACTACTTCCAATTAAAATTTCTGTAAAAGTTAAAAGAGTAGTTCATTTTAATACTAAAGATACCCAAGTGTGTGTGTGGGGGCGGTGGGGGTGGGGGGGCGGGAGTTGATTGAGGGGACTTTTTAATTTTAGAAACTTCAAGCGATTTTTGCTTTGTGGGAGATTAGAGTAGAGGCTAGAACCTGGTTTTACATTCTTTCTAGCACCTTGCACTTTTTGCATTATTCTTTCTAAATGTAACTGCCTTTTTCTTATCCTGACATTTCTATATTTATTTCTGTTTTTTTTCTTGATTGGACTAGCCATAGGTCTCTGTGTTACATATTTTTTTCAAGCCTTATGTCCTTAGATAATTATCTTTTTTCTCTTTACTAATTAGTAACCTCTATTCTAATCTAATTAATCCCTTTGCTTGTTTCCTGTGGACATAATTATGGCTCTTAATATGCTGCTGAATACAGCTTTGTCCCCATTCTACATGGGGGTAATCTTTTTTTATTCCTTTTTTTTTTAAAAAAAAATCATTCTGCATACAGTTGTGACTGCAGATTTTATTTTTTCTCGGTTTAACTCATTTAAATCAGTTAATGTGACTTGAATGCTAGTTTTTTAAGGATTTGAGTTTTTCTTGCATTTTTTTACAGTGTTCTTCAAACTTTTTGCTTACATTCTCACTAAAAGAATTTTGATAAGCTAAATCTCCCCTTATATTTTTAGTGGAAATCTAATGTTTTTTTATTGCAAGAAAAAATAGTTGCAAAGGATTAATTTACAATGTATGACAAATACTGACATTTTAAAATAAAGCTGTCACATCATAATTTTAATGTCCATTAATAATAAATAAATAATAAATGTCCTATAAGTTTTATGCTCACCGTCATGTATTTACAGATAAATTAAACTCTTTGATAGTAGGCTATTTTACATGATGTCGTGTTCTCTTTGAAACTTGTATTATCATTCCACTTCCCATAGAGTATTTTATTTTAATGAAATTTACCTTTACGCTAGCAAGTTCTTTATTGGCCACCCTATTGTCCTCTTCTGCAACACACGTGTCAATATATAGACAAAAATTTAATTTAAAAAATTTCCTGTGGCCACAAGGTTCTAAGAGATAGAAACCAAATTTCTGTTTTGAAGTTTTTATATAATTATCATTAGTATATATTTTCATATAATGTAATCCCAAATCTGAAAACAAGTATGCATGTTTTAATAAAAATGTATTGACAAAAATATATATACTATTGGAAACGTATCTCAATGAAATGGGGTGGCTTTGCAATGTGTGTTTGACTGGGAACACCTCTAATTGGTCATTATTCTTTGTTTTGCTGCCTGGAGTGTTTATGGCAGGTGTTAGGGTAGTGTCTTCCTATTTTAGAGTGAAGGTAGGAAAGGCAGACCTCTTCTGCAGGAACCTCTTCAGGCGAATCAGTATCCAGGCCTGACGCTGACTTGGGTTTGCAGACCCCTCAGGAAAGTTTTCTTTCTTTCCTTCAGGACTCCAGCTGCCGCTTGTCTGATACGTGATACATATTTAGGAATGAGTTTATGAATATACTAGAAGCCCAGCACGCGAAATCACGCAGCCCCGCCCACCCATGTGCACCTCGCCATGCACACAGCCCCGCTCACCTGTGCGCGCTTTGCCGTGCACACAGCCCCGCCGCGCACGCAGCCTCCTGGTGACCTGTCTTTGGTCGTTGCGGCGTTACGAGCACTGGGTTTTTGTTATATAGATGTGTTGTACTCTTCTTTAAAAGCATAATCCTTATTTGTAGGTGTCAGCCTTTGCTCTGTATTTATTTAGCCAGACTCATATTTATTAGTTATTAGGTGATTTAGTATAATCCAATAGGGCCACTGTTTGGCATTGTGGATGGGGCGAACTCTCGTTTGAGGAACTGTCCCTTGTGTTTTAGGGTACCTGGTCTTCCTGACTCTTGTTCTTAGTCATTAACAGACTAAGTGCCACTCCAAACACCCCTCTCCACACCCCATTACCAAACATTCTCAGGCAACTAGGACTGTCCCTGATGGAAAACCATGGATTGAAATCCTCAGTATTCTTCGTAAACCTGCTAGCTTTTTCATCTATTTGCAAGGCCTGTTTAAACTTTAAAGTTTTCTACTATTATTTTGTTTCTGTTCTTTTTTTAATGTTTCTTACCACTTTGCTTTATTTGATACACTGCATTGATGCCTACTCTACACTGAGTGGCCAGATTATTATGATCTCTGAACGCATAATAATCTGGCCACTCAGTGTATATCCTATATAATAAAAGGATAATATGCAAATTGTTCCCTCGACCAGGCGTTCAACCAGCAGGCAGGCTGGCCAACCGCCCATGTCCCCTCCCCCTGGCCAGGCTGGCCGGACCCCACCCATGCACGAATTCATGCACTGGGCCTCATATATATATATATATATATATATATATATATATATATATATATATATATATACACACACACACACATATATATACACACACACACACACACATATATATACGTATATATATGTGTGTGTGTGTGTGTGTGTATATATGTATGTGTGTGTATATATACATATATATATGTATACACACACACACACACACACACACACACACACACACACACACACACTGAGTGGGCAGATTATTATGCGTTCAGAGATCATAATAATCTGGCCACTCAATGTATATTCATTGTAGATTGCAACCTTAATACATCCTTTTTATCCAAGTTAATGTTTTTTATATCATAAGTACTACCTTGTCTGATGTTAATACTGCTTTTTTAAAGAGTTAATTTTAAGAAATTGCCTTAGCCAGTTTGACTCAGTGGATAGAGTGTCGGCCTGTGGACTGAAGGGTTTGATTCCAGTCAAGGGCACGTACCTCGATTGCAGGTTCTTCCCTGACCCTGGTCGGGGCTTGTACAGGAGGCAGCCAATCCATGTGTTTCTCTCACACCGATATTTCTCTCTGTCTTTCCCTCTCTCTTCCACTCTCTCACTAAAAATCAATGCAAAAATATCCTCCGGTGAGGATTAAAAATAAATAAGGAAACAAATAAATAATAAAATGGACATTGTGGTGGACAGAAGAATGACCACGCACACCCTGTATATGTCCTAATTCCCAGAACCTGTGGCTATGTTCCCTTAAATACTACAGGGACGTTACCAATATAAGGAAGTTACAGATACTGAGACCATTAGATTCCAAAGAGAATTGAAGCTTTGTCGGAGGGTCCTATTCAGAGTTTGCGCACTCTGCTTCTGCCCGTCTTGTACCCTTTAGGCCACTCCTCCTTAAGTGGGATTCATGGAGGTGCTATTTGCTGTAAGTGACTTAGAACAGATTTCGGTGAAGCAACTGAGTGTAACTTCTTTGCTTTGCAAAAGTGGCGTTGACATTCTTTAGTGTGACCTGCTGGCATCCCGGGCTCAGTGCACGGTGACCTACCCTGATGACCTGGAGGCTCGTGTGCTCGCTCACCCTCCTCGGAGACCGCGAGCGGGGTTGCAGACGAATGCTTTTATCCAAGGCCATGTTAGTTCCTACCAAACCTTTCTCTTCCCCCCGTTTTCAGATTTCACACACAGGTTCATTTCTTTTCTCGGTGTCCTGTCGGTACAGCAAGTGCATGATGCGCGGTGGCTGCTGTGCCTGATTTTGGGGTTATTTGGGCTTGGTGAGGAGAAGAGAATTGGTGAAGAAATGAAGTTGCTGATTTCCTTAATGCTGGAGGAATGATGTCTTCAACATGCCTTTTTTAAGCATTAGAAAATGTTGGTGTTCAGAGTGAAGAGTTGTTTTAAGAGCATAACATGTCAGCAGCCCATAGCAGACTTTGAGGATTTATAAACACACACACACACACACGTGTGTATACACGTGTACGTACATATATGAATATTTAATTGTTATTGTGCCAAGTTAATGCTCTGCATGCACTCATTCATGCTTTTTAAAGGACCTGACCCCACTGTAGGGTGAGTGTTGAGGTCCCACGGTGAGGTGAGCACCCTGCCCAGGCTGGAGGGGGTGGCATTGAAAGCCAGATGTTCTAAATGCCGCCAGAATGGTTGTGATAGAATAATAGCAGCTGTCCCAGCGTCTCCCAGCGTCTCCCAGGAGTCCTTGCTGATGCTGGTTCTCACACTTGAGTCTTCAGAAAGGTTACTAGTGTCCACTTCTTAATGTTGGAGCTGTTTCAGATACACTCTCTTAAAGCTATATTCCTCCAGATCTCACATTTGTGAGTTCATGTGTTTAACTAGTGCAAGGTGCAGGGGAAATGCATCAGCAAAATGAATGCTATGTATTCTAATATTTTACTGTTTCTGATTATGAGATACAGAGTATTAGGTAAAAAAACACCATTTACATGCTAGTTTGAGCTATCTTTTCATTCTTACTCTTAAATTCACTTTAAATGTCATATACACTGCATCTTAGAAAGTGGACTTAGGGCTGAAACTAAATTATTTTGCTGAAATTTGTGTAGAGAGAGTTCAAAATTGTGTCTGCTCTTTCAATTCCTCATTCTTGTTTCATTAGTCTTGCTTTGCTGTCTAGGTTTGACTGACAACTGATTTTTAATGTGTATGTGCTTTTCTTAAAGACAGATTATAAATAACTTACTTGTTATAGGCTAGTTTTTTGGGTTTGTTTTTTTGTGTTTCTTTTTTAATTCTGGCACACCTCTTAAGAACGTTTGCAATCAGAAAATAACCAGCTTTTTGCAAACATCTTCCATTCCTGAACATGTGCCTGAGCTCGGTGGGGTGGTTGCGTGTTCAGCTCCACCCAGGAGGCTGCTCCTGCAGCGGAACGCGCATGGGACACAGCGCCTCCTTGAGATGTTTTCACTTCACATGTTAATGTGGAGGGCCTTGCTGTCATCACTATTCTTGAAGAAATGTTTAGCGGTGTCTTTGTCTGTGGTATGTATTGGTAGAATGGCTAAAGGCAGTGCTTTAAAAATGTTCTTTTTCATTCAAATTTTCCATTGGATGGAAACGGTTAGGCAAGCACTTCAGGCTGTTGAAGCCCCCGAAGTGACTCCCTCGCTCTGTAGAATGTGCAGCCGGTGTAGACACAGCCCAGGGACGTGCCAGCTGCCCGTGTCATGAGCCTGGGCCAGAGGCGGTGCAAGGACCCGCCTCCTCCCCCTCTGACCCGGCCAGCCTTCACCACTTAGTAAGACCCCCGGAAGGAGATGCTGGCACCGTGCTTGGCGGGCGCTGTGTGAAAAAGAAGTAAAAATAACGAGCCCACAATTTATCGCCTGCAGTCGCAGAATTCCTGAAAATTAGAAACCTGAAAAGGAGGCCCTGCTAGTAGCTTCTATCAGGTTTTACAGCTTTTTATTTCCTTTTTTGGCGCATTTCTCTGTTGCATTCTATGATTTTTTTTTTCCCTCTAAGACAGGTTATGTGAATAAACTACGTACATGTACAAGATTACACTTTTTTTTAATATAGTAAAGCTATTTAATAAATTTCATATGTGAAAAGATCCCAGTTTCTATCTTTAGCAATACCTATTTTTAATAATCATAAGTAAAGTGTGTTATGTCCTTCTAAAATTATTGTTTGGGATTATGGAAGATGAATATTGAAAAATAAAAACACAAATAATGAATAAAATTATGCAAGTACACTGGAAAATACTTGGAGAGGACCTATTTCATTTTAAAAAAAAAACAGAACAAAAGTTACTTTACTTTGAAATTATATATGCTTTTTTTTATCATACCAAATGTCAATTTTATACCTGGTGATAAGTGCTTAAAAAAATGATTTTGTAAAATATCATCCCTGAGCAGATCTGAATATAAATTTAGTTTACTTGGTTCTGTGGAATTTAAATACCTTTACATTTTCATTTGTTTCGAATGTAGAATTTTAGAGAACACTAAAAATAACTTTTATCAGCTTGCCTCCACGGTCTAAAAGTAACCAATCCAGTAAAATATTCTCTAATGTCAGGTCGACAAATGTGACTGAACTTTTAAATGTTTAACCAGTTGCTGTAGGGCCCGGTAAACACTGGCTGTGTTGAGTGGTTGATGTGGTGTTGTGCTATTATCCATGCTCCTCCTGTAATTCTTTAATTTTTTATCACATAAAATTAGACTTTCATACAGAGAGTCTTTGTTTAACAGTCAATCTCCTGAAAAGAAGTATGACATATGGTGCAAAATTTTACCGTTTTCCAAGATCTTTTTATAGCGCCCCCCCCTCACGTGTCTTCCCAATCCTTCTCCTCTTCATACACTGACTTGACTCTCTGCCACTAGAGGGCAGTAACAAAACTGAGGTTAATAGACATCATTTGTAGCATTTTCTTGAAGCTCTTATGCCATTGTTCTAGGATGATCCCCCCAGGAACGTGTATCTGGGTGTCTGCTTTGCTGTTGGAGAGGAAGCACACAAACCTGAGTGAAATATATCTGCGTAGCTTTATAGATTGTAATTTAAAATCTTTTTAATAGTATTAAGTTAATCATGGTTCAAGAAAAAAAATTATTTAATAGTGCAGAGTTCCTAGCAATTCATGATTTAAAGTATTCCTTTTGTTTTATTAACATTGGGGTTTACTTTAGGAATTGAAAGCCTTTAGGATGGATGGCTTTTGACAAAATTTTTTTGGATAGATTCTTATTTGGCATATTGACTAGCATTTTTTTCATTGATTTTTTTAGAGAGAAAGGGAGAGGGAGAGAGAGAGAGAAACGTCTGTGTGAGAGTGAAACATCACCAGCTGCCTTATGTACGTGCCCCTACCAGGGATAAAACCTACTACCTGGGCATGTGCCCCTGACCAGGTATCCAACAGACAACCTTTAGGTACAAGGGGCGATGGTCAACCCACTGAGCCACACCGGCTAAGTAAAATAATTGGAAGCCCAATGCTTATCTATATTTTTCAGTAACTTAATATAGTAAGTGTTCAGTTTCTCGTTAGACACAAAAATGTCTTTTTTTTAGCTTGAACAGCTCGAAGTCTCTGTAATTTTGAGTATTACTGCTCTCTAATTCAGAAGTGAAATTACAGAGTGATAAAAATTCTAAAAATCTCCAGTCGTACTACATACTCTTCTGATATATTTAGTCCCGTGAAATACCAAAAACCACTTTTCGGGATTAGCCAGCCTGTGCATTTTACCATTTTATCTTACCTTCTTATTTTATTTGTTGTATTTAAATTCATTAGTTTGAAAATTATAAAGGTATTTCTCATAGTCAGTCCATCATCCCCCAAACACTGCAGCCCACACTCAGGCTGTGAATACCTAATTACTGAATTTGGAAGTGTTAGAGCCTTGTTAACAAAAGCAGAGCTTGTGATATTGAGTGTGCAATTTTGACGAAATGAGGAATGCCATTTGTTTTTATTAAGCTGGGATTTGAACGTGGGAAGAAAGCAGTGAGGGAGGCATTTCTTTAACATTGAGGTAATCTCAGATGCAGTGTTGAAAAATATTATTTTTTACAATACTCTCATTCTTTATAAATAAACGTTAAGAGTCCAGGCTTGCAAGAAATAGGTTTACTTTGTCTACTAATAAACTGCCTTTTGTAATTTTTTATTCCATGGAGAATCCTACAGAGCTGCCAAATTACAAGGGAACATTGTTGATCTCTAAAATGGGGTGTCACCCTCTTCTGATGGACCTACCCATATATTCATGTAGGATTTCCAGTACATAAGAAAGTATTTTTTGATGCTATGGTAGGAATTCTTTAAAGGTAAGTCAGTGGATAGAATGATAAAGAGTCTTTTCTCCTGAAGTTTTGCCTGCACATTTTAGAAAATATAAGGAGAGAAGATAAAAGCAAGGCATAGTGATTTTTTGAAAATGAAATCTCTATTACACTCCTTTTTGGGGGATCTGATTGATAACAACAGGAAGTACTTCACTATGTTTTCAAAATGCGTATCAGCAGTGACTGTGCCGTGAGAAGTTCTGCTCTGGATTCCTGCAGGATTGGAAGTGGTTTTGAAGCCATCATCTTTTTTCTTCTCCGCAGGCTGGGTAGATCCACTTCATTTGGTCACGCTACGCTTCTTTGTGAAATCGGTATTAAAAATAATGCAAAGCCCAGTATCATGTAATTTAACAAATAAAATCCTAGGTGGCACTCAGAGTGTTTCGGTAATTTGACAGAACAGCCTCAGTTTCACTCTCCCAGGGTCCCCAGGGACGCAGCCTGGAGCTGGAGGCCCGGTAAGGATTTGCTCAACTTCCTGGAAGTACAGCAGGCCAGTGTCCTAACGGGGGTTTTCAAAATGACAGCTTTCTTTCTGCCCACCTATGAAGGAAGCATTGTTAAAAATACAGTTGTTGAGTTTGTTTGCAGGCCTTAAATATCTAAATCGTGTCCCACTTGCCTTAGAAATCTTTTTTTTTTTTTTAATTTGAAAAGGCTGTGGGAAAATGACGTGAACATTGGATTCTAATTCAGTTGGAAATGTGTGTCTTTGAAAACATTAGTGAATGATTCAATGAGCATTTCGTTGTGTCCTTTTTCTTCTTTTACATTTTTGAAAAACCAAACGCTTAAATATTTTGTGAAATATTCTGAGGCTTCTTATTTTAACTCTGGGTTGGTTTGGTGGATTTTCAGATGCAAAACGAATTCTTGATCCGTGACTATCGTATGGTTTTAATATGTCAAATCGCAACTGACTTCTTTTTAGGTAATTATTTCAGAGAAAGGAGGATTGGGTATCCAGGGAGCGATTTTGAGATGTATACTGAGCCATTTTGTTGATTTTGAAAGATACAGGAGTTAATTCCCTTTTCTTTCTATTAAATATTAGTGTTTTTGAAAAATATTTGTTTTTAGTATAATCACCTTTAAGAATTACCTATTTCCTGGGACCTTGGACTAAGAAATTTCATTTTGTCAAAGTGAATCATTGAGTGTTTACAATATAAACTCTGAAAAATAAAGGAGAGGCTAATCAAGGCAGACAAAAGTAGGTTTATAATTCGGAGTATGTGAAACAGAGGTTATTCTTGTAGTATTATTTATTAATTATTGTATTATTTTCCATACAAATAACTATAAACCTACTTTTCCCCCTGTATGTTCTAAATCAAAATGTAAATGTAATTTAAATAGACTGAAAAATATTTTCAGAGGGAAACAAGATTTTGTAAATTAAGTTTTAAAGGTAACAGTACATAAAGAGACAAAAAAAAGTCCTGATATAAACATAAAATTTATATTGCTTTTCTTTATATTACACTTTAACAATAAAAAAGGCACTTAAGTTTCTCTTTTCCTTTACTTGGACTTTTCTGGTATTCTTATACAGTAACTTTTTCAGGTTTGTTTCTTGTGATATTCAAACGATTTTTTGTGTTAAAGATTCCTTTTACTAGGTGAATCCTCAACTTTGTATGTATGTTGAATATTTTTTAAATGCTAGTGTATGTCTAATTAAAATGTAATTTACTTCTAATAATAATTTGATGCTTTTTTAACTTTATATCAAAAGTAAAGAGGTGACATTTGTTCTTGTTCGTTCCCTCCCTCCTCGGCTGCTTTCCTTGAGGGAAAAGGCAGTGTGCCCAAGAAGGGACTTGCTCTTGCACAGCGTACAGTTCGGCAAATGCACACACTGCATCTCAATGGGATACGTTAAAATGCAGCGTGACTGACATTTATAGCTTAGTCCTTCTCTGCTAACCTAAACGCAGAAGCCATCGGTTACCAACGGACGGTTATTAAACCTTACACTTGAACTAGTAGGAATATATTTATAGAATATATCTATAACTTATCAAAAATAGGATAGTTTCTACTTGAACAAAGTGAACTAGACTAAGCGCTCATCTAATAAGTTTGGGAGAATAATTACCTTTTTACTGTAAATACACCTTTTTTGACACACTAGTGCTTTTCCTTCGGTCTGAAGTCTTTGGGGTTCGTAGCTCCTTTTGTACAAAATAACAAAGGAAACTCAATGATGAATATGCGTATATTCTATTGTAAATTTGTGATATACTCTTATGAACATAACGGTGCAGGTTGATTTTATTTTTCTTCCAGTGACGTGGACAGGAGGTAATGTGGAGAAGGTACCATCGCGAACAGTGATTTTATGAAAAACACGCATTACACTAAGTCTGAGCCTCACATGTTGTTGATGTTGTTGGAATTCTCATATGGTTAACCTGGGGCATTGCAGACAGAGTCCTCATTGCATTTTACATCAGAATAAGAGAAGATAAAGGGTCTGTTTTCCTTACTCCTTGGCGATTTGAGAATGATTTTCACTGCTAACTGAAAACACCGACAGGTAGTGCTGTCTTGTAGGTGACAGGTGGGCGGCCTCTGGGAGCCACGCCCTGGCTGAGCTCTGCACACTCGTGTCAGTTCCTCAGAAACACGGTCCAGGAGACCCTCGCAGGACGGGGTTTATTTTCACGGTCTCCCACAGGATGCTTTGGTGTAACACGTGACCACGGACTCCAAAGACTTCAGACCGAAGGAAAAGGAGCCGGGGAAGCAGGCGCCCGGGCAGATCTGCAGTCTGTGAACGGCCTTAGAGTTTTAGATCCATCTCCAAAGGCAGCATTTTTGGATTTGTTTTCATTTTCTTCATGTTTGCATTCAAACTAGGAATATTATCCAGATTAGGAACCCACACAGGAAAAGGGGTACTTGTTTGTTCTTCGTGTGATTTTTTTCTTTATGAATCTCGTAGTCTAGCTTTAAAACAGGGCTCATTAACGCATGTTATGTATGCATTCCCCCAAATGCAGAATCTTGTACTTGCTCTATCTAGTGATGCCGGTTTTAAGTGGAAAAACAGCATTATTGTTTCTCCACGCCGCACTTTCTAATCCGTCTGCAGTACAAACAGTCGAAGGTAGAAATAAATAGTAGATGCAGATTGGACTGTGTGTGTGTGTGCGTGTGTGTGTGTGTGTGTGTGTGTGTCAGTATATATGTCAGTGTGTGTGTGTCAGTGCGTGTGTGTCTGTGTGAGTGCATGTGTGTGAGTGCATGTGAGTGAGTGTGTGTGTGTCAATGTGTGTCAGTGTGTCAGTGTGTGTCTGTGAGTGCATGTGTGTGTGTGATGTCAGTGTGTGTCAGTGTGTGTGATAGTATGATTTTCCAGGGTCCTTATTAAACAACAACACGTTATGCCATCCAAGGGCAGTTGCAAACCACCTACTTGATGCTATCTACAGCCCAACATGTAAATGGAATGGCCTAAGTGATCAAGCAACTGAGTTTATTTGATATTAGACCCTAATTCTAACATCAAAGAAACTGAGAATTTAGACCCTGATTCTCGTGGAGGTGACCAGACCGATGTTTTTAGGAATTTAGAGAAGGAACTACGCATAACAGAAAGGTCGGTGTGTACCTGTGCCTTACTCAGTACCGTCCCATCCCGTGGACAGGGAGGTTCCCCAAGCAGCGCAGCCGTGAGAGAAGCGTCCGTCTGTCCATCCGTATCCGGGTAAGAACTTCATGATGGTGGGGCCATCCTGTATGGCTAGTCTTTTCCTCTGCATGTAGCACAGTGCCTGCCATACGGCGAATTGTAAGTGGTGATAACAGGAAGCACTGTGTGCCAGGCACTGTTCTAGGTATTCTGCAGAGTTTAAGATATCACCCTGACATCAGCCCTTGAAAACGGGTAGTATTTTGATCACCCGTTTGACTGGACACCGAGGTACAAAGGGGTTAAGGAACTGACAAGGTCACACTGCTGGTCAGCTCTGGAGCGGGGTGGGAACCCTGAGGGTGGTTTGAAGGTCTGTGCTCTTAACCTTGACCCTAGTAGTCTCACAGTGATGGGAGTGAGCCGTTCCACAGCAGTTCAAAGGCTTTGCAAATGAGAAAATGGTGGTTATATTTTACCTTGTGTTTTCTACATGGTTATTTCGCATTCGTAGAGAGTATGAAGACAAGTTTTAAAAGTTACTCGCTGTAAATTGCCCTACGAATAGGATTCACTTTAACTGGTAGTTTGAGAACGTTTGTTAAAATTTGATAGGTCCTGAAGATGTATTCGGGGATGTAAAGGACAGCATAGGGAACATAGTAATATTCTAATAACTATCTGTCTGGGGTCAGATGGGTACAAGATAAAATGCCACGATGGTCACTTAGTAAGTTATATCCGAGCTAATCACGGGTGTACTCCCGAAACTAATATAATATTGTATGTCACCTGTATTTGAAAAATAAAAAGTGATTTAGAAAATATTTAAAAAATAAAATAGGATCAATATTAGGCAATATCCATTTTTTTAAAAGGAAACAATAATGATAAATTAATGTCCATCATGTATTATTTCTGGATTTGGTAGCTGTTTTAGAATATGTTAAATTACTTTGCAAATTACTCCTTATTAGAGTTGTAAGTAATTGGGTGGTTTACCACTAATGATATTGAAAGCTACCAGAGTTTATATTATCTTTGAATTATTTATTTAAAAAATTAAAGACAAAATTAACTTTTTATTCAGTATGATTAATAAGAATGCAATTATCATTTCATATATAGTGATAACTAAGACATATCTAACTGGCACAAATCCCCCATGTTTTAAGCCTTATTAGAAATTTCATGTTTTATTTTAACTTAGAAAAGTAATACCTTTATCTTAAATGCTATGTTTTTTATAGTTTTTTATATTAATAATTCAAGTAGTTTCAATAATATATTTTATTTTACATGTGCTATAAATAAACGTATAACTATGTACCTTTCAGATCGAGACAAAATTTGGTAGAGTGTGCAAATCAGTATTTTGTGGTAATGGATATGAAAATGGCTTGCACAACACTGCAGTTTTTTTAGGAGCAACATACATAAGCGTTTATCATCACATTTTTTCCTTATAACTGTATCACTAAACATACTAAGACTTGTAAGAGCTATTAATGCTTCATTTGTATCCTAAACATTAATAACTGCTTAATTGTAAAAATGAGTGTAATAGAGGACCCTTTGCCTAATGACAACTTTATGAAAATGCACATTTCAGATATCACAAATTCTATTTCTTCATTCCCCAACTCAAAAAAATATCGTGTGTAAGTCCAGATATCTAATAATATGTATCTATTCACACCCAATTTCAAGCAATTGATCCTGCCAAGCAATAAATAAGTTTAATCAAGTTAACCATAAATAAATGTTTCCCTAGAATCTCACTAAAGTTTTCAATATTGGATAGTTGGCCCTAGAAGTAAACAGTCAACATAGATGCCAAAAAGAGAGATGTGGTTGGATATGACTTACATTTTTGGTTTTTTTTGAAGGCTTATTTAACACTATTAATATATCGAATAACCATTGACTGACTGCTGGCGTTCGGGATTGTGTGAGCGTGGGGGTAAAGCCTTGGAAGACAAAATCTCGGGTCTCAAGGTCATGACGTCTCCGCATAAATACAGTGGAGGAAACAGAACGTTTTAGGGTGTGCCACCAGATCTGAGGGGGTAACGGGGTTCAGTGGGAACAGGGCAGGTGGGCTCGGAGGCGGGGAGGAAGCCACAGGTGAGGGAAGCCCTAAGCAGGAGGAGCAGGCAGGCAGGCTGGTGCCTGTGTGCTATTGGCTCCCCAAAAGCGAAGAGAGGAGCGTGGTTGGGGTGCAGGGCGTCGGGGTGGGGTGGGGGGGAGAGGGGGGAGGACGGCCGGCAGGAGGCTGGGCCGCCGCAGTCAGTCCTACAGGCCCTTGGAGGCCAGCCTGAGATGTGGGACTTTCTCTTGACGCTGATGGAAAGCCATTGAGGAGTTCAAGCCGCCATCTAAGGCTTTTGGAAACCTTTAAATAGTCAACTTGAAAAGACAAATGTAAGAAAGAAGGAGCAGTGTTCTCCCGTGGTGCATGTCCTTGGTAGGAGTTGTTTGGATTCCTGGGAGCGGCGAACTGGGACCTGGCGGGATGGCTGAGGCCCGGGACGCCGCCTGTGGGACGGGGGCTCGGAGCCTGGTTCGCAGCTGCAGTGGCTGCTGCAGGGGCCTGAGCCTCGATGGCAGTGCCGCCTCCATGCACAGCTCCTCCAGAAGCATGAGGCTGATCGAAGTGAACCGACCAAAACCTCGGTGATCAAACTTCATAGAGGGTCCAGGGTCACAGAGGTCACGGACAGAACACGGGGATGAGAGAACTCCCATCTGCTTCCCTTCCATCCGGGGAGCCCAGGGCTTCCGCCTAGACCCCGGTACCCTCCGAGCCAAGTGCATCGGGGTGGGAGTGGGGGTGGGGGGGCGGGGGCAGGCAGGTCTGCCTTGTTTTCCAGGGCTCACCTTCCTGCAGATGGCCCTCCACGTGCACAGCCCTGTCCTCAAGACAGTGGGAGTTCCCCAATGGTTTCATGACCCGTCTAGTCCCTCGAGTGTTCCAGAAGGTGTGAGCTACCTAACCTAGGAAGGATCCAGTTCCGGGCAGCACAGGACACAACAGAGACTGTGTTCCCCGCTCGGACACACGCCCTGTGCCTCCTCGTTGCCTCCCTCTGCGGGGTCTCGGGGTCCCCCTCCCGTGTCACAGCTGTGCCCTGGCGGCTGCGGGCGGAGGGAAGTCACAGTGCCATTCCCAGCGTCCGCACTCCGCACCCGATCTCAGGCTTCGGAGGTGGCGCTGCAGACCAGTGTCACCTCTGGCTGTGTGTGCCGTCACCGGACCCGAGAGCCTGCCTGGGTTAACGGAGCCCGCGCCCGAGGCGTGTGCCCGCCCTCCCTTCTCAGTGGGGCTGCTCATCGCCAGTGGGTGCATTAGCCTCTGTCTTGTGTCCTTGGAGTTTCCACAGAAGATGAGTTCGTTGTATTTCACAATCACCTGCAGAGGTAGCAGTGGATAAAACTGCAGTTTCTGAGGATAACGCATGCAGTTTTCTTTTCATGGTGCAGAATCTTGTCCGGTAGGCGTGGCAGCATAGACATGCTGGCCTTGTTGTTTGGGGTGGCGGGTACCACTCAGCCAGCCCCTGGAACACTATGCAATCGGCCAACGCAGCTTCAGGGCGCCGCGTGCGGGCCGCACATGCGTGTTTCGCAACATGTAAGAAGGTTCTCCTCTGCCTTCAAGGAGTTAATGGAGGCAGCGTACCTAGGAAAGGCTTGAGGTCGTTTTAAAACGAGAGCGCCGTGAGATTCGAGGGATTTATTCCAACATGCATCTCCGGTTCTACTCGGCGCACATAGGAGGTGTTCCATAAATATTCATTAAAGGCGGTGATACCGCTTATTGTAGTTCAAAGAGAGCCTTTAAGTTGTTGGGCAGAATATAACGGATGCCAGAACGCGCCGGTTTGAAATGGGAGGTACGTGTGGCGCTCACGAGCTTTGAGCGGGCCTCGCAGGCCGGGGGGAGAGTGGTGCGGGTGATAAGGAAGGAGCGCGTTTGGGATGAGATGGCAAAGGCATAACGATAGTGGCGATTGATTGTTTCCAGGTGCAGGGAACCATCTGCATCGCACGTGGGAAGGGATGGGCGAGGATGTGTTGACAAGGACAAAGAAGCGGGTTTGTGACGCACTGGGGGTCGTGGCTGGGAGAGTTGGCTTCGGGAGCCCAGACCCGGGTCTGCCGAGGAGGAGCGTGGCCCGAAGTGCCGAGGGCGGCGGCCGCCGAGCGGGAAGCACCAGCTGCAGGTGCTGAAGGAGGAGGAGAGGCACGGGGTGGTGGTGTCTTTAGTTCCATGCAGAAGGGAGTGTGTTTTAGAGCGAGTCACTAACGAGATGGGGTGGCTAATGGGAGCCGGGAATAAAGAGCTCAGGGTTAGGAATTGGCACGTTATCTAAGTAAATGTATTCTGTATGCAAACAGAGACACTGGACAGAATGCTGGGGAGTCTGGGCGGGGGGGTTCATTGTATGTTGTTCGTACACGCATATTGCGTATAGGAAGTCATGTGAGAACTCAAACCAAGAAGACGAGTAAAGGAAGGAAATCCAATCAAGGGGAGGTGAGAAAGTGGCAGCGAGTGAATTCCAGGGCCATTCTGGAACTTAGCTCAAACTGTCCAGGGTTACAGGATGCTAAGACGGAGGCTGTGTCAGGAGAGAGGCTCTCATTTCAACTGAGGGATCTAAAAGGGTGACTATAGCCCCACTGGTTTGGCTCAGTGGATAGAGCGTCGGCCTGCAGACCACAGGGTCCCGGGTTCGATTCCGGTCAAGAGCACGTACGTACCTCGGTTGCAGGCTCCTCCCCGGCCCGGGCCCTGGTCGGGCTCGTGCAGGAGGCAACCAATCGATGTGTCTCTCTCACATTGATATTTCTCTCTGTCTTTCCCTCTCTCTTCCACTCTTTCTGAAAATCAATGGAAAAATATCCTCAGGTGAGGATTAACCACAAAAATTTTTTTTAAAAAAAGGAGACTATATACAGAAAGGTATGTAAGATCTGTAATGATGTGTAACGAAAGCGGGAGGTATTAACCATGTAAAAGTTCGGGAGAATGCCAGAGTCAGCCACCAGTCTCGGGGGAGTGGGGACGATGGGCCGTGGGGTGAGGTAGTGGGAGGTGAGGAACTGAAGGAATTGGGCGTGACAGTGCTTTGCAGCGGCTGAAAAATTTGTTCATTTCATCCTCACTTTGGAATGACTAATTACATAAATGTTATTCAGCAGTTAAGAGATCATTTTCTATGCTTCGTTTTAAATGAATGCATTACTTTTTAGAAAGTGGTTTTTAACACTCCTGAGAGCAGACAGGGTTTTATGGACATACAGTGTTTGGAATTCTTGACAGTTCCTGCTTCATCATTCAGGTTGAGGGAGACCCTGAAATTGGTAAGTACACATATTAAGGTGACCTTTGGAGCCACAATTTTATTTTGCAGGAGCAAAAGCTTAGGAAAGCTGTTCCCTTTTATAATGCCCTCTGCCAAACCAAGGGGGAAATGTTTCCTTGCAAAATAATGTAATTTATTCTCTAATTTCTTGTGTTTCCATGATTCCCAAAGTTCACTTTCAAAATTATTTTTACCAGGTAAATATTACGATAACATAAGGCGGTGAAAGAAGAAGCTTCCAGAGCAATACGGTGTCTTCCCATGCCCTCTGAACTCGCCGTCTGTGGTTTTAGGAGTGCAGTGAGTGTTCAGGGCTGTGTGGACTTGCGGGTGGGAGAACATGCGGAGTCACAGAGTGGGCGTGTATGAGATATGTAGACTGTGATAGGAGGGAAACCCAGCCTTTATTGAGTTAAGTGTGAGTGAGAACAGCATGCTGTTGGAATGATGGATGGTTCGCTCCTCAATGTAACAGACTAACGTAATTTCACAAAACGGTTGCTTACCACTTACAATTATCCACAATTCTTTTGCAGTAAAGATAGCAGGATACTCTCCCTACGCAAGACCTTCCTTCCTTCCTTCCTTCCTTCCTTCCTTCCTTCCTTCCTTCCTTCCTTCCTTCCTTCCTTCCTTCTTTTCTTCCTTCTTCTTCCCTCCTTTCTTCTTTCTCTTTCTCATTTTGGAGTTTAAAATTTATTTTTATATTTTTGTTTTTATAAAAACCTTTATGAATGTAATTTGGTAAATGTGTTTAGTTGTTGAATATTTCATAGGAAAGCTATAATGGAAGGTAGGAAACTAAAATGATTGACTTCTTCCTTTCCCAGATAGCTGTTTTTAGCACTGACACGTATGAAATACGATGCCCAGAGTGGTTAGCGCGGGTGAGAATTCATTAATTCATTAATTCCGTGCCATCTCTGAGTGCCTGCTGTGCCAGTTAGTGGTAATTTATCATTGAACAACTCGGGGTAAGTTCCTGCCGTAATGGAACTCAAATTCCAGTTCTGCAATCAGATAATAAAGAAGTAATTCTATTAGGACTACTGGTAATGGAGGGCCACGAGACAGCGGAGGCCCTGAGCAAACGAGGCAGCTGATGGGGTGGTCGGGGAATGGCTCTGCGTGGCTGTGACATTGCACCTGAAGGGTGAGAATGGACCAGCCCAGCAAAGACCTGGGAGGGGGGGCAGGAGGGAGGAGCGCATGGACAAGCCTGGAAGGAGGAAGGGACTTGTAGGAAGATGAGAGAGGAGGCCAGAGTGGCCGCAGAGGAGTGAGCCAGGCAGAGGGGTCTGCGGGACGCGGGCGTAGGGAAGGGATGGAAAACGCAGGCTATGCAAGGCTTTCCGAAGGGTTTGGGGTTTAAACGGGATGATACGGTCTGACCCGCGTTTTTAAAAGATCACTCTGACTGAAGGGTCGAGGTGGAATAGGTGTCGCCGTAGCCGACGTTCCGGTGCAGTGGGGACGTGCACGACACACGTGTCACAGAATGCGCAGTAGACAGTCACAGGCCGAGTAGGAGAGGTGAAGACCGGGACAGGTCAGCGGAGACACGTGTGAAAGGTGTGCCATGCTTGGACACGAGAAAACACTGGATGGAGCCCCTGGCAGGGGGGCTCAGCGGCAAGCGCGTTTGGGACCAGGTCCTGGAGGAGCTGGAACCCGAGGTTAAGAGTTTGGACTGGGCCGGGAGCCGCGGTGCCGGGAAGGAAGGGGTGGCGGCGCGCCTCGCAGACGTGAGTTAACGTGGAAGGTGTGTAAACACGGGGGCGTCCACGTTAACTTTGCTACTGACGAGCTTGCAGCCGTGCACAGGTTGCTCGGTTTGGTCTTGATCCTCTCGGTCCCTGTTGTTTTTAAAACGCTGTGGTTTTCGCTGCAATACACACCAGAAATATTTCTGAAGTGCAAGGCGGTTAAACTCATTCATCACGTTAGCATAAGGTGACCAGACGTCCCGCTTTTGGCGGGACAGTCCCGATTTTTAACAATTTGTCCCGCGTCCCGCGGCGTTTTAAAAAAGTCCCGATTTTTGGAAAGAATGCACGACAAGCTAGGGAACGTGGGAGAACGGGAAGGGAATAGACGGTTTTCGGCGGCCATGTGGCTATTTAGCCAGGATATGAGTTTTATATTATTTTTGTTAATTTTATAATGTTAAACTTTAATAATAACAAATAATTGTTGAGAACTGATTATCGAGAACTGCTTATCAAAGTTCGCATTGTTGATCAGTTGTTAGAATTCGACCACCATTGTTTGGACTTAATGAACATGGCATTTTTTGGGATTGGCAACGACGAAAACATTTTGTAACTGTCTCTCAGGCGATACACATCGTACTGCATGCTAGTAAGCTGGTTAAACAAGTGATATCATTACAAATCAGCTATTCAGATAATTTAGGTAAGTAACTTATTTATTTATTTCATAAATACATAAATTTTCTTGAATTTAGCAGACAGTACTCGTATTACTTATATTTTATAGTGGCGGCAAAAAGTCTAGCGCCGGCCTTGACAGTGACACTTATGACTTACGTTACGGCAAATTCATGACCTTTTAAACAACGACAGCAATCTACTATAAAAAATTCACTCAAATGAGAAATATGCCAAAGAATAAAATAATACTATACATAATTTTTTATTTATATTTGTAAATTGTACTTAGGTTGAAATTTTAAAAAATATATTACAATACTATTTTTGCGTTCTATGAAAATTTTTGTTGCTCCATATAGACCAAATTTTTAATCAAGAACCTCCTCCCCCCTCCCCAGTCAATGGTGTCCTGCTTTACCAATGTTAAAATCTGGTTACCTTACGTTAGCACCGAGTTGAGGTGGACAGTCTGCAGACAGCACTACTCGCGATGAGGGTTTCTCTGTTGCCCTGGCCCCAGCTCTGTGGGCCCTCATGTTGTGGGCTCGCTTTTCACACACATCCACAATGCCAGCTGAGCCAGCGTTCCGAATGCCTCTTCCCTGCTGCTGCTAGTCAATATACACTGTTGAACACAGTTCTTCTCTACATGGCCTTGCCTTTTTTTTTTTTTTTTTTCTATGTGTATGAACTAAGAGAGGGTAGATGAGATGTTAGTTATCAGTTAACCCAGGAATTCATGTCAAAGCATAACACTCCGTGGTGGTTGCTATTGGTCTCACTATTATTGGGGGGGCACTCACCAGGGGCCTCTCTCCTACTTAGAAACGGGTAAACCAGTCCCCACTTCCTTGTGTATACAACAGACTACGAATTGATGGTGAGACACAAACGCCAGCACCTAACGCAGTACAGTCCTCTAGTTCTCACCATGTTCCAGTAGACGTTTCTGACAGCCAGACTGACGGCGCAGGATTATAAATTGTCGACATCTTGGGATGACATCTTTATACTTATTATATCTACACTAATAAAAGAGTAACATGCTAATTGGCTGTACCTTTGCAACGCCCACCAGCCAATCAGGAGTGAGTATGCAAACTAACCCAATAAAGATGGCAGATTAATTTGCATACGCAGGCACCGAGCGGCTGGGGGTGGGGTGGGACACTTGCATCGTCGCCATGGTGAGGACACAGGCGTTCCACACTGCCCCAGCTGCTCCGGGCCTCTGGGCAGCGTGGGAAGGCGGAAAGGCAGCTCCGACCAGAGTGAAGGCGGTGCCGGCAGCCAGGAGAAGGAAAGCCCATTCTCGCACGAATCTTCATGCATCGGGACTCTAGTTGTTATATAAGATACTTGGTGTTCCAGATAACTCCCTTCAGATATTTCATTAATACACAAGTGTTTCTACAAAAGAAAGATATAGCTTCATTTCCATTTGAGTAAGTCACCACGATGACCATCTGACATTGGCAGGGCTGGCGTAGGCTACCCTGTGGTTGATTTCTGCCTCTGTATGTCTGTGCGGTGCTCTGATTATCTTTGAAATGCCGTCCTCCTCTCTGCATTGGGGAGGGATGGTGTGGCTCACAGCACCCCGTGCTCCCCCGTACCGGCTGGGGGTCGGGAGCTCACCAGACACGAAGCCACACGTAGTCGGCGTACAGTAGAGTCCATTTTGGGGAAGAGGGACTCTGAGAGGCTCTAACGTTTGATTTCATGGAAAGGTAAATTGGACGGGTTGTGCTCAGCGTGTTGTGTGAGGTTAGGTATCTTCATTATTTATTTTATATCAAATAATGGCTAAAAAAAAAAATACATGTTAACTGATTTTGCGAGTGGTGGGGTGGTTCCTAGGCACTTGCAGTACGAGATGAAAGAACCGGAGACTCTGGGTGACCTGAGGCATCGCAGGAGCTTACCCTGCCAGCTCTAGGCTGTGTAGCCTCCCACGCAGCATGGATGCCGAGCTGCAAACTCAGTGTCCTGAGCCTCGGCGCCCCCGGTTCCAGTTTCGTGCCTAATTGTGCTTTCCTCATCTTTCCTCCTGCTTTCCAATCTAGTGCACAGAACAGATACAGGAACAATTCTGAGAAAAAAAAGAGGAAGAACTTAACACGTTTGCAGATGTATGTGGCCCTTTATATCTACTACTACAAATACTCCAGTGAATCAACAAGAAATTCACTTTTTTTTTTTTTTTTTAAATATATTTTATTGATTTTTTTCAGGGATTTAGAAACATCGATGAGAGAGAAACATCGATCAGCTTTTGCACACCCCCTACTGGGGATGTGCCCGCAACTAGGGTACATGCCCTTGACCGGAATCGAACCTGGGACCCTTGAGTCCGAAGGCCGACGCTCTATCCACTGAGCCAAACTGGTTTCGGCAAGAAATTCACTTTTTAAAAATATATATTTTTATTGATTTCAGAGAGAGGAAGGGAGAGGGAGACAGAAGCAGCATCAACGATGACAGAGAACCATCCATTGGCTGCCTGCTGTGCGCCCCCCACTGGGGACTGAGCCCACAACCTGGGCATGTGCCCTGACCGGGAATCGAACCGTGACCTCCCGGTTCATAGGTCGATGCTCACCCACTGAGCCGTGCCAGCCAGGCCAAGAAATTCACATTTTACTGACCTCAGTTGGGAGGCAAGGAATACGGCTCTTGGTTTTTAAATACTGTTTTTCAAAGAAAGGTTTGTAATGATGTCTTTCTTTGAATGCAATGTGGTCAGTAGTTTTATTCATTAACAAAGTAAACTTTAAGGCAAAAAATTACCCTGAAAAGTGATTAAAGGACAATATTTTTATGTAAATGTTGGGAGATATTTATCATAATTCAGTTTGGAACAGGATGTTTGTCAGATGAATGAAGGAATCTCACCACATGTATGTAGTGGATATTATTAACACTACTAGAGGCCCAGTGCATGAAATTTGTGCACAGGTGGGGTGTCCCTCAGTCCAGCCTGCACCCTCTCCAATCTGGGACCCCTCAGGGGATGTCTGACTGCCCGTTTAGGCCCGATAAACGGGCAGTCGGACATCCCTCTCACAATTCAGGGCTGCTGGCTCCTAACCACTCACCTGCCTGCCTGCCTGATTGCCCCTAACCGCTCCCCTGCCAGCCTGATTGACGCCTAACTGCTCCCCTGCTGGCATGATCATCCCCAACTGCCCTCCCCTGCAGGGCTGAGGGGACTGGGGGACTTCGGCTGGATGAGGTGGGGCTGAGGGGACTGGGTGCTGCCATCTTGTGGCTGTGGGCACCACCATCTTGTGAGGGTGTGGTAGTCAATTAGCATATTCCCTCTTTATAAGATAGGATGTGCTTAATTTCATCACCTTAAAAATTTACAGTAAAATTCATATATATATGAAACTATATGAAAATATACATATTTTCCACATATTTAAAAAGTTGTTACAAGTTATAATCAGACATTAGCCATAGGATTTTGATGACCTGATATTCTTCTGTATCATTTTAATTGTTTCTTTTTTAAGTTTTACTTATTTCTTAATTGCATTTATTGGGGCAACATTGATTAATAGAATTATACAGGTTTCAGGTGTACAATTCTACAGTATATCATCTGTATATGGCATTGTGTGTTTACCTATCCCAAGTCAAGTCTTCTTCCATCACCATCTATTCCCGATTTACCCTTTACTGCCTGCCCCCTCACTCCACCCCCGCTTCCTCTGGCAATCACCACACTGTTGTCTGTGTCCATGAGTCTTTCTGTTATTTCTTTGCTTAATCCCTTCACCCTTCTCACGCAGCCCCCTACCCCGTCCCGTCTGATGGCTGTCAATCTGTTCTCTGTATCCATGAGTCTGTCTCCACTTTGTTAGTTTATTTTGTTCATTTTGATTATGTTTCATATCGTGGTACATGCCTCTATTCTAATCTCAAATTCCGATTTTTTAATGAACTCATATAAGGTGGTACTCTGTTACTTTCTGGGGTGTAGAGTATTTATATTTCCATCAATGTATTTTGTTCATGTTTAAGGGAGGGTGTATTTTCAAATTGTTCAAGGATTTCATGGAAATTTGTGGAACACATCAGTGAAAATTGTTTTTCCCCCCAGCATTATCTTTCCAAGGTGGAATGCATTCCGTTGGTTGTACGAAGTCTCAGGGGAGTACTTTCTAGTAGCTCTAACTTGTGTCCCATAGACTTTAATGGGGACACCTACAGAATCCACTTCTGACCCGGGGAAGGCTGGGGTAGGATTGCATTACCCTGTCAGCAGGTGCTGCCCTGGACATCAGCACACATTAGCGGGGAGGGGTTGGGATGCGGAACAGTAATTGGAAAGGGAGAAATAAATCCCTCCCTTTCGTTTGCCTCACTGGTTCCCGGTGTTCCAGGTGAAGTGCCCCTGCGGGGTGGCTGAGGGCAGGTCCATGCTGGCATCCCGTTAATTTCCAAGGAACGTCGGTGGGCTGCGTCCGCCCAGCAGGTGTGATGAGCAGGCAGACCGCGGCCTCGGGGCGGAGGTCAGAGCAGAGCGGAGGTAGCCCAGATAGCGTGGTCCTCAAAGCAGCAAACCATGGGGCAGATCTCTCCTGACAAGCTTGCCTCTTGGTAATTCCCCTGCCATCCCGAACACTGCCATTTTGTGGCATTTGAATCCACATTCGAATGACGACAGCCCGTGTTAAAATCGTGCCGCGTGGTTTAGTAACGTAAAGCTAACGTTTCCTTGAGATGGTTTTAAAATCCAGCCGACTGTGAAGTTATCCCATCAGGAAGCCTGGTTTTGATGACAATAATGAGATATACGGTCTGGTGTCAAAAACTGTCTTCTGGTTGACACAACAATCCATAATTTATAGATTGCCTTAGAAATTAAAAGGCAAAGTCAATTACAGCTAATTAGGATGCTGCGTTTGCTCGAGCAGCTCTTCCATCCTCTGGGATGAAGGCAGTAATATCCGTGTCAGTCAGGATCCTCAGCTCCGGCTTCCCGGCTCTGCCTTCAGAGCATCTCGGTCGCGTTTGGTGAGCCGCCTGCGCCGCTGGAAGCCGGAGCCCCGGCTATTTTTAGCAGGAACTGTCCTGGCTTCTGGACGTGTGTTTGTTCCTATTCTGAGCCGCTCCTCCGTGCCAGGTCCTCAGCGAGGTTCCTGGAAGTTCTGCCCGATGCTTGCTGAATCGGTCAGAACGGCGCTGTAAATCATGCCGGAGAAAACAGTAACAACCCGGCCGCAGCCTCAGACATCGCTGGGACTCCCGTTGGGGCGGGTTTCTCACGCCCCATAGAAACTGAAAATGCGGAAGGTTGCATATGCATTAACTCCCTTTTTCACATGGGACCTGCAGCTGGTTTAAACAGGTAAAAGCCACAGCATCTGCCGGCGAGACTGGAAGGCTGGGTGCGTTAGCGATGTATAGAGTGAAAAGGAGTGGTCTGGACTTGCCCATGATTGTACTATCACAAGGAGATGAAATGCTGCTCTTCCTTCTAAGGACAGGAAGTCACTAGAAAAAAGGAACGTCCGCCCTGTGCGCCCTTCCTAGGAAATGTAATGACGTCGCCAATTAATCGCCGTAGATCGAGTCATGGGCGAGGGCCCCTCGTGGGTAGCGTTGACCATCAAGCAGTTTCTATGTGAAGCACGTGTGTTTCAGGTTGTGGCATTGGCCACGAGGCAAATAAACAGCGTGGCCTTCTCTCCTTACCTGGGGGGAGGGAAATTCTGGGGTCACATTGGGGCGTATGTATTCAGGAAGACAAGCCACCCCTGGGTGCTGGGAATCCTGTGCGGAGCTGTTATCCTTTTCAGATATTTAGGATTTCATTTCGTTGGGAAGCTTTCAGAGGGTGACCGAGGGCGTGCGCCAATGACAAAAGCTCCTCGGAACAATGCAGAGCATGCTTTATGCTTTATGAAATGGGATGGCAAAAATCCTCTCAAAACTGTCGTCCCAAATAGCATTAAAACACAATTTCCGTTCATCAAGGCGCGCAGGCACTCCTACAGCAGGCCACCGCGCTCCGCGTGCCACTGTGTCAGCATTCTGCCACGTCGGGTTGCTCAGAACCGACATTAATCCATTAAGGGTGCGAGGGTCATTTATGTTCCCCGTGAAGTCATTAAATACCATTATTGATTTCTGTTCGGCCCGTTAGCTCGTACCTTCATTTTATGAGCATTGTATACATTAATGCTCCATCTTGATTTCATGCACTTTAAATAATAGATATCATATTTAAACTTAAGAGCTTACAATGAGGTTAAAATAATAACAATTACGGAAAAGAAATCCTGATGATTGGTTTACTCGTCAAGATTATGTTCAGTAGAATTATAAAATAACGTTGATGCAGCTAGGCCCTGGCTGGTGTGGCTCAGTGGTAGAGGGTCAGCCTGCGCAACGAAGGGTCACGGGTTCGATTTCCCAGTTGGCCATACCTGGATTGCAGGTCGACCCCAGGCCCCCGTTGGGGCACGTGCAAGAGGCAGCTGATTAATGTGTCTCTCTCCCATGTTTCTCTCTCTCTCACATCTATGTTTTTCTCTCTCTCCCCCCCCCCCTCCCTCCCTCCCCTTTTTCCCTCCCTTCCACTCTCCCTGAAAATACATGGAAAATATATCCTCAGGCAAGTATTAGCAAACAACAAAAACATGTAGCTATACATCGTCATTGTACTGTTTGCTACATGGTGTAAATAGATAAATAAAACTGTAATGTGGGTCTTTATACTATTCCTCTTTAATTGCTGCCATTTTTATAACTAGTTGTACTACTGTCTGCTGATTTGCAGATGGTCTATTACTTGTCCACTTTCTAATTTCCTGCTTCCTGCCACATACATGAAGATGAAGAGTAAACACTTAACCAGGTTCCTGGCTCTTCAGTATGTTAAGGAAGAAGATGGGGTAGGAAAATAAAGATACCAACATATGACATTTTGTTTTGCAAACAGATGGGTAATACTACATGGGTTTTTGTTATAGAATGTATTTTATAGTAAAGTGTTCATTTAATTGAAATGATGTAGAATTAACATTTCTTTACAATTCCTTCAAATAATTTTATTTGTCAAGAGAAACGGCAATATAGAGAAACCCTATTCTTAACAGTTCCTGTCTTTTTTTTTTTTTAAGACCAGTCATTTTTGCTTGACTTAACACATTGTATTTGTGTGTTACTTACAGGCATACTTTAATAGTACTAGGAACTTTTAAACGTTCCTATTTTGGCAGTGTTTTAAATATTTCTCTGCCCGACTGGTGTGCCTGAGTGGTGGAGCATCGACCTATAAACCAGGAGGTCATAGTTCCCTTCCCGGTCCGGGCACATGCCCGGGTTGAGGGCTCGATCCCCTGGTAGGGAGCGTGCAGGAGGCAGCCGATTAATGATTCTCTCTCATCATTGATGCTTCTGTCTCTCTCTTTCCCTCTCTCTTCCTCTCTGAAATCAATAAAAATATTTTTTAAAAATAATAAAAAATAAATTATAAAAAATATTTCTCTTCCCCACCCTTTTGGAACTGGGGGTGGAAATCAGTGGTTGACACAGCAGTGAGATGGTGCTTACCAGCTCACCTTGCTCCCGGGACGCACTCGGTAGTGAAGTACCGGAGCCTCTGGGGCGCAGGACCGAGTGGTACCCAGTCTCTCCAGCAGCATCTTTGGAGAAGTCGCGTGCTCAGCACTTTCTCCTGGGCTTCTTGCCTGGCTCGCTGTAGGGAGCCTGAGCAGGGCTGTGATCCTAATGAATTATGACAAGCCTTTTGCCTGTCAGGCAGAGGTTCCCGCCTTCCTCCCTCCAAGACAAAAACTTAATGGAAGATGCTCCGATGGGCGAGCGCTCTGACGATACCCGTAAGTGCTCATCCCTCTGCCGATGTGAATACGCGGAGCGCCGAGGCTGCAAGTGGCGCGTTTCAGATCGCCTCCCTCCTAACGGGGTGATTTCCCAGAGACTGCACGCCGAGGCTGGAGCATGCTTATTTGTTTATTTCCCACCTTGGTCCTGGGGGAATGCTGACCTAGCTCATCTTCCGGACTCGCCGGGAACACGGTTTCATATTCATAGCTCTCGCCTGCTCTTTCAAACACACACACAACCCAACCGAAGCCTAGGACCGGCCACTTTCCTAACAGAAAAATAAGGAGATCGGGTGCTTCCGTTTCCTTTCACCGTGGAGGGGCTGGAGGGGGGCTGTCAATGAAGAATTGGGTAAAAAATGAAGACCATCTTGCCTGTTTTGGACGGATGTGTGTGAGCCGAGTGGAGAGAGCAGAGACCGCCGCGGTGAGTGACAGACCGCCTCTGTGATCCCCCCCTGGTCGTGTGGCTCATTACGTTCAACAGCCCGGCTTTGAAGCTACTGTAGTTCTCCTTGGATGTGACTTGGCCTTCATTTGCTGGAATGCTTCAAGTTCACAGCGCTAGAGTCATTTCGAAAACCGGGATGTAATTACAAAGGTATCTTATGCTTACCAACAGCTTTTTTGGATCAATTTAATTATCGTTACTTGTGGATACTGTAAATTGAATATCCCTTCCCTAATTACATTAAACTCCGGGGTGAGCCGTGTCCGCGCCTAAATGAGAGAAGTTGGCCCTCTGCTATAAATAGGCGGCTGTTCTCTTATTTGGGGTGACCTGGGGAGCCGGCGCGCCCCGATGTTGTCAGGTGAGCGCGGTAAAGACGGTCTGTAATGAGCTCTGTAATGAGGAGCGCGCTATAATGGCTCTTTGCAAAAGCCCATTTATTCAGCGTTTTCTTACTGCATGATGGGATTAGAGTTGGTGTATCTGGCCAGACCCCCCCCCCTTTTTTTTTAAAGGGGCCAGTCCCCCTGTTCTTGGTTTACTGGGATTCTGCTGGGAGTTGGAAGCGGTTTCATCTTACCGCCTCGGCTTAATGGAAGCCACCAAAAAAGGGGTGAATTAGTCATGCCCTTTTAAACAGAGCTAATTTTTTTTTTTTAGGGACGAGGAATGCTATTTTGCCTGCTTTTCCCTCCTGCCAGCCCCCTGCACACAAATGATACACAGGAATGTGTTCAAGCCACAGAAAGAGGGAAAAGCATGCATTTTCTCAGACACCGAGAGACAGGGAGCATACTCTCCTGTTGGGGAGACTCGGCCTTGGATCCGGGGCCGCGTGTGTCCCCCCAGGTTAGTGTCTGTGGTCTGTTGAGCTCGAGCGATGTGGTGCTGAGGAAGAAAACAGAGGTGGTGCTGATGAGAGACCGGACTGATTGCGGCTGGGATGGTCATTGGGAATGTCAGTGCGTGCGTAGCCGCTAGCTTTCATTTACTTGTTTTCTTTCTCAGTTGTCACTTCATTCAAAATCTGTCTCGTGCGGTTAAAACTCTTGAACGGGGAAGCGCGGCTACTTATTTTCGCAGAACCGCGCCGGCTGCGTGTGCTGGAGGACTTCCATCAAAGCTTGCAGCAGGACAGCGAGGCTGGGGCTGAGGCAGCTCCCAGGACAGCCAGGAGAAAGTTTGATTATGCAGACAAGTAGCCGTCATTAGTAGGGACTGGCCGGTTTTGAGCCTTGGATGAAAACACCTCCTGGATGTTTTCTGGATTTTCTAATGAGGCGCCTTGTAGAATACAACAGAATGAAGAAAAAAAAAAACACGTAGACTTTGTAACATCAAAGCAGTCATGAGTGTGTGTGAGCTCTGGGCTTCCGAAAAGCAGTTGCATTTTCTAGTAACGTCTACTGGGAGTGGTGTCTTCACAGCTGTTTCAAAGTAGTGTCAGCCATGCTTAGTTCCAGAAATTTACTGTGGATGGGATGCTAAATAACAACAGGAAAAATCTTTGGATTTAAGTATGTCTTTTAATACCTTTTTTGAAAGTAGCTTCGTAAAAAATATGGAGTCCCACCTAGCAGTTGAGTGGTTAGAGGTATGAAATGGACGCACAAGTTTTCCTAATCAATCCAAACAGGCACAGGAGTTACGTTTCTAGTATCAGCAGACTGACTACAGGAAACCTAAGTTAAAAATACAGTGTATGCTTTGATACAATTAGGCACAGTGACCAGTTGTATCAGTCCATGAGTGGTCAAATTTTATTCTTCTGCATAAAAAGCCATCCGAGGGACACATTTAAGCATAGACGTATATAGATAAGGGGGAATTGCAGAGTCCTGCGCACACAGGGTAGGACAAAAATAGGTTTACAGTTGTTCGGAAGGAAAATAGTACAAGAATTGCCCTGACCAGTTTGGCTCAGTGGATAGAGCGTCAACCTGCGGACTGAAGGGTCCCGGGTTCGAATCCAGTCAAGGGCATGTACCTTGGTTTCAGGCACATCCCCAGTAGGGGGTGTGCAGGAGGCAGCTGATTAGTGTTTCTCTCTCATCGATGTTTCTAACTCTCTATCCCTCTCCCTTCCTCTCTGTAAAAAAAATCAATAAAAAATTTAAAAAAAGAAAATAATACAAGAACAAACAGTAATACAAGAATAAACTCTGTTTCATGTACTTACAACTGTTAACCTACTTTGGCCCCGCCCTGTATAACTCTTCCTGAAAAGGAATCTTGATAGAGATCCCATATGTCAGTCCAGTGTGTGAATGCTTTTATATCAATAGTTGAGCAATGAAAACCCAGGGTCATGAAAAAATAAGGAAGGGATGGTTTGAAGCTGATTTAGGCATCGATACCTAAGATGCTTTTCCTGTGCGGAATAATAGAGGGCTGTGTGTGTGTGTGTGTGTGTGTGTGTCTGTCTGTCTGTCTCTCTCTGTTTTAGCAACATGGCTACATGACACGTTATAGTCACCAGAGTTGAGGTTCTCAGTCCAGAGTTTGTGGGATCAAAGTACATGGAAGACACAGACCTCGTGGGAGGAAGGCGCTGGCTCCTGCCATCTCTCTCTCTGACACCCAGCCCAGCACCCGGATGTTAAGAGCTTTGACTTTGATGATAATTGACACACGTTACGTTGAGCTCAGAAATGAAGGGCTGTTAGGCAAACTGCTCCTCGTCCTGTATGCTCACTCCCTGAGAAATGTTACGCTTTGAGGATGGGCAGGCTGCTCTGGGGCTCAGTTACCCGTGCCATGGTCCTCTCTGAGCACACCAGTTGTGTTTCTCTGAGATGCCCCAAATGGGGCGAAATCTTGCTAAAACTTGTCTCCGATTAGTTTTATGTTTCCAGTGGCTTCTATGTACGCTCAAATTCTATTAAAAGTGGTCTTCTCTGGACTTTATGAGATGATTTTCTTTTAAAGTCTAGATTTGGTACAAAGCACAGATGGTGTAGGCAGCAGTAAGCTGGTGAACTTGGCCATCGGCACGTTTCCTGGAAGAACAAGTCATTTCGTCTGAAGGGATAGGACGCCCTTACCTGAACCTGCTGGTGTTCTGTAGTGCAATTCCTGCAGAAGCTTGAAAGGGAGCGTGCGGAGTGTTGGCCCGGCAGAGTCCCTCGCCCGGGCACCTGCATGGTGGCAGGTCTGTGATCCACCGTGGTCGTGAACTTGGGCATGAAGAAGTGTGTGGAGGCCTGAGGTGGTGCGGGCCGGATGAGCTGGAGAGTAGCGTGGACCGGGGAAGGTGGATGCATTCGGACCGAACGTGGAGGGTCATAGAGAAGCACATAAATTGAATGGGAAAAGACATTTCATTTTCACCCTCACCCTCCGAGGTGCCGCTCCCACTTTTCAGAGGGCACGAGCACGCCTCCCAGGAGGGGTGCGGTGTCCCCAGCATCACAGAAGGGATGAGACCGGCTGGTCCTGTTTGAACCCCGGTCTGGGTCTGTCTCACTCCAAAGGGTTCGGTGCAAAGCTGCCTCGCACGTTCCCTGGCCCAGGGACCGGGCCGTCGGTGTCAGCACAGAGAAGTACTAAGAAAGGGAACCGGTTCTGCTCCTGTTTCTCCTGTAAGTTCCTCTCATCGCCACGTGCCCCGCTCTTTCCCCAGGACCCTCATTGCTCGCCCAGCGTCATCGTACATAGCGACGTCTCAGCGAAAAGCGAGCTCTCCGAGCACATGCATCTGCAAGACAACTCCGCAAGCCTCCACTGGAAGTTCTAGAACTCTCCCTGCTCACAGCGCCGGGGAACTAAAACAGATAGGCAGCCGATAGATACCAGGATATGCCGTTTAATAGTGTTTACCGACTACCTGAACATTGTATATACACCCAACGACAGACCAGATTCCCAGCTTCAAAAACCCCTACAGCCCTTCTCCCAAGATACAGTCTTTTCTTCTTTTAAACGTTTGCAGACTATAATAACGCGGGATACGCAGACCTTGGGTAACACATGCCATCATAAAGTATTTATGTGTTTTTAAAAGGAATCTTAGAAAAGCTATTTCCAGCATGTACCTCTTGAAATAGCGACAGGGCCGGAATCCAAAAGAAGTGGAAAATGTTTATTTTAAAGAAGACACGTATGTGGCTTCTGGTTCACATCACCGTCAAAATCTTGTTCCTGAGTGTCAGTGGTCTGGCTTGGGCCTGGAGCTGCTACAGCAGCGTGGATCCCGGGAGGGAATGTTCCAGTAGCTGAGACATGCTGCTGAGCCTGGGCAACTCTCTGGAGTTTATCGGCGATGGTGGGATTATTGTGAACACTAAGAAGGTAGCCTGTTCCAAAGACAGTCTTAACAATGATATTGCCAATGGATTAAAAGTTAAAGGAGCCCTAGCTGGTTTGGCTCAGTGGATAGAGCGTTGTTGGCCTGTGGACTGAAGGGTCCCGGGTTTGATTCTGGTCGGGGGCACATGCTTGGGTTGCGGGCTTGGTCCCCAGTGTGGGGCATGCAGGAGGCAGCTGATCAATGATTCTCTCATCACTGATGTTTCTATCTCTCTCTCCCTCTCCCTTCCCCTCTGAAATCAATATATATAAAAGTTAAAGGACTTTCTCACATGATTATAACTTACTTCTGTCTTATGTATATTTGGATTTGGCATGCATTTTCTCCTTTCCCACTCCATCTCTTCTCCCCCAAAAGGGAATCCTTGTCTTCTTCTTTTTTTACCAAGGAGTAAGCTAGTACAGCCTTAAATTCATTGTGCCAGTCCTAGCAATTTTATTTTTATTGATTTCAGAGAGGGAGAGAGAGCTAGAACATCAATGATGGAAGAGAATCATTGATCAGCTGCCTCCTGCACGCCCCCTACTGGGGACCGAGCTTGAAACCTGGGTGTATGTGCCCTTTGACTGGAATTGGCCCGGCAGCCTTCAGTCTGCAGGCGGACCCTCTATCCACTGAGCCAAACAGGCTAGGGCCCTAGCAATTATTTTTAACTTTTACTCCTGAAACTAGATTTAGCACCTACTTCTTAGTTTACCTTCGTTCTTTTTCTGGTCCCTGAATCATGGTTCATGCTGAAAACTCTTGTGCCAAGTAGGTTTGTCGGAGAAACTAGACGTCCAGTGGTAGAGGAGTGATGGTGGTTGACCAATGTCACCTTCCTGCTACCTTGGTACAGACACACCCGCAGAACTATGATGATGCAGCAGCCATACCCACTCTGATGTATCACGTGCTGCTCATCAAAGGCACAGGCCAGTGGTGCCTAACTTCGCACTAGTCAAAATAGCTTTGCGTACTGAAAAGAAAGCATTAAATTGTCATCATAAACTCTTCATCCAGTGACTAAGAGTGAAAGAAAAAAAAAAAAAAGCTTCAGAAAGATGCAAATAAATGAGTTAATTATTTACAAATATGACAGAGGGTTGATATTCCTGATATATAAAGAGCACTTACAATTCAGTAAGAATAGAAAAATGGCAGATTTATAGAAGATGACATATGGATAGCTAAGAGCCATGAAAAAGTACTCAGCATTATTGCTGATCAATGAAATGGAAGTAAAGCAGCAGTGACACGCCGTATTTCATTTCTCACGTTGGCAAACATTTTAAAAGCTTACTAAAATGCCATTCTCCTACACTTTTAGTGAGAATGTTTCCCAGTGAAGAGTTGAAGGAGCACAATTTAGCAATATTTGTTTAAAATCTTTTAAAGTATGTATCATTTGGTTTAGTTTGGAATTACAAGTAAATAATTGGAAAATTATTTAGATTTATATTTGCAATTTTAAGTAAATAATGTGAGAAATGTTTGTGTATGTATATTTGCTTGTGTGTTTTGCACATGTGTGTGTTTATTTGTGTGTGTGCAAGAACATTTGTCAGCATTGTATATAATGCCAAAAAACCCCACAAAACCCTGAATAACGAAAAATAAGAGAGAGTTTTTTTTAAAGTACACAGTTTAACATCACATAATCTTCGAAGGACTGATTCAGAGCTGTCTGACCTCTAATAATTTTTGAAAGATTTATGATCTACTAAGTAGAAAAATAGCTTATAGAAGAGTACATAGAGTATGCTTTTATTTAATACATATACTGTGTTTACTTGAATGGGGAAAATCTGAATGAGAACATCTAAGTGATAATATATATTTCAGGGCGGAGAGATGGGGAGATTTTATTTATTTGTTTTGTCTTTTGAATTCTTTGTCTCTTCTAAGTGTTTTAGAATGGTGAGCATTTATATAGGTAATAAAAGAGGAAGCCATTCAGTGCTGGTGATCAGATGACTTAATCCATTCTTATCACCTCCAAAAAGTTATGCCAACCAAGTATTTGTCTGGCTTGGGTAGTAAAAGCCCAATAATACAGATTTCTTTATTTCAGGAGTGGTACCTGGTTATGTTTAGCAAAGGGCCTATCACAGCCATACTGATAATCAACATTAACCTTTTGCACTCGGATGTCAAGTGTGACTCGACACGGTTAGCATCGGTAGGAGGAATCGAGAAAAAAAGCAAGCGAGTGCAAAGGTTTAAATTAATCAGTTGATAGACATTGAAAGAAAATGAAGAGAGAAAAATTCAGTTTGAAAATATATTGATTAAACAATAGTTAAAGGTTATATCTAAAGTAAAGGATACTTGTTAAACATTGTATCCTATATAATAAAACCCTAATATGCAAATCAACTGAACGGTGGAACAACCGGTCGTTGTGACACACACTGACCACCAGGGGGCAGATGCTCAATTCAGGAGCTGCCCCCTGGAGGTCAATGTGCTCCCATAGGGAGCGGGCCTAAGCTGGCAGGCAGACATCCCCTGAGGGGTCCTGGACTGGGAGAGGGTGCAGGCCCGGCTGAGGGACCCCTTCTCCCCCCAGTGCACGGATGTCGTGCACCTGGCCTCTAGTCCCATATAATTAGCCTTTGCCATTTATTTTATTTCATGACATCTTAGGGACATTAACAGGGTGATATACTCAGATGTTATAAATATCTACTAGATATTATTGGTGGGTCTTTTGTGGGAATGAATTGGGTCATATTTTAGGGTATTTGTTCTTTTATAAATTATTTTTAATTCCAGGAATTTAAGTACATAGTTAAAAGTTCAATAGTGCAGACCCCTCAAAGAGAAAGGCAGTCCCTCACCCAGCCCATTTCCATAGCTAGAAACGGCTACTCCTACTCCTACTCATAACACTTGGAGCTGCTATTTGATGGTTAAATCCATGTTACTAGGTAACATACCATCACTTCTTCTTTTATAAGTTTTAGATGTGATCTGTTGACTTGACAGGAGGACGTTGCTCTTGGTTTGTCTACTCATCCTTTCCTCCATTCTTCCTAAATAGTCACAGGCTATTTTACGTGTGTTGTTGAGAGGCTCTGTTAGCTTCAGAGCAGAGACTGGGTGCTCTTTGTTTTACCTTCTTGTGGTCGAGCATATACTCAAGTTCCGAAGACTCAGTACAGGGAAGCAGATTTGCTGAATCCGGTGTCTCTAGCACATCCTTTTCCCTGCATGCACATTTGTTTGATAGTTTGCATGGAATTCTCAACAGAATTGTGAAGGTGTTGCTCCATTCTCTCCTACTATACACTCCAGCTGTTGAGACATTGAATGCCATTCTCATTCTTCTTTGTTTATCTTCAACTTACACCCCACCCTGTCTCCCATGGCAGCTTTTAGGGTGGTAACTTTGTTCTGGGAATAATGGCATTTCATGACGATTTACGTGTGTGTGTGTGTGTGTGTGTGTGTGTGTGTGTGTGTGTGTTTCATTCACTGGGCTTGTTATTTCTTGGGTCCTTTAAATTTGGAGACTCATGTTCTCTGTTATGGTAGATTTTCTTAGAGAATTTGATAATTTCCACCTTTCCTTTTCTCTTCCTAGACCTCCTATTCATTGGATATTGAGCCCCCTTTTTTTCTTCTTTGTCACATTTTCTCCCTGTCAGGTTTGTGGGTTGTTTTTGTTTTGTTTTGTTTTGTTTTTTGTTTTATTTCTTTGGTTTGGTTCTACATTCTCAGAGATTTCTCAGCTTTTGCTTGGGATTCTATTGATCTTTATTTTGACATAATGGCATTACTTTCCAGGAGCTCTTTCATATTTTCTGATTATGTATTTATCACAGCATACTGGTTTTGTATGTGGGCGTAGTGTCTCTTTAACGCTCTGAATGTTTAGAATTTTGGTGGTTTAATTTTTCCGTTCCCTGAATTATCATTCATTTTAGTCTTTTGTTCATGCTGGAATCTTTTCAGGTGCTCCTTGGTTATTTATAGGCATTAAACCATGAGATACTAAAGCCAGTTGGGAGCTCTGTGGGCATGGTGTCATGGACTAAATATCTGTGTCCCCTCAAAATGTAGCTATTGAAATGTTAACCCCCAATCTGCTGGTATCTGGAGTTGGAGCCTTTGGGAGAGGTTTTGGGTTAGATTGGGTCTTGAGGGTGGGGCCTTCATGATGAAATTAGTGCCCTTCTAAAGAGAGGAGCCATGGGAACTCCTCTGCTGTCCTCCACCTGAGAGTACAAACAAGGGAGGGGGCGGGGCTCTCGGCAAACACTAACCTCCAACACCTTGATCCTGGACTCCATATTCCCGGACCGGGAGAAATAAATTTTCTGTGGCATTTTTGATACAGCAGCACAAACGGACCAAGGTCCATGGGTTAGAGATTTTAACTGGTGGAGTTCCTCGTTCCATGACTGGGTGGGAGTCCCCATTTCCCCCCTTATTAGGCCTATGTCTGTGTGAACCTCTTTTGACTGAAGCTGGCTTATTTCTCCTTAAAAGAGTCTTCTGCACACGCCCCCTGCTGACGCTGCCATGCAGAGAGTGAGAGGGGGAGTCCTGAGCCAGCACTCCTCAGAGCTGCGGTCCATGGTGTGTTAGTCTCCTCTCACCGCTGCCTCCCAGCGTGTCTGGTGCCCTCAAGTCCCAAGTCTTCCCCCCGTTCTCTGTCTGCAGAAAGGGGACCTCTGGGATTCTGCCTGGAGTGGAGAAGGGCTGTGGGCTTCTTTGCATGGGGCGGAGGTGGGAATCGACTGGTTCTGTACGTAGACTTCCATCCTGTTCCTCAGTGTTCTGCCCCCAACATTCCCTCTGCCATGGGTCTTACCCTGGACCCCCCAGTCTTTAGCTTCTCCAGGGTGGCAAGGACTAAATCCACTTTCTCCCTGTTGCCTCCATGGATTCAGTGTCCGACACTGCTGCTCTTTATTCCTCGTTCATTGAGCTGGCCCTTTGCTGTCTTACGTAGCTTAGGCATACTCCTCCCCAGGCCCTTGGTATTTCCTGTTCCCTCAGCCCAGAATGCCCTCACCTATAATTACTCTGCCCCAACACAATCCCAGAACCCCATGGATTTGTATTACTTGGGGTCGGCTAGGCTCAGCCCCACACATCTCTTTCTAAGATCCAGTTAGTCTGTCTTGGGTAATGGTTGGTGGCCAAGGGTAAACACTTAATGGGGGCCAGAACCAAACTTGGCAAGTGCACTGAAAGCATCTACTTAGATGTGCCTTGCCTCACCTAAGTTCATATTCCACAGGTCAAAGCCAGTCACATAACCAAACCCAACATCAATATACCTGGGAAATGTGATGAGGCCAACAAGGGAAGACATAACTGTGAACAAATCATTCAACCTACTACCCCCCAGATATCACCTGACATGCTGTCTCCCTTCCTGCAAGTCTTTGTTCAAATCTCATCATCTCCATGGTGCCTACTCAGGCTCCCCCCTTCCTTAAAGTTCTGTTATCGCTCACTTCTTATTCCCCTTCCCCGGTTTACTTTCCTCATAGCATCCAACATAGTTTACAATTGGCCATTTATATTTTCTATTGACTGTCTTCCCTACAAGAATATCTCTGATGGGGATAAGAAATGTTCTGTTTTGTGCATTGCTGCTTCCTCGGCGCCAGAGACTGCCTGGCCCACAGGAAATGCTCAAAAACGTCCTGATCTGGAGGCCCCATCTTCACTGGGAGCTGCTGCCTGGTTCTCAGGCCTTCACCCCACCGCGGGCTGATGTTTGTTGTTGGATAGTGTGTTGAAATCACTCACCCACTGGGGTATCTGCTTCCATTTTCTTTGACTTTGTGATTCTTACCGCCACTGTTACTTTAAAGGGTCTGCAAAGGGAGAGGAGGTAAATACTTGTTATGAAATAGGCCATCCTTCAGGAGAAATCTGACTTAAGTATTTATTAAATAAAGAAAAGACTCTGGAATTGCTGGCTCTCGTACAAATTAACTACAGCCACAGATTTGGTTGGGGTCTTTTTTTCCCAAAGTAAAGGATACAGAGTTAGGTCCTCTCTCAAGGCTGGAGTGAATAAATTGCTCAACATAATAACCGTGACGAGATGTTTGGGTTGGTGATGCCGCCCCCTGAGAATGGGTGATTCATGATTGCCCTTCAGTTAAAAAATTAGCATCATAGGCAACCCACGTGAACATGAATTCATTCTTGTGCAGCAGTGAATGAAGGGCCTACATGTAATCAAGAATATTTTTATACTGCCCGGCCAGTGTGGCTCAGCAGTTGAGTGACGACCTGTGAACCAGGAGGTCACGGTTCGATTCCGTGTCAGGGAACCTGCCCGGGTTGCGGGCTCGATCCCCAGTCTGGGGCGTGCGGGAGGCAGCCGATCAGTGATTCTCTCTCGTCATTGATGTCTCTATCTCTCTATCCCTCTCCCTCCCTCTAAAAAAAGATAAGTAAAAACGTATTTAAAGAAGAACATTTTTATACTTATACATACAACATTTGTAATTTGTATTCAAAGGACTATTGGCGATGGGGCGTGGCTTCTAACCGTGTAAAGGCAGAAAGCAACTCTGCTCCTTGGCACTCAGCCCCGCAGCTCTGTGCCCGGTGCCGCAGCTCCAGGGCCCCCAGCAGGTGGTCCTCATGCCCCAGCCTGTGTTTCAGGGGCTTCTTCGTGCCCGGTCTTCTGTCCTCACTGCTTGTCGCCCCCCAGCCAGGCCGCTGGGCAGCAGATGTGTGGGCACCAGGCTGTTGTATATTCTGCCCAAGTCAGCAGAGGGGGACTGTGACGGTGACCCTATTCCTGTTATTCCTGGGAGAGATTGATGAACCTTGTTTTCCGTCTTTTGATAACATCATAATGTTTATTTGTTTACCGTCAAGGGAGCCATAAACTTTTGCCAGTGTCTTCAGTATCAACCCAACAGTTTGAAACGCCTCCTGTAGAAATACTTTTAGAGTCGGCGTATAGGCCGCATTTTATGTCTCGTTATTACGTTCCCGCCTCTCTTCACTAATGAAGCGATGCTAACACACGACGAGCATCTACATTCCCCAGCATTTTTTTTTAACTTGGAAAAATAAACCCCGTTCCACAGAGATGGAAATCTGTCTCGTACATAAAACAGTGTGATACAGACCTCCAAGCTGCCTGAGAGCGTGCCAGAGCGCTCCCTGCAAAGGAAACACTTAGTAAATGCCTGCGTTACTACATTTGCTTTTTAAAAACATCTCTTCACTCTATCGCTGAGCCCCTCATTCTGTCTTCTGCTTTCATTTTTACACTCCAAGCCTCACTCCCCGTTTCCCGCGATGCTATCACCGACCGCATACATCACCCCCTCGCTGGCCTTGTCCTCTGTGCTTACTGAGACGCGCCCTCCAAACGCGGTGGGGAGACCGGGCTCTGCTTTCTTCTTATTAAAACCGAAGCATTAAGTTTCTCTCGGGAAAGGTAGGTATTGAATAGGAACTGAACGTCAGCGACAATGCCTCACAAAGTAAAACCCCCAAATGTTAGAATTGGAAGGGACCCGTGGTGATTGCTAATGAGGATAAATGAGCAGCTCCGTTCTGGAAAGGGATGGCAATTCATCGCTAAGCCCGCAGGAGACAGTCAAGGAGAAAGCCCGAGTGAGCACCAGCAGCGCCCGGCCTGGCAGGAGCAGGAGCGGCCCTTTCCCCGAATGAGCCCGAGACCGTGTTGATAACCCTAAGGTCCTTCCGTTGTTTGGGTTTTGTCTTCCGATTCCTGCTACATCTGAAATGCCTTGAGTATTGAGAGAGAATTCATATGGTCGGGAGAGTGTGTGACTGGGAATCAGAAGACCAGAGGTTTTATCTTGTTTTCATCTGAGGCTAAATCTCCCCATCTGCAAAATGAGCGTAATAGCATCTCCATAAGGGAGTTAAATATTAGTAAGTGAAAACTATGTCTGTTAAGATTCAGAAGTCTTAAGCCAGGCGTCCTCAAACTACAGCCCGCAGGCCGCATGCGGGTGCTTTTGCAGTTTTGTTTTTTTACTTCAAAATAAGATATGTGCAGTGTGCATAGGAATTTGTTCATAGTTTTTTTTTAAACTATAGTCCGGCCCTCCAACGGTCTGAGGGACAGTGAACTGGCCCCCTGTTTAAAATGTTTGAGGACCCCTGTTTTAAGCAATGCCCTGGTACAGTGATGGGTGCTTTAAAATGTCAGGCTATTTCCCTGTGCCTTATTTATTAGTTGGTAAATAATAAGGTTGGTGTGTGTGTGTGTGTGTGTGTGTGTGTGTGTGTGTGTGTGTGTATTTATTCATCTCTGTCTTACATGCTGTGCTAAAATGAAAAACAATCAAAAGCTGAAAATGCCTGGTCTCAAATATTTTAAATTCTGGTTGGGATAGAACATAAGCACATACACTCCAAGTGTATTTCAAAGTAGGTTTTCTTAAGTGAACTAATAGCTTTGTACGTAAAAAACTAAAGTGAAAGGATCACCTTTTAGGGAGGATGGAGGAGGTGAGTTAGGAGCTGGCCCCAAACCTCCCAGGGAAGAGCCCCTTATAGTTTCCGTAGCTTTTGACAGCACTGTCCGTTCTGTGGTTCCTCCCGCCTGAAGATGACTGGCCGTTCGTCTCCTGATGATGGTGAATCTGGGCCGTTAGGTTATCTGTGTTTAATCTTTAGAGGCCACCGCGACGGGACGGCCAGTGAGGCTGCATGTCACTGAAAGTAGAGCTCTGAAGTAGGTCACGGTCCTGAGAGACACCGGATCAACATCTGAAATGGAAAAGCTGTTCTCCGCTCGTCTTCAGTGTTCAGGCTATCACTGAGAAAAAAGCACAGGAAAATTAGATTAAATAAAGACTGACTTATGCAAAATGGAAAGGCTGTACAATGTTTCTTTTGTCTTTTTTTTCTGTCATGCCTACCAAGTGGGGTTCATGGAGCGTCAGGGCTCAAGATCTCGGAGAATCGGCCAGCTTTGTGTCTCTGATTTTCTTTCTTGTGCCCTTGTGCCTTCTTTCTGCTCCAGAAACTTGTTGCCAAATGTGTTTAAAAAATCAGTTTTCGGGACTTAAGTATTTCAGAACGGAATCCGCTCCCCAGTGTGGTTTTTTTAGGGGCCATTCTTTCGGGGGCACTTGCATCCGCTTTCACTGCAAACCCGGGTGTGGGCAGCGGGTGTCTGCGCTCAGCCTCGCCCGAAAGCTGCGAGCCTGTGATGCTGACAGGGAGCTGCCCGCAGAGCGGGGAGCACAGTGTATCGCCGGGGTGCACTCCTTTGATAGGTGAAGTTTTGGGAGCAGAGGTTTATCGATGTTCAGTTTGGGGAAGGAGATTCTGCAGAACATTTGATCAAGTATCTGGGCAACTTTCACCTTTGAAATAACAGTGCTTCCAAGCCCATGTCCCTAAAAGTCACCTGTATCCTTCCTGTCTTTTCCTTTTGCAGATGATGGCAATAGAAATCTGAGGGCTGTCTCTTGGGAGCATCATTTTTTAACATCGATATCTTAAGTTAATATGTTAACTTCTTTACATATTGTCCATGGACTCGTCCCCATGCTTACATCGTGAATGTAGTTTGCCCCTGAGAGACCGGTTTGGTCACGTGGCCCTGTGTGCTCATGGGCCCCTGAGGGGTGGGTGCCACAGCCTCTCCGGCCTGGGACTTGTGTGTTGTAATCCCGGTCCTGTCACTAAGGAACTGGGTGATCTGAGACAGTTATTTCGCCTCACTAAGCCTCCCCTTTCTCCGAGTAAAATGGGGATTAACACTGCTTATCCCACGGAGGCGGGCTGAGGGTGAGAACTCGGGGCATCAACAATGGCTCACAGGAAGTGTACAATAGTCATCACCCTCATTGTTGGTGTTGATGGACTTGGAGGGAGGAGCTTGCCTTTTCTTAGTTATGAATATGTTGTCGGGCGCTTTTATGGACCTTGGTTTCCGACGTTCCCAAGGAATGATTTCTTCGATTTGGGATTTTCAGAGTGGTATGTAGCTTTCATTAAAATAACTATTCTAAGAGTTTGCTCCATTGTGGTTGTGGTGGTATAAATGAAGTTGGACGAGGAAGCACCAATAATGTGATAATCATAGATCAGGCTGAGCTACCTGAACGGTGCCCTGCCGTCAACAACTACAGAAAGGCTATTTGTTCAAAATGATCACTGTTAATACTTGAACTTCATGAAATTCATAAATCATGTGTCTTTCTTTATAGCTAATCAGTATAGTTTACTTTCGGATATCAGTTAGTTGAATAATAAATAATATAATGTGATCATTTTCTTCTGATATATTGCATATGAGCATATTCTGATAGACTCGATGTTAATGTACTGTTTACCGGTCAGTACACAGTGAACCGTAGGATTCTGTGCAGGTGAATAAGACATGCTGAAACGAGGTTCTTTTTTCTTTGCATCAAACCCACAGCCTAACCTAGACGTTCAGCGAAGCGTTCCAGCTTCCCGCCTGTGCTCTTGTATTGGTTCCTGAGGTAGGGACATTTTCTCTGCATGGACAGAAACAGTTGATAAACTCAACTCCAACAGGGAAATAAATTACATGCCGGCCCTAATGAGACATCAGCCGTCTAGTAAATTTCCTTTTGCTTGTAAAAATGTGGCAGTCGGAGTAAGAGTCCATAATTACTTATTGTTAATTCCCTAATGTTGGCTTCTGATGCACATGTAAATTGTGATGTGAGTAAATGGGACAGAATGATCAGTGATTTACCATTTTCCCTCGGCACACGGGGGTGGCCATGACTGTGACGGTCCAGCGGGATGCTTTCTGTGCCCCTGAAGCGTGCAGGAGCCCGCCCCGTGGCCCAGGACAAAGGTTCTCTCACCGCACTGCATGGAAATTACCTTTGCTGATAGGGAGCCAGACATGTGGATCAAGGGCCAGCCACTGAGTCCTCAGTTGGGTTTCACTCCATTTCCGTGGTTCTGAGAGGGGCAGACATAGAATGCTGGGGAGCAGCTAGGATTTAAGAAACATTCATCATGCTCTGTGAACCATGAGTGTGTTGTTCTGACTGAAGAAGGCACATTCTAACCTGGCTCGGAGTTGCACGTGGGACCTGGGAGCTCACCTGGAAATGCAGCCGATCCTCCCCATTATCATGGGAAAATCAACCTTGTTGCAAAAACCAGAGCCACCAGCCTTTGCATGCCCGCAGGCCTTTGCACATCTCCAGCCCCCATTACCTATAAACTGCCCATTTGGCCTTCCCTTTTGCCTACTCCCCATGTAATCTTTGTCCTTCTACCCAATATAAGCAGCTGGCTTAAGGGGAGAGGCAGAGCAGATTTTTGTGGATGACCTGCTGCTCTCCCATGCTGCCAGCAGTATTGGAATGAACAATCATATATGATTCAATCCTGAATCTGCTTAATTGGCTCAAGTAGTGACAGGCAGCACGGACCCACTGATTGTCAGTCACAGTTCCACCTTTTTTTGTATGTAATTTCTACTTACATGTTCTAGTGGGAGGTCCAAAGTCTGTTTTAAACTCTTTTGCCTTCCTTAGCAAGAATAACAGAATAAGCACTATAATCCTATATAATAAAAGGGTAATAGGCAAGTAGACAGAACGGCAGAACAACCGAATAACCAATCAAAGCATAATATGCTAAGGCTGCTCAACTGCTCGCTATGACATGCACTGACCACCAGGGGGCAGACAGTCAACTGGTCGACCAGTCATTATGATGTGCACTGACCACCAGGGGGCAGATGCTCCCACCGGTAGGTTAGCTTGCTGCTGGGGTCCGGCCGATCGGGACTGAGTGAGGTGGGCCGGACACGCCCTGGAGCCCTCCTGCGGTCCCTTCCCGGCCTGATTGTGCACCAGTGGGGTCCCTCAGCCTGGCCTGTGCCCTCTCGCAATCCGGGACTCCTCAGGGGATATCAGAGAGCCGGTTTCAGCCTGATCCCGCAGGCCACTCCCCTTGGGAGGGCACCAGACGCAGGGCTCATGGCTGGCGAGCGCTGCTGTGGCAGCGTGAGCCTCTCCGGATTGGGACTGATGGGGCGAGAGCCTGTGGCAAGCACAGCGGGGCTGGGATGAGTGGGAGCAGCAGGTAGGAGCTGTAGGTGGTGTTGGGCTGCGGGTTTCGGCCCAATCCCTGCAGGCCACCCAGAGGGACCCCACCCATGCACGAATTCGTGCACCAGGCTTCTAATACTATATAGTATAATAATATAATAAGCATTGATAGTTCTTTATTAACTGTCCTTTTTGTACGTGTACCAGTATGTGGGGCTCCCATAATAATATGCAAACCACACTTGTAAGTAATTATTCCTGTTTTCTAAGATACCTCGAGGAAAATACTACAATTTTATTTTCAAGTGTGTAATTCATTTCAATAACTGTTGTTAGAGAACTGAATCTCTCTCTTGAACAAGTACCATGTCTAAAAGCAAGAAGAATAGAATTGTTTGGAAAATAGAATGCTTGGCTGAGGGAGATAAAGACACACAGTCTGTACATCAGAACCAAAGGACATGAAAACATTTGACACAAGAATACAAACGTGCTAGTTAAGATCTTAGCTGTGTTTTTACCAAATCCTATAAAATACTCTTCAAATGATCACGCCTAGCCATTTTTTAAATCTCTAGTTCATTGCCACCACCTTGGTCCAATCCATCACGTAGGTTTGATTTTTTTTTTCCCCTAATAAAATGGTCCTGCTAATTTAGCTTAAATATTGCTGTATCCCTCACTACCTTGCTTAGAAATTTACACAAGTGGCCTTTTTTCTTCCTTATCAATACTAAATATTTCCCTTGGTCCAAGCCTTTCTTCATCTGTTTCCACCCACTCCCAACCTTATTTTATTTACCCTGAAGACGAAACCCCTTTGCTTCTGCTCGGTCCTTTTCCAATACGATTATGCCGTGTTGCTCTTGCCTAAAAGACCGCTCCCTCCAGCCCTCAGATTTGAAATCCTCATTATCCTTTCAGGATCAGCCCCAAGGACTGATTAATTTTCTGATCATTCCAGGTCTCCTTGGTAATCCCATGCTCTGAAATCCTCTTGCCCATATTGTGTGTAGCATCAATTTAACATTTAATTACATTTAACTTCTGGATAATGGGAGTCTGAAAATCAATGACATTTTTCTGTTTGCTCTTAAAAGGGCTGAGTTATTGGTCGATCTTTAGTAATTGCAGAGAATCTTCGCTATTCATTTCTATGTGTTAACTTTCCCTGCAGCATTGTCTTAATGGTAGTGATTCCCTTTGGCAACAATTCCTTCTCATTTTTAAACCTCCTTATAGCATCTGTCTCCTTGCAAGCCACCTCCGATCCTTGTTCGGAGAGATCACTCCCATGGGCCCTCCGTGGCTCTGCACATTCTTACTGGCTATGCCGAAGGTGGAGCCCTTTCCCCAGACCATTTCTTGGGGCTGTGTTGATAGCAAGAAACATGGAGGGATGGGCATTAACTAAGAGCAGGCTTGCTTACTGCTTACTATAAAACAGTGGGTTCCCCAAGCTCGACGTTCCTCAGCTGTGATACAGACCTACTGTGTGTACAGCATCCATTTGGCATGCAGAAGCCAAAGGAACACACACATGTGCTGATGTTCATGCTGCTGGCTGTCCCGTAATAAAGTCCTTTACCTCGGACCTGGCAGCCGCGTGTCTCCTGTCAGCATTGATGGCTGCAACAGGCTAGCTTGTTAGATTGTAATTCAGACAAAGGAAATCTTAGAGCAAACCATGCCTTATGGAAAGATAGAAACGATTCTATAAATTGATAGAAATAAATGTGTTTCGAGCCTTTTAAACGAACCCACTGTGCGTAGCACTGTCCTAAACATGTTGAGTATGTAATTCGATGTAAGGATATACTAACTGTGCTGTGCAGAGCTTGTATTTTATAAATTCATGGCAGCAGTAATGATAATTAAATTGGTCATTTTTTAGAATTGCATTGAGAATACTCAAGCTATTAAAATTGCTTGGACTTTTCTGCTTCAATCACAAAGGTAACTAGAGGATACATTTAACTTCAGCTTTCTTCTGGGGATGTTTCTGAAGAGCACTTCAGTACAGAATTAAGAGATTTAGTTATTTATCTACCTAAGTGTGTTCATCCCTTTATCCCCTTTTTTGGTCATATTTTGATTTTCATTTTTCACTGCAGTTTTGAGAATGTAGCACTTCTATGTGGATAAAAAGCATATGTTTTAAAGTGTTTAGATATTTTTCTAAACTTTAGCCTTAAAAGAAAAAAAGGAAATTATGAGCACAGAAATAAATCACAGATAGCCTCTGAAGGATTGAGGTGTGAAAGCATGAATATTGATGGATCACTTAGCAAGGACCAGAGCCTTGTGAAGTGCGTTACCTGCATCATATCATTAACTCCCCAAGTCATCAAAGAGTTAAGTATTACTAGAAGAAACCCGACTATTGGAAAAGTAAACTTAGGTAACCAGCCCAAGTTTATATTGATTCCAACCCAGGTAGATTAGCCATCAACACCAAAGACAATTCAGTGCCGGGGTTCTTGTCCCAGCTTTACATAGGGTTCAGCAGTCTGGAGAAAGGGGCTGATGCATAGATTCAAGGAGTCCAAGGACAAAAAATAATTTTGAAAGGCATTGGGGGTCAGAGGAGCTTCACTTAAAGCAACTGAAAGACTACCCCTTGACTCAGGACCCCGTGCTATTTATTAACACAATTTGTCCTAAGGCAAGGTGGAGATAATACACTTCAAAAAGTAGGGTTTCAAAGGGTAGGGTACAGTTTGGGGAATAGCCTACAGCTGTTCAGGTGTTTGGCCAACAGGAGGCAATAAAATGCCCTGAGCTGTCTGACAGGAAGCAATCCTATTCAGGTTTGGGGGAAGTGCCGTTTAGCCGTTCCCACAGGTAATTACATATGTGACTTGGCCCTCGTTGAGTCTTCTAAGACCCATCAACCTTTTGATGGAACTCTTGCAATTATGACATGCTAGAATTGGCTCCCGGCAATTCAGCATTAACTCTCATCTACTGTAATAAAGTGGAGGGAGATGTGGCAGAGATTGGTAACGCATTCACCAGACCCTGTTCTCCTGTCTTCCTGGGCAAGACTACATATCCCAGCCCTGCTCCACCCGTTTGCATCTGGACACGTGGCTAAGTCTACACATGGTATGTGAGCAGAAATAATGTTCCAGGACAAAAGTTTGTCTTTCCTATGGTCTGTTTTTCTATCTCCTTGCTAAAAGCAAAAGACCTCCAAGACTGTGGAAGAGTCACAAGATGGAAAGAGCACTGGTCTCTGATGCATCATGTGGATGGCCACCCCACTCAACACCAGTCGGGCTGACAGAATAAAAAAGAAAAACTGTGACTGAGTCACACCACTAATATCCAGAGTTTAACTAGTGCAGCAGCTCACATTACTGGTACAAACGGAAATGATCAAATATCACCATTAGGAGCATTAGAAGATATGTGAGTGTCTGATGAAATAGTGATGGCATTAGTTGTTTTTGAGACCTCTAGAAGATTAGATTATTACCTTGCATGTGTGAAAGCATAAATATCATTATTACCTTTATAAAAAGAAAAGAACTCTGAAAATACGAGTGTAGTGGGTGTGGTGTCAAGATAGTCGTCACCTCATCCAAGAACTGACTCTGCTTAATTGAGCAAGTCATTGAATTTCTACGAGTCTATGTTTCTAAAGCTGTAAAATGGAATAACCTGGCCTCTTTTCGATGGCAGTGAACTGGTTAGACTGGTCATGTGCGGAAGTCCAGGGGTGGGTCTGCTTCTGGCCCGTGGGAACGCTGTTCAGTGTATCTGTGTGTCTGCATACGTGCTGTTTCAGCACGGATGCTGTGTGATGTCCAGTGAATGGATTTCTGGTGGGACAGAGCATGATATCCTTTTAGAAAGCATTTTTAACCGAAAGCCATAGATAGATCTATTCCAGTTGGCCCAGTGTTAACATCTAACATTATGTCTGAATAATCCAAACAAAAGAAGTGCGATAGGCTAGGGCAGTGGTCGGCAAACTCATTAGTCAACAGAGCCAAATATCAACAGTACAACGAATTGAAATTTCTTTTGCGAGCCAAATTTTTTAAACTTAAACTTCTTCTAACGCCACTTCTTCAAAATAGACTCGCCCAGGCTGTGGTATTTTATGGAAGAGCCACACTCAAGGGGCCAAAGAGCCGCATGTGGCTCGCGAGCCGCGGTTTGCCGACCACTGGGCTAGGGTCACAGAGCCTTGTTTCAGTCTTTGGAAATAGTCTAAGTATCTAATGGAGTGATTTGGTCAAGTACGGTAGACTCACTTGCTACAGTTTTCCTTCTGTGAAAAGGTAAGTCACTCAAGGTGACTGTCGTTAATCATACTTCACTGCATGTTGGAAGGCAGGTAGCAGAGTAGATCTATGGAGTTCTCATCAAGAGGAAAACACTGGAACGATGTGTGGTGGTGGATGTCATCTGGGCTTATTGTGCTGTTTGTTCTGCAAAATATACAAACACTGAATCATGATGTTGTACACCTGAAGCTAATGGAATGTTATATCAGTTATTCCACAAGAAAAATGAAATAAATGAAAAAAAGGTTAACACAAACTATACTAGGGTATGAATAACTAAAATACAAAACTGGAGCTAAGTCTTTATTAAAGATCTGGAAATGTTTCATTTCCACTTACTAAAGAATTAAAAGGGGAATCGGAAGTAGTTTGATATGTTAGTGATAGAATTATGGAAATGTTTTTCCTTTCAATTGATTTGTAGAGCAAATGAGAGAAGAGGCTAGAAACAAGCGGAGGGGCTATTAAAGGATCTGGAATGGGGGAAAATGTTGGATTTCATTCTGTCTTGCTTAGCCTAGATCAGTGGTCGGCAAACTCATTCGTCAACAGAGCCAAATATCAGCAGTACAACGATTGAAATTTCTTTTGAGAGCCAAATTTTTTAAACTTAAACTTCTTCTAACGCCACTTCTTCAAAATAGACTCGCCCAGGCCGTGGTATTTTGTGGAAGAGCCACACTCAAGGGGCCAAAGAGCCGCATGTGGCTCGCGAGCCGCAGTTTGCCGACCACTGGCCTAGAGGGACCGTCCCTCCCAGGGTTGGCCAATCACTAGACATAATAAACTACTGGCCCAGGAGCATGTTTTTCAGAGGCAAACCAGCCAGTTGAGAGCTTAGCGCATTGCCTTCTTTGCCAGGCTCTCAGACTCTGGGCTGTCATCCAAGTGACCCAGTCCCCCCCAGGCCACATACTAGACAGCTAGGGACAGCCCCTGTTCCCCAGAGTCAGCAGAAGTTATTTAAACCAGACAGCCTCAGCCCGCTTACCAGCCTGGCCCATTTCTTTCTGTGAAAACCACAGTGGAGACCCCTGCCACTCCCACCTCCCCTGGGCCGCTGGCTAGCCCTGGTGCTCCCCATGCACCCCCCAGGGTATGGCGTGCCCCTCCTTTTGGCAACTGTGGGTAACAACCTCTGGTCAGTTATCATCGTCTCCTGCCCTGTTGTCCTTACTCTACCTCAAGCTTCCTGTTAGAACTCTCTGTTTTAAAGCAAGCTGTGTGGGCCTGAATGATGGCAGTGAACGCAGGGAGAGAGGAAGACTGAGATGGTTAGGAGCCAGAATGACAGGTCTCCATAGGGAGTGGGTGTGAGGAATAAGGAAGTGGATGGAGATGACTGTGGACAGGTTTCTAGCTTCATGACATTAACGGTGAGAAGTGAGAAGCGAGGAGAAGAGGCTTTGAGGGGCAGAGGTAATTGACTTGGTTTGGAACTTGTGGAGTTGAGGTGCCCAAAAGACTTCCATGAAGAGATATGTAGCAGGAAGTACCGTATTTTCCGGCGTATAAGACAACTGGGCGTATAGAAGATTTTCCTGGGTTAAAAAGTCGTCTTATATGCCAGAAAATACAGTATTAAGTACTTCTCCTGGATCTTTTATGAGCATGACACATGGTAACCGACGCATTTTGCCTCCGACTCTGTACCAGGGCATGATTTCACAGAACAGGACCCTGTCTTCGTGTGATGCACTCTGAGAGTTTCTGTGCCATGCATTTTGTTTTTGCTTTTACTGTAAACCTGTGTTAGAAGCTGCTACGCTCTGGAACCACTCAAAGGTCGCACGCCGTTCTCTGCAAAACACTGGTGCGGAGGAGAAAGGGAACTCGGACCTGAAGGGGTTAGGAGGCCCTGCCTAGACTGATGTCAGCTAAAGCTGTGGGACGTTTTCTAAGGACCATGGTGGGAAGCAAGCGCATTTCCCAGACTAGAGCTCTACGAAATGCAAACATTCAAAAGGTCCACGCATATGCAGGAAGGGCAGGCCGCCAAAGAAAGTGGGGAAGAAGAGTAAATCCTAATTTCAGGGCAGAAATGTGGAGGAGTGAGAAAGGGGAGCACTTCCAGGAGGGAATACGTAGGCCTGGCACAGGCCACTGAAGAATGGCAAGATGGATTTGCAGCCGCAGACATCACTGGTGGTCGGGAGGGAACAGTTCCAGTGGGGTGCCCTGGAAGAGTGGGCTGCAGTGGGGGGAGAGGGGGATGAATGGGAGGTAAAGAAAGGGAGGTAAAGAAGTTGAACTTTTTCAGAGAGTTTGATTTTTTTTTAAATACATATATTTCTTACTGATTTCAGAGAGGAAGGGAGAGGGAGGGAGGGAGAGAGAGAGAGAGAGAGAGAGAGACATCATTGATGAGAGAGAATCATTGACTGGCTGCCTCCTGCACGCTCCCTACTAGGGATCGAGCCCGCAACCCGGGCATGTGCCTTGACTGGAATCGAACTGTGACCTTATAGTTCATAGGTCAGTGCTCAACCACTGAGCCACACCGGCTGGGCCAGAGAGTTTGATTTTAAAGGGAAATATATATGTGGGTGACAGCAACTGGGAGAGGCAGAAAAACGCGTTAAGTGAATTCCTTGAAACGGGTGGGTTTGTTGGCCAGGGAGCATGTGAAGGGCCGAATAAATGTTTGTTGACTTTTTATTGAAAAGGAAATTTAAAGAGTTTCAGAGGAAATAGATGAAAGTGACCAATAGGTAGAAAAACTTAAATAAGATTATAATTATTTAATTATTTAGCTCAGAAATGGACAACCTAGAAGCTAGTAGCAAGAATCATATAATAGCTATGGCAGCAGATTAAGAAAGATGAAAAACAGTCTAGTTAGATGAATAGAAATTGAATATGTATGTGTATATACATGAATGTTTTTATTAATAATATATAACATATACATTTATACATACATGGAAAGAGCTAATGACTCTAAGCTTTGTTACGCACAGGAATGAGGTTTAATGGAGATGGAGGTTTTGGATGATTTAGGATCAGTTACTGAGTGGAAGTGATAAATTACTGCTGTGAGTTATTTACAGTTCTCGGAGCCTGTGATCTTCTCTGGGTTACAGTAAACGTCTAATCTAATATTGGTTAAAAGGTTTAACTAGAACCTACCTTATAGACGTTTTCACGTTGTAAACGAAAAATATCTGTGGTTTCACACACATCCTATAGAAGCCACTCTTATCGTAGCCACTCTTGCTTTAACCCACAATGGAAAGGCGTGTCTTGGTCCTGCTGGAACTCAAAGGTCATTGCCGACTGATGGAGACAAGCAACAAGCGTGTGGATGTGGAAGTCTAAGGTGACTGTCCATTCACCACAACTGTAAACATACTGTCGGTCAGGGGTGATCCTGGGTGGGGTCTGGCTAGAGATCCCCACCCCCTCTGTAGGGGAGAAGGGAATGGTGAAGTAGGGGATGTTGCCTGAAGTAGCACTGGATTGAGAGGCAGGTGCAATTCTGCACCCCCTCAAGCGAGTCATGTCATCGTTGTATTGCACTTCCTATCTTCTAGGCTTGTGATTCAATAAGTTAATGACTGTGGAGACCTGTAAACAAAGAGAGCAATAGCTGAAGAAGTAATTAGTTAATTGAATGGCAGTGGTAGTGTGATGATCTTGATTAACTCTATGCAAACACGACTGTCAGATTCACTCATCACAGGGAATCAGGCCTGGCTCATCCTCTGCCTGAATCCCATGTAGCCGGAGACTTTCACCAGGTTTATTGTCAAGGTCACCCTGCGCTGTTTCAGAGGCACTAGACTCTCCCTGTTAAGCATTAGTGGGGGGAGAGGGTCACGGGGCTCTGTGGGTGGTGCCTCACGAAGTGTGTGGCATGTAATCAGGTGGAAAATGTTGTGGAGGCTTCGCATGTATCACAGGGACAAACCCGGGAAGCAACCGATTCGAGTTTTCTCTGTGTCTTCTCTGGGCTCGTGGAGTTAGGAGAATGAGTGCATTTTATAGCAGAAAACGAAGAATTTCAAGACGGGAATTCCTATAGGATTTCAAAACATGAGGCAGGTAAAATGATTCTTAGGGTTTTAAAAGAAAAGAGAGAGAGGAATAAAATAAACCCTGAATTTTTAAAGAGCTTCTTTCATCATCTTAACATGCAGCCGGAAGCAAAGATATGTCCAAAGCCAGCCAAGAAAAGTATAAAAAATATAAGCTGGACAAACTTCTGGGAGCTGCCCAAACCATAATTTAAAAGTAGGGGGAAAACTCCTAAAGTTGTTGGAAATCTCAGAGCTTCAGAGCAGCATTGGAGCCAGCGGAGTCTTTTTCCTCTTTTCTGTAGTCTGTTACCGTTCACACACACACACACACACACACACACGCGCGCGCGCGCACACACACACACACACACACACACACACACACGCACGCACACAGTTCATCGTAATGTAATAGATTGAGGGTCAACATAACGCAGATCCAAGAGAAGAAATTAACGTTTAGCCAGTTTTTAGACTTCGCTCACCGAAAGGTAACACTGGTCTTCAATCCCTTCTAAGTCCATGCTGCCAGCAGTCCCCTGACTATTTGAACTCTGAGGAATGCACCTGGGACAGATTAAGAAGACTGTAACTCCTGGGAGAACAATGTACCGTATTTCCCCATGTATAGGATGCTGTTTTTTTCTAAAATCGTTAGGCTGAAAATCGAGCCGAGTCTTATACACAGAAGTCAGCCCAGGAGGGAGCCGCACTGCTTAGCTGCCCATATCTTGTCAAACGCGCTTCCTCCAATCACAAGCCTTATTGTTACTGACGTCAGCGGATGCCCTAATTAGAGGTGGAGGTGGAGAGTGCGCAGATGCAACAGGGACAGGAGCGTTCAGAGCCCATAAAGATGTCAAAAACAAAAAGATAAATACTGGTAAGCGGATTGTCTTACTCTGCAAAATTCAACCTGGGTGTTATCAGCTATGTCAAAGAGCATGAATATGGAGCTGCAGAGAGACAACTTGGACCTCCTCCCGCTGAGGGTATGATCAGACAGTGGAGAAAACAGGAAGAACAACTCCTGAAGATGCCAACAAAGAAGAAGGCCATAAGAGGAGAACCAGCAAAATGGGCAAACTTGGAGCAGAGGCTTAGGACTTGGATTATGGAGCAGCGCCAGAGTGGTTTATGTGTGCCAACAAAGCTTATTCAATGTCAGGCAAGAATGTTTGCAAGCGAAATGAACATTGTTGATTTTACAGGAAAGGCAAAATGGTGCTTCAGTTTCATGAGGGAGAAGGGTTGGCCATGAGAACACGGACAAAGTTAGCTCAGAAAATGCCACCAGTTTATAAGGATGATCTCACATACACTGAGTGGCCAGATTGTTATGACCACCTGATGTTTGTAGGCAAATTAGCCCACACTGCATCGTATGGGATATGGAAGCCGAAGGCCTGTTCGAATACCTTTGCTGTCTGCAGTTACCAAGATAAAACATCTCCAATTCGCACAGGAACACAAGGATTGGACAGTCGAGCATTGGAAAAAAGTCATGTGGTCTGATGAATCACATTTCCAGTTGCATCATGCAGATGCCAGAGTGAGAATTTTGCGGAAACAGCATGAAAGCATGCACCCCACATGCATGAGTACAACCCTTCAAGCTGGTGGGGGCAGTGTTATGGTTTGGGGCATGTTTTCCTGGCATGATTTAGGCCCTTTAATTCGTGTGGAACAACGTCTGAATAGCACAACATACCTAAGTATCGTTGCTGATCAAGTTCATCCTATCATGTTGATGGCGTATGCCAATGGAGATGGCTTCTTCCAACAAGACAATGCGCCATGCCACGGTGCTCGTATTGTGCAGGAGTGGTTTCAAGAACATGAGGGAGACCTTACCTTGCTTAGGTGGCCCCCACAATCACCACATCTCAATCCAATTGAGCATTTGTGGGACAAAGTTACAAGAGCCATCAGGCAGCTGGTTCCACAACCATCAAATCTCACAGAACTGGACAGTGCTATTCATCAGGCATGGTGTCAGATTCCTCGCATCACTTTTCAACATCTCTTGGAGTCAATGCCAAGAAGAGTCGCCGCAGTATTGAAGGCAAAAGGTGGCCCAACGAAGTACTGATGGGGTGCTCATAATAATCTGGCCACTCAGGGTATATAGACAGTGACTCAGAAGACAGCAGTGATACAATAGAAGCTGAAGAAAGTGCTATGTCTAGAACTAATAGTGATGAAGAAGAGAGCAGTGATGCAGCAGAAGTTGAATAAAGGGATATGCTGCATAATATCAGAGTACTGGTATGTGAACATTACCTGCGGTAATGACTAATAAAAATGTGTTCTGTTTTATGTTTAAAATACTGATTTCTTGACTTTGGGTTGGAAAAGGGGGGGATGTCTTATACATGGGGGCGTCTTATACATGGGAAAATACGGTATTAATCTACACAGGAATAAACACAGCTAATCCCCACGTGTCCAGACTAGCGACCTGCCTGCTGGCTTCCCCAGACACTGCTCATTCAAAGGCCCCAGGTCCTCTTCTCCTTGATCTGTTCCTTTCCTGCTCTGGTTCCTTCTCATCACATCCTGAGTCCTTGGGAGCCTCCAATTCCACACGAATGGACGTAGGTCCAGAAAAGGGGGGCGGGACAGGGAGTGTTAACCATGATCCTGGTACCTCACAGCCATCAAAACCTTTGGGAATAGTATCTGAATCAGGCCCCCTGGAGACGCTGAAATAAATGGTCGGGAAACACTGGGCAGTAACCTGAGATGAATGAGTCTGGAGACCTGTGAGTGACCCCCCAGATTCCCGCCCCTTGGTGTACACGTTCTACTCCTCCCCAGGAGTGGGAGAAGGCTCTGAGAGGAGGATGGATTATTTTACATTATAAGGCAAAGGGCCTAGCTGTTGTGGCTCAGTGGTTGAGCATCGACCTATGAGCCAGGAGGTCACATTTGGATTCCTGGTTAGAGCGCATGCCCGGGTTGCATTATAAGGGAGGGATTTTGCAGATGGCATGTTGCTCCCTCATCAGGTAGTCAGTCATCCATCTCGTGGGAGATGACCTTGGGTGGGCCTGATCTGATCAGGAAATGCTGTCCGTGCTGTCCGGGAAGCCTCCGGGTCAAAGCAGCCGGGGTTGAGCTGCCTGTGGAGAGAGGGGGCCTCGCGGTCCTGTGGCTGCAGGGAACTGAGTTCTGTGCACAAGGGAGTTCAGAAGGGACCTGGAGGGCCAGGTGAGAACAGCAGGTTGGCTGACACCTCGATTCCAATCTGGTGAGGTCCCAGTGCAGCCAGACCTGGGCCAGCCTGATCCATGGTGAGAGAATAGTTTCTGTTTTAAACAGCTAAGATCAAGTGGCAAATTGTTACCCCACAACAGACAGCTAATAGAGCAATGCTGAGAATAAAACCGGAGATGACAGGAGAATCCCAAACATCTACAGAGAAACAACTTGTGTGTGTTGTTCCTGCCGAGTGCTGGGCGTTATACTGGAGCCTTGGCAATGCTCACTGCAAGTTCATGAGGAAACGAAGGCCCCGGGACTGTGTGAAACTGGCCGAACTTCCCGCACGGTCCATCCCTTGCACGGCCCCCTGTGATGCTCACAGGCCTCAGCTCACAGCGGAGCCCTCTGGGTGGAGCGAGACTGAAGGAGATGCACGCTAAGTGGGAAATGCACGCTGGATTTTAAGCTCTAGTGACCCCAGAACATAAGATAGTAATCATTCTTAGATGTTGATTCCATGCTGAAATGACATGTTTGATAAATTAAATTTATTCATAAATTTATTAATATTATTACAATCGATTTTACCTATTAATTTTCCTTTTTTAATGTGACTTCTAAAACTTAAAGTTATATATGTGGTTCTCATGTATTTCTATGGGACAGAGGAGAATTTGAAAATAAGAAGGAATACAAAACTCCCATCCCTCTGCCCAGAAATAACCATTGTTAATATTTTTTTGTACTTCTGTTATTTTTACTCTCCCTCCACAGTTTATTCCAGTTTATCAAGAGACATTTTTAGGGCAAGAGAAAGAAACCCCAGGGACCTTAAAATGTTTGCTTGAGATATTACATTTGTTAAGCGAAGGAGCTGAAATCCAATCCATTGTCTTTGTGACTCCAAGTCCATTTGTCTCCAAAATCCATGTTCTCTTTGCTCTACCGCCCGCCATACGTCTCCTGGAAAATGTTTACAGGAAAACTTCAAAGATAACTCCCTGTATTACATTGTAGGAAGTGGTCAACACAGAAAGAAAACTCAACAGGGCCTACAGTTTTTTATGAATATTTTATTTGGGAAAAATAAAGCTATATTTCTGGAATTTTTAAGTAGTCACCAATGTTTATATTGTTGATTGTAAATTTTCTTTCTAGAATATATTTAGGAGGTATGGGTGGGCAGGCTACTGAACCTGGTCGGTTTTGCTTGTTAAAGCTAACAGTTATTTCTAGGTATGTATGCAATTGATTATGTCAGCGGTCACCAACCGGTGGTCTGCGGACCACTGGTGGTCTGTGAGGTCCGAAAGGTTGGTGACGGCTGGATTAAATAACTGCTTTAGAGATGATGCTTTTAAAAAAGGCAGTTTGGGGCCAGCTGGTATGGCACAGTGGGTGAGTGTCAACCAAGGAACCAAGAAATCATGGTTCAATTCCGGGTCAGGGCACATGCCTGAGTTGTGATGTTTTTATCTCTCTATCCCTCTCCCTTCCCCCGCCCCTCTCTAAAAAAATCAATAAAAACTTATTTTTAAAAAATGCAATTTGGAAGCAAAAGAAATGACAGGCATCCAGATAGGAAAGGAAGAACTAAAACTTCATTTGCAGACTATATGCGTTTATGTTGTAGAAAATCTTAAACCTTTTTAGAAAGTTCTAGAACTAATAAGAATTTAGCAATGTCACAAGACAAACAGCCAATATACAAAAAAAATCATTGGCATCTCTATATTCTGGCAACAATCCACCTGAAAACAGTATTAAGGAAACAGTCCTTCATAGGAGTGAGTCCAGTCTGGGATTGGCAGCTTCCTTCCTGCCCCAGGCTGATAGAACCCTCCCGTGTCCACACAGCACCTGAGGTGTGCATTTCGGGTGTTTTACCCTCAAATTAAAACATTGCCTGTGGCTTTGATCTCAGAATATATATGACTCAGTTTGAGTATGCATTTCTGAATTTAACTGAGTAGCTTGTTTCCCACACTAGCTTTTCCAAAAAGCAAACATTTAGGAGTTAGGCATTAATTATTCCTGGGAAATGTGGGAGCCTGCATGACATTTGCTCCTGTTTTTACTGCACAACAGATGTTGGTATTTCACAATAAACACACACTTTTCCCCTAGATTTGAATTGCCTGCTTTATGAATCCGTTTGGGACAAGTTCGTGCAGGCTGGTGTCTTTTCGAGGGTGTGTGACTTCTTATTTTTATAACAAAGTGGCTTAAAAGAAAAATAATTATGGTATCATGAAAGTCACACGTCAGCTCTTGCCTTCTCTCCTGGGCCGTAGTTCTAATTATTTTTTTCTAATGGTAATTGATAACCAGGTGAATTCCCTTGCTGTTGCAGCTTTATAGATTTTTTTTTTTTCTCTTAGCTTTCATGGGAATAATAAAAAATCTCCAAATTCAAAATGACGTACTTCTTCTGTACATAAATGCTCAGGGTACAGAGGCCCGTGAAAGGTGGCTTGCCTTTTCTACTTCAGACTTGCATCAGATAGGTAAGGACAGTACATTAGCACGTGAAGTGTCTCAAACTTAGAAAATAAATTTCACAATTCAAGGTCAAATGGGTCACCGTCGGCTGTGGAAGGAAGGATTGCGTGCTCAGTAGGATTGTCACATATCTAAGTGCTGTCTCCTGCAGGGAAACATGGCCGTAGGAAGACCCTCCTGCCTCATGCTCTCATGTCTGTGGGAAGAATTGGCAATGCAGATGTTCGCTGCAGGCTAGGTCCACACCCACGCTAGAAGGTATTAAGACACAGGCTGAAAGGGATTGTACGGTTATACACTGAGTGGCCAGATTATTATGATCTCTGAGCGCATAATAATCTGGCCACTCAGTGTGTGTGTGTGTGTGTCCTGGTCAAGGTGACAATTTGCATATTAGCCTTTTATTATATAGGATATACACTGAGTGGCCAGATTATTATGCGTTCAGAGATCATAATAATATGGCCACTCAGTGTAACTGGTCATGCTTCGTGTGTGTTTTTGCAACAGCACATTTTAATCCTGCTCTATTCGCATGTAGAGTTTTAATTAAGAGATAACGGTCGCCGCAGGATGGCTGCAGAAGGCTACCATCTCCCGCAGAGGGAGAGCGGTGCCCGTGCCAAGGCCCGCAGGTTGGGGAGCCAATGGGGGGTCGGGAACATGAAATAGGCTGTGATTACAAGCATCACCGTCCCTTCTTTCTCATTCAATGCATCATTCCAAAATACGGACCTGCACTCACTTAGGTTTTTTTTTTTAAAGAATTGCTATTCCTTCGAATGCCTTTTTAAAGTCTTCTGAATGTTGCTGCCCCTGTAGATTTTTTTTTCCAGCTCATCATTTGTTTTCTAAACTGGGTAATAAATCTTAGACACGAAAGTTCTGATCCAAGTACATTTAATCTGTTTCTCATTTCTCTCTGATTCATTAGCGTCAGGATTGTCCTTCCATGTTCACAAAAGAATTTTTCGTACCCAGTGATTTAGATCAAAGCGAAGATAGTCTTCATTTACTTCCCAGAAAAATCGCCCAGAAAAGAGACCCCTAAGACGTTCTAACTCAGACGATCTCTCAAGAACTGGTGGCGAGGAATATTTTATACATAAGAGGGGAAAATGAAGTTTAAATAATTCTGTATTATTTATTCATGGGGCCTATTATCCCATTTTTCGGTGCCTTTTGAATAAGGCTTAATTGAGATTTCCAGGCCGAAGCCAGACTGCACGCGCACACATCAAAGAAGATGCTCTCGCCTCGGGGCTGGGACTTCCCAGGCCCCTCTTTCTCCTCTCTGCGTTCACCCGTCAGCCGAGCAATTACTGCTGCTTTGTCTTCCGTTGTTTTAACCAGCACAACCCTCCTGGAGCAGCGAGGGCCCTCTGTGCGCAGTCCGTGGGCCGGCCCCCACCCCTCTTCTTGCAGTAAATGTCTGGGTACGAAGAAGAGAGAATTGCCGTGCCGTGCCACGCCATGGCAACTTAAATTTAACAACACAACCTACCGTTTCTCCATCGAAGTGTAATATTATGGCAAATTGTATTCCTCACGAGAGGGTAGTGGACGACTTGAGAATGTTTGTGTTAATAGCAGTATGTCCTCTGGTGTCTTATGATTGGCTTTGGGTTTGGGTTGAGCCTTTCTGGATGTTTCACAGCACACTCGATTGCAAGGGATAGGATTTGAGCCAACCCTCCCTACTTTCTCATTTAAACATAATTCTTACAGTGAGAGACAAGCTGGGTGATTGGAGAGGATAGAGACAAGGCATTTTGCTTTGTTACTTTCTCTTGGGATATGTGTGAGCAGAGTGTTGCGTCTCCTCATATGAATCATACATACGACAAGGGAAGAAAACGAGGTTAGAGGGAAGAATGTGCTATAAAAGGAGCTGGGAAAGCGAGAAATCTAGCTGTGCCTGAGTCCCTTTCATGCCGTCTTCCCACCACTGTCACCCCTCGTTTTTCTGGAACTGGGATGAAGTCACCATGCTTTTGCATTTACGGTTCCGGTTGGTTAAGAGGCTGCAGTTACTCAGGCCTGTTTGGACAAGAGAAAGAAGAACACGCTTACAACAAGAAAGTCAAAGTCAAGTTACGCAACTTGTTGTTTTTGCCAAATACTTGGCCATGTGGCCATTTCCACGGTGACATCGAAAACCTCGCGTGGGAAGCCAGAACACCCTCCTTCCATCCATTCAGAAAAATGACTTACTCCATCTCCACCCGGACGAAGCTCTTCCAGCACCAAACCAGCGTTTGTAAATCCAGCCCTCGAGTCAGAGCTTTTTAAAACAAGAGGAAGTCCGTCAAATTCCAGGCAAATAACCTCCCCTCCCCTGACCCAGGTGAGCTCAGTAATTCCCACAATCGCTGGGCTCCACCGTCCCTGCCCCCTGGGCCTCTGACTTCAGGAAAGGACAAACGTGTCCTCAGAACACTGACGAGGACGGACCCCTGGGTTCCTCTACGGGGCAGACCCCCACAGCGCGTGGACGATGTCACTGCCAGGAGCTGCTGGTCCCAGGCATGCGGTTCACCGTCACCACCGGGCCCTTTGCTGCGTGTCACGGCCAGTTTCACAGTCAGGGTGTGGAGGCTGGAGAGGGCATTGCTTGGACGATGTGTCCATCCAGTGTCCTACAATAACGGCGGCCAAAACTTAGGATTCAGATCCTGTCTGACTTCCGAGCCAACCCCTTTCCGTTACCTCTGCTTTCTTCCCTTTGGACTTGATACTTTCCACAAAACCAGTCTCTTACGAAACAAAACACGTACGTCTACTTGAATAAGAATGTCAAACTCCTGAAAAGTAGCCTAGAGCGGTGGTTAGGTCCACCCGTCCACTGACATCTGCCTGTAGCAGTTATCTGGAGCCATAAATGTCCCACGTGACGCCAGCCTCCTGTGCCTCCATGCCTGTAACTCACTGTGTCCCTTTACCGTCCTGCAGAAGCTGATAGGCCTACAGTTACTTGACTCTTGGTCAACACACTGAATGAATGAATGAATTGTACTAATGTACCAGAAAGCCTCACTAGCTGCTCAGCTCTCTCCTCTTTTCCTTTCTGGCAGATTCACCATGGCAACACATCTTTATTGATGTGACATGCAGGAAATTGCCGCTCTTGGGTTGGCCTGTTGAACTGCATATGACTCACCTGGTTGCGAGTCCACCTGACCGTTGTGGTGCCTGTGCATCGCCGCCACGTGTGGTTGAGGTGGTCGCTAGTCTACCTTGTATCGCCCTGAGACTAGCCTTTACGTCTCCTTCCTGAGTTCTTTGACTTTTCCTGAGCCCCTAATCATGGGTGAAATTTGCTAGTGTGCAGAATCCGTTCTGACAAATGAAATTTGGATAATTGGGTGGTTTTTATGTAGCGTAAGCATGTGTGTCTGCAGTGCTAGATTCGAAAGCAAATATTCCCATGAAAGGAGTCCACCGCAGTTCACAGGCAAAGGCGGGAACACGCCGGAGAAGAAGCGAGAAGTGTCCTCCAGGTCTTTGCCGGCACCTCCTAGTTTCCCTCCGTTTTGAAACATCTCTGTCCTTTCGTTTGAAGTTTGTGGAATTGGGATGTATTTTATTAATTGACATTTAGATAAGAAACCTGCCTTGTTGCCAGGTAGAGGATTAAATTGTGACACGGTTGTCACCATGGAGCTGTGCCTAATTACAGATGATCAAACGTGATTCAGAAGAATCATTAGACTTTAATGAGGAGAAGGCGTGCGATCATGTTACCAAAGCAAAGATGGTATTTTAATTATATGGATTAAAGGTAACTATAGCCTGTTGATATTTAAAAAAAACACACAACTCTGTACATTTATTTTATTGATTCCAGAGAGAGAGAGAGAGAGAGAGAGAGAGAGTGAGCGAGAGAGAGGCGCATCAATGTAAGAGAGACACATCGATCGGCTGCCTCCCACACCCGCCCCTACTAGGGATTAAATCCACAACCTACGTACGTGCCCTGACTGGGAATCGAACTCACAACCTTCCTGTGCACGGGAGGATGCTCCAACCAACTTAGCCACCCGGGCAGGTCCCACTGTGCACACTTAATGTTGCATTTTAGCCCATACAAAATCTGATTGAATGAGTGATTGAGGTTATAATCCATGATGTCACACACAGAGGGAATGTAGTAGTTGTGTGAATTTGGATTGGTAATTTAACCTTCATGTTTATTTTTTTATCTATACAGAAGGAGTTAGGCCAAGGGTATTTCAAGACCCCTTCAAACCTAACATTCATCTATTCTTATGTTCAAAATGAATAAACAAAACTTAGCCAGAAAGGACTCTTGATCAACAAAGACCTTAACCTCAAGGCTAAGGACGCATGGGGTCACATTTATTCCTACCAGAATGTTTCTTTTATTACAACAGTGATTTATCATGGCAGATTATGTTTTAATTCTAAAACAAACCCATTTTCTAGCAATCTGAACCCCTCAGAGTGTGACTTTGGGTTACGTAGAGGATCTGCTTTGATTCTAGAAGTTCGGTGCTCACGCGTACGCTGCCCTCTCAGTACTGAGGACACGGCTGTGCCCTGTTTAACCCATCAGTGCTCAGCTGCAGTGACAAATTTTTGCGATTGCTGTGTTTGCAGCTAAACCTCACTGAGGCCCCCGAGCCTGCCGGTTTCCATTCCTATCATTTCGAAGTGATTTCAGGGTAGAGTGCCGTTTCCGGAATGTTCACATGAAAGGGGAAGCACCTGACAGATTGGGGTCAGGGCAGTAATGGAACCTGAAAGGAGTTGGAGAGATGGAGACGAGCACTGGGGCGGTGGGTGTTCTAGTGAGGAACCCCAACATGAACCAACATTTAAATATTACCTGGTCTGGTAAAATACCATCTTTATGTCTTATTTTCTGTTTTATGAATGGTGGTGTACTTCCGTGTGTATAAAAATTGCCCAAGCTGTCCATCTTCCTCTGGTCACTAATTGCACACTTTCTAATCCCGTAGGCGTCTGTGAGGCTGTCATGGAGACAGGCCCCTTCTCTCTGCTGTGCTCCACCAACTTTTTAAAAAAGATACTTTTATTGATGTCAGTGAGAGAGAGAGAGAGAGAAACATCAATGATGAGAGAGAATCATTGATCGGCTGCCTCCTGCATGGGGATGGAGTCCACATCCCAGGCATGTGCCCTTGGCCAGAATCGAGCCGTGACCTCCTGGTTGATACACGGACGCTCAACCACTGAGCCACACCGGTTGGGCATACCAACTTGTAATGTTTACCTAGAGCTGTGGCTCCAGGACGAGTTTTAGGTCCCATTTCATTCTTCTTGCTTTCTGCTGGAGTCGGATAAATTTTCCCCGCTCCATCCCATTTGCTTCAGGAGCCCAGATAACACCGAAGGCACCCCAGACCCCTCCCTTGCCTTTACCAGTGAGCAGTCTCTTTCCGACCCATCTTCTCATTTACTCATCTGTTCATTTATTCGTTGGCATGTTCATTGAATAAACGTTTGTTCGGCAGCAACGCAGGGGCCCAATGTTCTGATAGAAATTCAGATTAACCACTGACCCCACAGTCATGGCACATAGTACAGTCGAGAGAAAAGTAAGCCAACAACTCTCCTACAGTGTGGTAAGCGCAGTAGGTATGGGTGCCGGTGACCTACACCAGGTCAGTGAGAGAGAGACCAGCATCGCTTTAATTTAAGCCTTTGCTCCGCCCCACGCCTCAGCAGGTGTGTATGTGTTCACTTGGCATGTGTGTCAGCAGGCTATCCTAATGTCAACCAGCACAGGACGGTTTCTCTCAGAGATAACTGGGGATCTCAGACTGGTCAGTGAGAAATTTCCTCTGTTTGAAAGTTACATAACCGATGTGGCTTCTATCTCAACTTGCTCACAAACACATTCATCGCAGGTTGAGTGACATTTTTCCTAATTTTTTTGTTTTTGTTTTGTTTTTGGTCCATGTGGAAAAAATATTACCCAAAGGCACGAAGATAGCAGGCTCGTATTTTCTTTCTGTCATTGAAACTATCTCTAAATTTCATGCGCATCAAACTTTCTCAACAGGCTCTATATATCTCTCTAATGTATTGCTTTTAGAAACGCCATAGATTTTAGTTGAACTTTCCTTTCCCTGTTTATAATATCAATTTCACTTCCACTCTGTCTTGTTCCAGACAGGATTGGCGCTAATCTAGAAGGATATGTAAAGTAGACCCAGAATGCGCACATTAAATTCGGAAGCGGTTAAATGCTGCCGTTCCCGGTGTTGCCTGGGCTCGCGCGGGCTCCCTCCATCTCAGCATCACTGACACGTTGGGCTGCTCAGGTGCTATTGTTGGGTGTCCTGCGCATTGAAGGATGGTTAGTAGCATCTCTGAAATCTACCTACCCAATGCCAGTGACACCATCCTAGTCGTGACAACTAATAATGTCTCCAGATTGCCAGGGCCTCCTGGGGAGCGGAATTGCCCCCGCTTGAGAGCTGCTGGCCTGGAGTTTAGATGGAAAGAAGCGGGTCTGTTTTGGAGGTGTAATAGGCATGACTTGTTTATGGATTCCCTGTGGAGGCTGAGGAAAAGAAAGAGTCAGAAATGAGTCCTAATTTTCAGCTTGTGTGCTCAGTGGATTTTAGTGTTGCTTTATAGACATAGATGGATAGGGAGGACTGGGGAGTAGTACAAGATGGGATGGGGATGGGAGGGGTTGTGTTTTAATTTTTAACCTTTTGCACTCGGATGTCGAGTGTGACTCGACACCGTTAGCATTAGAATAAAGGAATCGAGAAAAAAGCGAGTGCAAAGGGTTAATTATAGTTGACATACTATATTATATTAGTTTCAGGTGTCCAACATAGTGGTTAGATAGTTATATACCTTATGAAATGATTGCCCAATAAGTCTAATGCCCATCCGACACCATACATAGTTATTACAGAATTATTCATGCTAGTCCCGTGCTATACTTTGAATCCCCGGGCCGATCTTTATAACTGCCAATTTGTACCTCTTAATCCCTTTCACCTTTTTCACCTGCCCCCTCCAACCCCCCTCCAACCCAGTTCCATCAATTTGTTATCTGTATGTATGGGTTTGTTTCTGTTTTGTTCATCTGTTTTGTTCTTTAGAGTCCACATGTAAGTGAAATCATATATTTGTCTTTCTCTGTCTGACTTCACTTAGCATGATACGCTCCAGCTCCACCCATGTTGTCACAAATGGTAAGATTTCATTCTGTTTTATAGCCGAGTAATATTCCATTTTATGGGTGTTCCACATCTTTATCTATTTGTCTGTTGATGGGCATCTAGTTTGCTTCTATACTTCCGTCATTATACACAACGAGTTTTGATTGATTTGGATATACCAAGTTTAAGAGGTGTATTAAAAATACAGAAGATCCCTGGCCAGGTGGCTCGGTTGGTGGGAGTGTCGTCCCATATACCTTGTGTGTCCTGCAGGTTGGATTCCCGGTCAGAACACATACCCAGGTTGCTAGTTCAATCCCTGGTCAGGGTGTGTACAGGAGGCAACCAATCAATGTCTGTCTCCCCCTCCCCCCCCCCTCCCCCAGCCCCTCCCTCTCCCTTAAAAAAAAAAAAGAAAGAAAGAAGCCCAGCTGGTGTGGCTCAGTGGTTGAGCATCCTCCTGGGAGCCAAGAGGTCATCAGTTGGATTCCCAGTCAGACCACATGCCTGGATTACTCAATGCCCAGTGTGCGGTGTGAAGGAGGCAGTCAGTCTGTAATGGTTCTCTCTCATCAGTGTTTCTCTCTCTCTCTCTCCCTTCTTCTCTTTCTAAAAATCAATAAAAAATATTTTTAAAGAAAACATATCCTCAGGTGAGGATTTTAAAAAGTTCCAAGAAAGATGTCAAATGGAATTTTAGTTGAAGCTCAAGGGAGACTTTCCTAAAGCATTGGACTAGGTGAGAAACCTGTGGAGCGAGTATAGATGGAGGGGAGCGGGCCGGGGACCTCGGAGCCGCGCCCTGATCGTGGTCAGAAGAGCAGAGGAGAACCGCCCACGGAGGAGACCCTGCCACCAGGGAAACCCAGGGAGGAAAGGCTGTCCAGGGGGAGGGGTGGCCTGTGTTAAAGGCTTCTGAGACACTCAATATGATATGTGAGCTATTATTTTATTCTGATAAGTAAGTAAAATTATTTTCAGCCTTTAAAAAATGAAGTCCAAAAGAAAGTAAAAGACAGTAGTGGAGACATACATGGGCCACGATATGAAATTGAAATGGATCACAAAGACCTGCACACCCTACAGCTGCGTACGCGGAGCTGGTAGTTGCTTATGCTCACGGTACCGCAAGGTAGACACAGACCGTGGCGGGGCCAGGGCCCCAGGACCACCCGCCTGGATGCTCTGCTAGGAGGACTCGCAGGATCCTGTCTGCAGACACACTTATAACTTAACCCTTTGCACTCGCTTGCTTTTTTCTCGATTCCTTTATTCTACTCGGGATTTAATTTTTTAAATACCCCAGATTTTACAAAGCGCGGCAGTAGAATAAAAAACTGGAGTTTCTTTTCACACAAACTTACTTATTTGGATTTTTTTATATTTCAAATTATTGATACATTCAAAGAGGAATTTTAATCTCGACATCCGAGTGCAAAGGGTTAAGATTTCTTACAGTGAAAGGACCCAAAGCACCGTCAGCAGAGGAAAAAGCGCTCTCGGGGCCACGCCCAGAGGGACCCAGGCACAAGCGCCCAGGAGTCCTCTGCGGCTTGTCACACAGGACACACTTACACTCCGTGATCGTGAGCGTGGCCGGCGTGTGGAGCCGTGTCTACAGAGAAGCTCCTTGGAGACTCCGTGCCCAGCGTTTTCCCTGGGCTGGTCACAAAGGCGCCCTCTGCCAAGCGTGTCCCCAAAACCCAGACTCTCGGGAAGAAAGCGGGTGTCCGCCTAAAGCACCCCGCTCGTAAAGCAAATTAGGCACAATGAGCCATTCTTAGCGTCCGGGAGTGGTGGGAACTCACCCCAAATCCGGGCTCCCAGGTTCCAGCAGGGCCCATCACACAGGCAGGCCTTGCTAAGGAAACCCTCGCAGGCTGTGTGGTCGCTCTCCTGTCCAAAACCAGGGAAAAAATCAGCACTAACCCTCATCTGATTCCTCGGGGATGGACAGTTGATGAATCAACTGTCCAACAAGTGCCAGGTCATTTGGATCGCTAGGGAGCTAAAAACGTGGTCTCTATGTGTTGAGAAGCAGTTCGGTCTACAATAAAATCATCAGAGGCTGCGATAACCCTACAAACCTGGCTCTTGGTCATGGCTCAGCCCCTGATCACCTCTCAGCACCTCTGTTTCTGGTAATGAAGCCTACCATTTTGGAGATCCAGTCTGGACTAGTGATGGGCACATAATAGGCATTCAGAAGTAGTGGTGGCGTTGGTGTTGGCGCCCATCATTGCAGGCATGGTTGTTTATGACCGTCTGTCTTCCGTGGGACGTGCCATTCTCTCCTGGATGAGTCGGCGGTAATATCCACGCTGCCGAATTCCCAGCTAAATGGCTTTCCGTTTTTCAATTAAAACTTCAGTTGAACAGTATCAGAGGCATTTTAATAAAAATTTTACTGAGCTTGATTAGTTGATGAGGAGCGAATGGCACATTTTTGATTACCACATTAACTCTTTCTGGCCCTGAGGGGGCCGTTCTGTAAATTACCGCTTTCCGATCGGCACCGAAAATGTTCCCCGCGCGGCCAGAAAGAGTTAATAACGCACCCGCGACGGCTCGGTGACTGCTGCTCGCCGTCAGCTCCGTCTCATGGCAGTACGTGTTTCTCTTCCTGTGATTGCCATTTTCTCTGAAGATGAAATAGGGGCCACAGGTATTTGTTTCTCAGAGACCTCCTGCGCTCCAGGAAGTGCGACGAGGTCACTCACAAGCCGCCTACGGGGACGCAGGTGCTGGTGGTGACTGTGTCATATGGGAGCTAAACCCGACGGGGATGATACATACGTCTCACAGAGTTGTCACAGGGGCACTGATTTCTGAGGGCGCAGGGGATCCTGGGATCATGATGTGAGCTCGAGAGGGCACGGTGATGTGCCTAAGTGTTCGAGCGCCAGGACCTGACGCCTCGTGGTAGTGTATGTGGCATCGTGTGCCAGGGACCCTGCCTTTTCATAATGGACACGTGGCCAGCCCCCTGTGGAGGCGTTCCACCCCTAATTCTAACACGGCTTTTAATTACTTGGGAATGATGGCCCTTCCTTTCTCGCGGGTAGGGACCTGCAGTCAGCTCTTCAGATCACATCTCTTACGCAAACATTTTTTCAGGTCGCCTGGAAAAATCCTCCCCACCTCCTGGAAAGAGTACTTGAATTCTGAAATACTAGTTTTCTTTTATTTTCTTCATGTAAAAGGTTGTCTTTTCATTGATACGTTACGGTCTGATAACCCAGGGGGACTAAGGATTTATTGACTGAGTCCTCACGATGTGTGTAACACCATGTGAAGTGCTTGGCGTGACTCAGGAGCATGTATGACGTGCTGGCTCAGTCATTTCTTCGTATTCACTTCCTGACCCGCTGTGTGCAGTGTGCTCTGAAAAGACGCACCAGAAGCGTCACAGAACTTGAAGTTTGTTGGGGACCATCGTTGGCAAACTGCGGCTCGCGAGCCACCTGCGGCTCTTTGGCCCCTTGAGTGTGGCTCTTCCACAAAATACCATGGCCTGGGCGAGTCTATTTTGAAGAAGTGGCGTTAGAAGAAGTTTAAGTTTGAAAAATTTGGCTCTCAAAAGAAATTTCAATCGTTGTACTGTTGATATATGGCTCTGCTGACTAATGAGTTTGCCGGCCACTGGTTTGGGGAGATGATGGATGATGACATCATAACACCCCTGCAGCTGTAGCAGTGCACTAACTGGAACTTGCCCAGCGACCTAGGAAGGTCAGAGCGGGACACCTGACTGGGCTTGCAGGAGTCAGGGAAAGTTACCTGCAGGGGATGCCCTGAGCTGACTCCACAGCACTGATGGGGATCATCTAAGGACAAAGGCATTTCCTCCAAGAGGGCAGTACCAAGGCGCGACGTTGAGAAATAGGATGCGGGGCGTAGGGCTGGCGGGACCGTCCTGGCTTGGCTTTGCGAATGTCACTTGCAAAGCAGAAAGCAAGGCTGCAGAGGGAGGGACCCGTGAGGTCAGGGTCAACTCTGGTTTCCATCTGCGGAGTTTTTAAACCTGATTGGAGAGAGGAAGCAATGTATGTACATACATACGCGGTACTCTGTGTGGCTAACCGTGGTTCCTGGAGTCCCTTATTGTACCCATTTTTCCCCCAAACCCATGAGGGAGGTACTGTTACAGCTCCCATTTTACAGATGAGGAACCTGTTGTTTAGAAGGAGTAAGTAAATTCCCTAAGGATGCAGAGACAATGAAAGGTGAAGGCGGAACGCAGTCCTGCGGGATTCTAGAACACAAGGTCCAGAGACATTGAATAATTTGCCCAGGATGACGTAGTGAGTGGCTGAACAAGTATTCCGTTTAATTTCCTTCCTTGCGGGAGGGTAGCTTTGGAAAATGGGTTCTTTTTAGGGAGGCTGAGCGAGGGGGCATTCACAGCGCAGGGCTCGCCTGGGCTGCTGGAGCAGGACGTGGTCTGGCACGTTGGCGACAGAGCCGGCTTTCCCTGGCCCGTGCCCACGGACACCTGCTGGGCTGGCACTGTTGCTAACAACACCAGCTTTCACGCTCCGTGGGGTAATAAATTACATGATTGCCCTGGACTTGGAGCACTATACAGAAGTCAGATTTGTAAGCACTAAAACAGAGAGCGATTGGGGGGGGTTGGGGGGGGCGGGACAGAAATGCTGGCTTACAAAGGGAGACCACATCATGTTTTCTATTTGTAGCTGAATTGATTAGGAATGGAAGTGGGGCAGTCATTGATGTCACAGTGATCATAGTTTTAAAGATGTGCAGATAACAAAAAGGACCTTTTTTTTTACCTTCTGTGCATATAGGTGTGTGCATGGTTAGAGTGTTGGCCTATGCACTGGAGGGTCTCGGGTTCATTCCTGGTCAAGGGCACGTACCTGAGTTGCAGGTCCAATCCCTGACCCCGGTTCGGCGCCTGTGGGAGGCAATCAATTAATGTGTTACTGTCACATCTATGTTTCATCACCCCCTCCCCCCACCCCCTCCTTCCTACTCTCTCTAGAATCATTCGGAAAAAGATCCTCCATCTTTAAGTGAGGATTTAAATATATATGTACATATTTATATGAACATAGTAATATATATTTACTTAAATCTATATGAAGTACATATTTAGTAAATAAATAAATGTGTATCTATCTGTCCCTGGGATAGCCGTTCTTCATTGTCCAAGCAGGTTGAAGTTTGGTGAGTGAGTCCTGCTTTGGAACAAGCGTCTTTGCTCTGTTACCTGACTCAGGCCTGCTCTGGCGTGTAACTTGCTCCCTTGGCCTCACACTGCCCATCAGCCCTTGCATACATGTATGTGGCAGGATCGTGGGGCGGAGTATAGGAAGACAGCGGCCACGTTCGACAGTTTTTTGAGACTATCAGCCCAGCCTCGGGGCATTGGGTAGACTTTCAGACAGAAAAGCTTTCCCCGTTCCCATGGAAATAGGCTCGCAGTAGGACTGAGTACTTACTCTTTTCTCACTATCCCCAGTATGTATTGGGGTAAATATTGTCATTTGCCCTGAAATTCTTACTGGTATCTTATACTTTTTTGAAAGAACTGTTCTGAGTAGACTCGACAGCAGACACAATACTGCATGAGCCAGGGTTTGGGCCAAAGAGAGAACCTCGTGTCATTTCTCTCCAGTGACTGCTAACTTGGTGGTGGCGGTGTTTTATTTTGCGTTAGCATATATTTCTAAAATATATAGGCAAAGCATGCATGGTTCTAAATCTTTATAATGTTTATGAAGGGTTTTTATTGTCATGGCATTTGCTCCGTAATGAATTGTTTATATATTACAATATCTTAATAATAATATCACCCCCTCGCAGAAGGGCCTCCCTCTCAGAACTAAGGTGGGCATGAGTTAGAATATGCTAATATATGTAAAACACGTGGAACAGTGACTGGTACACAACCACTACTATCGGAGCATTGTTGAGCAGTGTTTCTAAAAAGCGTGTTCACTTCCCGGTGATGGAGAATGCTGTTCAGTAGGAGGATAAATAAGTGCCACAAACAACCAACACCGTGTGTTTGTAACTGACGTTAGATTTGCACAGCTCACTGTTGTTCCCATTGTTACTGTTACTTCTGCGGCTTTTATTTTCTCTTTCCCGCACGCTTGGCTTCTGGCTCGACCAAGTCTGTCACTTGTCACTGGGTGAGGGCAGCCAGCGTCAAGTGGCACAGGCCAGGAGGCGCGGGTTGAGGTTTATAAGCCATCCTGAGAAAATTTACATCCCAATGGCCTCTCCAGTCTTTCTTGTACCCCGTGACCAGTTCCAGCAGCAGGGCCGCGGCCACTGAATGGGGATGTCGCCTCGAAGGCCTCGGCCCAGCATCTGAGCCAACAGCTGCCGGAGGCTGCCTGCTTCCAGCTCCGGGGACCTCGCCAGAGACCCTGGGAGGTCTCCCGGCGGCGGGTGACGTCCCCAGTGGGTCAGAGGAATCCGATCGCGTCCTGGCTGCCAGAGCAAGTCTGCCCTTTCCCCCTTTCCTTCTGCCAAGAAAGGAAAAACAACATCCTGTTGCTGAAAACATGAGCAGCAGGGACTGTGCGGGCCTTCGGGCTGGGCTCCGGGCCCGTTCCCTGCTCTGATGACTTAGGGAACCCTGTTCGCTTGGAAACGCTTGGGCTTCCTTTCGGCTTCGCTCCTTAGCCCGGGGGGGTCTGCCCGCTCGAGGGGTGAGTTTCTGTAGAGTCGCTGCTTGGCAGTGTCACCTCGAGCCTTTCCTGGTCTCGGAGAGCTTAGGTTGGACTTGCTTCGTTATGAGATTTTTTGTTTGTTTGTTTCTTCGGTGGAGTAGCTCCCTCTTTCCCGCCTGTCAGGGAACCTCATCTCCCCCTGCTTGTTTAGTGTCCATGTATTCAGGGATTGTTCCCTAAGAGCTGGCCGTTGGTGAGGGATAGACAGGCTAGATGCTGTGAAGAAGGGTCCAGGGGCATGGAAGACGGAAATGCAGCTAAGGACATGTTTCCATTAGAAAGGAGTAGAGCATGGATAACATGTTCCGGAAGCTTCTCTACAAATCCGCCACTTCCTGGCTGCGAGGACACCTGGTTTTATTTCGGCCTTCCCAGCCTCATCCTGGTCCTGCTCTCCGCATCCCGTGCGGCTCTCACATCCATCTCAGTGGCCGTGGGGTCTCCCTTCTCGGCCTCAGGGCTGCCCTGTCTGCACCCTCACCCGGAGCCGGACTGTAAGCCCAGGACCTGAGAGCTCACCTCCTAAACAGCGCGGGCTCTCGCTCTGCTGGGCGGGGGCTCTGTGACCTGTGGGATCTGTAAGTGTGCCCGTGGGAGCCTTGCACCCATGGTTGGCACCAGCTACTCCATCTGTCTGCTTGCATTACTCTCAAACCAAATTGTCAACGTCGGTCTCAGAAGCGGTGGATTTACCGTGCCCTCCTCAGCCGCCTGCTTCTCCTCTTCCTCAACCTCTGCTCCTGCAAACCCGCTCCCCCACATGCGGACCCTCCCCTTCTCCCCAGCAGAGATCATGTTAGCCTTGATTCCAAACTCCCCCGTGATCCTGTCCCCGCGTAGTCCCGCTGCCTCCAGTAATTCTGCATTTTCCGCTGGTGCTTAGTGATAAAGCTACGACGAGTGACTTCATGTGGGCTTTGCATTGGCTGCGTGTGGATCCGTGTGTGCCTGTCTGGTATGTTGCATGCTGCAGTGCCCTCTTAGGTTTCCCAGGACAGACGTGTCCTCTGAAGGTCATTCGAATGCAGCCGGCCCGTCTTGCCGCGCCCTGGCCGCCGTGGGGCGCGTGCTGTTCCTAACCATCCCAGTGGCTCCCAGTTTCCACACATTCGCTTTAACTGTCCTTCTCCAGCGGGAGTTCACATGCGGGGGTTGCCTGGCATTTGAACGTTAAAACGGAGAGGTGCATTCATCCGATGTAAACTTCTCAATGGAACTCTAAAATTCACGTGTCGTGCAGGTGGGTCATGCCCTTTATTTGGCAGGTTAGAGTAATTGACTGTCCTGGGCCGAAACACAGCTCTTTTGCCAAAGGTCTCCAGGAAGTGCGATGACACAGCATTATGTATGAGTATGTATGGAGTGCTCAGAGCCCGAGGCGTTTTGCTAAGTGCCGAGAATACAGAGCTAAGCCCGTCCGGACAAGGGTCCCCACCCTGAAGGGGCTCTCATCCAACAAGGCATGCCAGTGAAATGTCTCACCAATACCTGTGCGTCGCCATGGAGAGGGGCCCCCCCAGGCGCTGTCACCTGCGCTGAGAGGCGAAGGGTGTGTGGGCATATCCAGGGCAGAGAGGAAGAGGAGGAAGGTGATCACAGAGGGGCAGGGCGTGTGCACAGGCAGCAGGAGGGAGCAAGCTCCTTCGAGGAATGGAGAGACGGGAACGGTGGCTGCAACACGGCGCGGAGCCTAATGCCGTGGTGGACGGTGTCCAAGGGTTTGGATCTTGAGCCAAAAACACGAAAGAGTGCTGGGCCTTGAAGAAGGATGGGGCTCCATTCGTATTTTGAATTATTCCTTTGACTACAATGTAGAAGAACACATTGGAGACTGCAAAGAGGTGGAAGTGGGGATGGAGCGAAGTGGGTGGGTTTAGAATAGTTATGGGAAGATAGCAATATAGACTGCATAGAGGAGTGAGGGGGGGCGGTTTCCGAGGTGACACCCCCACTACGATTCGCACGATGGGGTGGGCAGGGTGCCGTTTTCTCATTCGGAGCACTCCGGACAAGGGCAGAGTTTGGGGGCTGGGGGACGGCCAGGAGTGCTGTTTTAACACAGTGAGAATGAGGCATTTTGCAGCATCAAGTGGAGATAGCAAAGAAGCAGCTAGACGGACAGCTGAGTAGCTCAAGGGAAATGTCAGGGCTGCCGGCATACATTTGGACGTGATCATTAGATGGATGATAACGGAAGCCGGGGGCATAGATGAGACGGCTTTCACGCAATGTACGATTAGCTCTGATCTGCGTGGATGGCAGCCAATCTCTGGACCCCTCCTAGCATCACCGTCCTCACCTGAGCAGGAGGTGGGTCCCCTCAGGAGCTCCCCACCAGGCATCAGGATCCAGCAGGAGAGAGCGGTGACGTCAGTGCTGGCCCTCTTCTGACTAAGTCCCCTCAGGGGTTGACGTTTTTACTTTATGTCTTGGAAGAAATAAGAAGCAATGGGAAGTCGTTGCCCTGCAGCAGATAGGCATATTCTTTAGATAAGATGATTTCTGAGGTGCCAGCCAGTTTTACAGTCACGGAGCTGTGATTCCATCACATCCTATATAATAAAAGCCTAATATGCTAAGTGTCTGGTCGTCCAGTCGGCTGTTCAACCAATCAAAGTATAATATGCTAATGATATGCTAAGGCCACTCATGCACTGACCACCAGGGGGCAGATGCTCTGACCGGTAGGTTATCTTGCTGCTGGGGTCTGGCCGATAGGGACTGAGCGAGCCAGGCTGGACATGCCCTGGAACCCTCCTGAGGTCCCTCCCCACCAGGGGGCAGATGCAGTGAGCCAAGCAGTAAGGAGGAGCGAGCAGGCGGGCGGTCCTGGACTGTGAGAAGGTGCAGGCTGGCCTGAGGGGGACCCTTTCCCCCTGCTGCACGTGCACAAATTTCGTGCACCGGGCCTCTAGTGATTATAATAAAATTGAGAAAGAAAATGTTAAGACACCACCACCAACAACAAAAAAAATCAATTGATTTTTTGGATGTGCCTGTGGTTTGCATGGAAATACCTCTTTTTGGTTTGTAAGAATTCGTTAGTGAATATTTTTTCATAGGTAACATTTCAAGAAACCTGTGAGCGCCTCCATAATAGCTTTCAAATCTAGCAGCACGCCTTCAGCCCCACTGTAGCCACCACTTGGTAGGGCACCTCTCTCTCTCTGTTTAGAGCTCAGCTTAATGTCAGCTCTGAATGGCAACCTTCCGGCACTGCCCTGTCTAGGTGGACCCTCCATTTCTGCTCCATTTCTCTGACCTGTGTGTTTCTTTTCATGGCAGTTATATTAATTTGCTATTTGTTTCCTTCCAAGAACTATTGAGAGCTTTTGGTAGTAGGGACCATGTCTGTTTTGTTCCCTTCTGTACCCCAAGCACCAGGCACCATGCCAGGATCACAGCGGGTGCCCCACAAATATTTGTTGTGTTTTCCTTCAGTTAATTAACTTAAGTTTCTTTTTTCCTCTCTGAAAACCTAGCCCAGTGTTCGGCAAACTCATTAGTCAACAGAGCCAAATATCAACAGTACAAAAATTGAAATTTCTTTTGAGAGCCGAAAACCGACTTCTGCGCATGGGCCACGAAGTTTCAGTTGTGCTGTACGTGCGCACCTGCACGTGGTATTTTGTGGAAGAGCCACACTCAAGGGGCCAAAGAGCCGCATGTGGCTCGTGAGCCACAGTTTGCCAACCACTGACCTAGCCCATCCAGGCAACTGAAATAGAGTCTGGAAATGGGCAAACACACACACACACACAAAAAAAAACACAAAAAAAATCTAGGGAAGCCTGCCAGAGTTTTAATTTGTCCACAGCTCATTCAGGAAGTGGGTGAGTTACACATGGGCAATCCAAAGAATGACCGAGAGGTGTCTGTTTTCGAAATGCTCTACGCACGCCCCTTCTCTTACTAACAAGAGAGCACTTGAAAAAATGTGGATATTGACATCCCAGCACATAGGACCAAGTTCTTTTTTTAAAAAAATATTTTTATTGATTTTAGAGAGAAAGAGAGAGGGAAAGATAGAGAAACATCAATGATGAAAGAGAATCATTGATCAGCTGCTTCCTGCATGCTCCCTACTGGGGATCGAGCCCACAACCCAGACATGTGCCCTGACAGGGAATCAAATCATGACCTCCTGGTTCATAGGTCAACACTCAACTCCTGAGCCATGACAGCTGGGCTATGACCAAGTTCTTCACTGGAGATTTGCAACATGTTTATACTTATAACTAGAGGCCTGGTGCACAAATTTGTGCACGGGTGGGGTCCAGCCGGCCCACCCTCACCGGGGCTGATTAGGCTGGTCTGGACAGGGGGAGGGGCTGTGGGCAGTTAGTGGGCTGGCCCTGCCCCTGGTCAAACTCCCAGTTGAACTCCCAGTCGAACTCCCGGTCGAGGGGACAATTTGCATATTAGCCTTTTATTATATAGGATATTATATAGGATGCCTAATATGCATGATCCCATGGAATTATTCCTATATGTTAGTTTTCCAAATATTGAATATATACACTTTTACCAAATACATATCTCCTCTTCCATTTCTTGATCGTCCTCCTGTGATTAATTCTCATGAGCAAGCAGGGATCTTGACCTGTGGCTGCTGCATCTGCCTGTTTGTTCAGTGGAACAGAGACTCCGGGGGAAGCGGAGGACGGGGACCAGGGTCTGCGTTTGCTCTGCAAACACCTCCCCTCTTCAGTCCAGAACCTGCGGGGAGCCCTTGATTCTAAGTTTTACTGGATTTGTTGGTCATAAGAAGTGGAGTACAATGTTTTCTAGATTTATTTCTAAACTACATTATAGTTACTTTTTTCTCACTGTGCTTTTTAACTGTTTGATAAGTTATTTATAGGATATCATGAATGTGAATTCACTTTTATTAAGTGTTAATCAATAACACTTCTTCCAAATACAGTGGTGAGCCTGCACTCTTTCCCTTGTATAAAACCTACCCCATATTTTAGCTTTTGGATTTCTTCCCCTGGTTCCTTCTACATCATCTTCTTCTTCTGGTCCATGCGTTATTGAGCATACACTTTCCCTTTCTCCATGATCCGGTCTCCATGACAACCAGAGGTGGTTGCTAATGCTGGATTCATCCAGGCCCCTGGGTGCCAGTGCGGACAGAGCACAGGACCAGCCCCTCTCCGTGTGGGTTGGGACGTTCCGGTTGGAGAGCCGTTCCACTGAAAGAAGATGGCATCTCGCTCAGAGTTTGACTAAATACTCTATTTTTCACATCATGTAGAAAGGTTATTTTAAACTCACATGATGTCAAAAGGTTATTTTAAACTCACATGATGTCAATATAAAATATTCTAGGGATATAATAGTTATCAAGGGATGGAGAAGAAGTAGATGCTCTATAGTAGCCACATGAGCAGTTTTCTTTGCCATCTCCATAAAAAAAAAAAAAGTCTCCCATATCTGATTGGAATAGAAGAGCCGTGCCTGCCCCCCATTCAGAATTCCTCCAGCCCAGCCCCTCTCGTTTTAGAAAAGCATGGCAGGCCTTCAGATTGCCAGCATTCCCAGTAAACACGGGAGTTTTAGGAACTTGAAGGAAGCCCGGATGTAGGACAGACTCACAGCTCCGACAGGCTGCTGTCACTCGGAGTGAGACTCGGGACCTCCCTGCCTCCCGGCCACCGCCCCTCTGCGGGGGAGTAGGCACCATGGGGTCCAGCGGGCGGGCCCGTGACGGTGGCATTCTGCGGTTCCTCACCGGACTGCCGTGTTCTGCTCCGGGGATGGCAGATGCAAGGCGGAGGGTCAACACTGCCCCCTCGGGCGCTTCTGGCACGGGGGTGGGGAACCTTTCTCCTGCCAAGGGCCATTGGATATTTATAACATCATTCGCTTCATACAATTCAATAGAAATGTACGCTGCTATGAAAAAAGCTCCTAGACTTACGGAATTTCGAGTGGTTGCCTTGGCGGGGCCAGACCAAAGGATTCCAAGGGCCTCATATGCCCCCCCCCCCCCCCAGCACCCCACCTCCCGTAGCAGATTCCAGCGATGGGCCCTGAGGCCTCTCCTATGAGCCAGGGGACCTTCCTTAGCAGCAGCAGCCACCACCCGCCAACCTTGTTTCACAGCCCAACCCGAAGCCCTTCTAAGTCACCCAGCTCTGCTCAGGGCGGCCCCCCTCACTCCCCTGACCCCCCTCGGCCCCTGCACTCTCCGCCCCAGGGTCACTTTATGGTATTTCCTGAGCAGCCTGCCGTTGGCTTCTCCAGAATGAGAAACAGGGAGGATGTGATTTTGTTTCTCCTATTTGGCAGCCCGCAGTAGCTTACCCGGCAGTAACATGCAGGAATAATTCCATGGGATCATGGGGGGGGAGGAGGGGGGCGGTGAGGGACGGGAGCCTTGCCAAGTCTGTCCCAGGTGGATCCTCACAGGCCAGGGACACCCAGCGCAGCCCGCTTCCTCCAGGGCGCCGTGTGGCTGTGTGTGCGCACGTGTGTGGATTTGTGCGCGCACGTGGACGGCGGTTACCATCCAGTACGTCAGCGTGGTGATCGCAGACCGGAACAGTTCCCTTTCAAGGATTAAGTCTGTTCAAAGGCGAATTCCTGACTTGGAAACTGGCATTTCAAAAAGAAAGCGTTGCCAGCAAGAGGTGGGCGGAGCCCCGGCGGCCTGCAGGGAAGGCCCCCCCCCCACCCCACCCCCTGCCCCAGTCCCTCCAGTCCTGGCTCATCGGGGGTCTGAGGGCTGAGTGAGCCTCAGCCCTGGTGGTGGGGATCAGGAGGTGTGAGGCGGAGAATGGGGGGCAAACGCTGGGCTTGTCACGCTGGGAGCAGACGCGCCCCATTGTTCGGGGGCTCTCCGTGCTCAGCACTTTGCCTGACGAGCCTGCTTTTGAAGTATTTCCTTTGCTTAATTTTCTTCGCCTTTGAGGTTCCCTCACAAGTGTTTTCTTTTTAAGATGGGGGCATTCTCCTTCAGAGGCGGCGGGCTTTGAGGCAGCATAAAGGGGCTCGGGTTCTTGTAATCTGTCAAGTGTGGCTGGAAACCTCGGCCTGGAGGCCAGGGAGAGCGAGGCTCCGGAAGGAGGACTCAGCGTCTAATTATAACCCTGCTTCCCCCTCCTTTTCTTCTTTATTGTCTAAAGTTTTACATACGTCTCCTTTTTCCCCAATTGACCCCCTCCTTTTAATCTAGTCCGACTGTAGAGGAGTTTATATCTAGGCAAAGAAGATGAGAAATTTTGGGGTGTTTTGTTTTTTTTGAGGGTTTGCAGTGTGTTTTGTTTTGTAATATATTTAGCTCCTTAGGAAATCAAAGTGGAACCCCTTCTTCAGGGTTACAGTTACGTACTGGGGTCGTACTGGCACATGGAGATAGTTAAAGGTCTCTAAAGACTTCTAGTCAAACCCAACACCTATTATGTGACAAAGAGCAACTTTAAAACATTATCCACAATGACCGTAGAGTTTTTTAGGAAATTTAAGTTAAAATCCTCTGCATAAACTGTTAATACGGGATTCAGAACAGAAAGTAGCAATTCCTGGAATAGCTCACCTGGTCTTATGTATGTATGTATGCAAATGAGCCTATAATTTAATGGCCGGACTCATGCGTTTCAGTGGATTTTGATTCACAAACACACAAAAAGTAGCTGTGCCCACAGCCTGTTTGTTGAGGGCCAGCGCACAATAATGTCACAAAATAACGTCACAGATGGCTGGCACACCGCTTCTCTCTTGTGACAAAAACTAAAATGGGGGTCCCAGTTCCTGGAGTAACGCCTGCCTCCTGTCCTCTTTCCTGCTCTAGGCAAGTCTGTGTCTCTTCTCGCAGGTGGTAACGTCTTTTGCAGATGTTAGTACTGTCAGCATCTGGAGGACTTGGTCTTGACTTTGCTCTGTGAAACCTTCTTCTGCTTTCATTGTTAGTCTCTGAAGCTTGCCTGAAAGGTTTATGTCCGTGTCCTGGGCTTCCCTGGCTGGAGACAGCCTACCGAACACCTGGAGGACCTTCTATTCCCTAATCCTATAAACCTGCCCTCCCATGATGTGAACTGTTTGAGGTCAGCATGGAAGGTGTCTCTTTTTGTAACCCCAGGGCCTAAGACAGAGTTCAGCCTGGCGTAGTCACTGAGTGAGGGCTTGTCCCGAGGTGCTGGGATGGGGAGACAGGTGTTCGTTCCAACTCCTGCTGCGGGGGGTGAGCGGTGCTTCGGGGAGCAAGCCTGTTGGGAATTGGTTTAAGTAGATTCTGTTGGAAAAAAATCTTTCTACATAATCGTACCTCTGTCTTCCCTCAGTCAGACAAAGACGATGACGCTACCCCTTCTTTTTTTAAACTGAACGCTCATGCTAACTTTTCTGACTCTGACAACAGTCTGCTTGTGCTCATCATCTATACTAATAATAGCCTAGGTGATCGTCACGCCCGGACGCCGTGATGCCCTCACGCTATCACAAGATGGCTGTGGGCGCAGTGGAGGCGGGGCCCGGTGGAGAGTCCCCGCCACCTCGCACGGAGGGGACAGGTCCTGGTGGCTGCTCTGCGCAGCTTCCACTGGGGTTCCTGCAGCCCCACACCCGCTGCAGAGGTGGGACCCCCGGCTCCAGCCTACCTCTTTGGGACAATCCATCGAGGAGCCCCGAACAGGTGGGCAGGGCCTACCTCTTTGGAGAGATTGATCGCAGGGCTCCTGCACTGTGAGAGGGCACAGGCCAGGCTGGGGGGACCCCCCCCACCCCCAGTGCACGAATTTTGTGCACCGGGCCTCTAGTCGTTTTTATAAAAATATAAGAGCAGGGGTCGCAGGTCAACCATGTAAACTGCACAGATGCATGCTCAACTAGGTGTATTTGCCTGAAGGAGTCACTTTCAAACTCTAGTGATCAGCAGCGGTGCTGATGACGTGCGTTGCATCTGTTACACAGTGTACAAAAGGAGAGAGTAATGATCTTCATAATGTAAGGATAAAGTTAATCATGTAAATATAACTTAATCAGACTCACCCCAAATATAATTACTGCCTTACCCGACTCGTGTGACCCCTGTTCATTAAGCAGACTAGTAAAACTTGGTGACCGTGCGGAAGGATGATAAGGTCGCACCTTTTACCGCACGTAAACGACATGTGACATTTGGGAGTGACAAGACTGCTCATCGGCTTTTCCTCAGTGTTAGCATTTCCCCCCACTGTTGCTTAGGTGGGGGTGAGGAGAGGTGGGAAGGGATCAACCAAAGAACCTGTATGCATGCATGCATAACGCATGGACAACGACAATGGTGTGGGGAAGGCCTGGGGCGGGGGGCAGGGGCAGGGGGGCTAGAAGCGGGCAATGGGGAAAACAGGGGACATATGTAATAGTTTCAACAATCAAGATGTGAAAATGCAAATAAAATAAAATAAAATAAAATAAAATAAAATAAAATAAAAAGAACATCAACAACAACCAAACCCCGTTGAATTGTTTTACAATAGGAGCTAACCTTTGAGTCCCAGTGACGGCGGACGCCGTCATTCATCTTCGGTTGACACTTGCTGTGTTTCCCATGCCTCAAAGAGGTACAGAGCTTGGCTTCCAATTCCCGGGGCCACCCAGCCTCGCGGAGTGATACGTAAACGGGATGCCTTGGTGTTGGCGGGTCCTGTGTCAGAATTCAGGGGTGCTGCCCCATTGGGAACCTGGAAGGGCGTCCCGAGGCCCACCACGCTGGCCAGAGAGCGCTGGCCAGGGAGACTCGCGTGAAGAGAACTCGGGAAGAATTGCAGTGTGGACCAGGGAGGAGAGAGAGCTGGGGGGAGATGTATTTTGAAGATGTAACGGATGGTGACCACCTGGTGACCCAGGATGGGAAAAGGGAAAAGTGGATTGAACTACAGGATGAAATATTTAGGTTAGACTTGGAGGTTTAAGACCAAGTCAGTTATTTTAATACGGGCCCTATGAATGAATGTAGTATGGACATTCTAAAAGGACATTTTGAAATTATACAAAAGACCTTTTGTTTTCCAAATTGAAACTTGACTGAGTTTGGGGATCCGCTGCGGACGAGCGTCCCTGGCTCACTGAAGCCCTTCAGGACAGCACGGAGCTCCCACGGGGAGCCAACCAGCCTTGGCTCCGGGACGTGGGGGACAGACAGTAAATCAGTTTTTAAAAAATGGGCACAGCAGGGGCAGCCCTGTCGTAAGATTCTTATAATCTTTATAATCATTTAGAAAATTGAAATCACTGACTGTGGATCGACTTGAGGGCATGATTTTGATCCTTTTCACGACTACGGCTTGTTTTAAACCGTTTCTCTTTCCTGTGCTCAGTGGCAGGTTGCTAGGGGAGATCTTGGCGAAAGAGTGAAGTCTGTCATTCAGAAGCGGCAGGCATCCTGGCTGTGGGCTTCTGAGCCCTCACTCAGCTTACAGAAGCGTGGCAAGTGGGTTAGGGCCCAGCCTTCCAAGAAAAGAGAGAGCTCCCCTGCTTGGTAATTTAACTGATTTCAAAGCCTCTGATTTTTGCTTCAAGTGCCAAATTCCCCCAGAGCACAGGTTCCCTTCCCTCCACCTTTCCTCTTTCCAGGAAAACCACTGTGTGTCTCCTCCTTGCTGATGTGCAGGGACACGCTCAGGACAGGGTCGCCGTTTTCCCTCACAGACACCTTCTGTGTCCTTTCACTTGTGGCTGCTCTTAGGCGCGGATGCAGGTGCCACCCTGGCACTGACGGGAAGTGAGTGGGAAAGGGAGGATCCCGTGGGGAGAAAGCTGCTCATTTTCCTCCTCATGCCTGGAGAACAGAGAAACATTTACACATGACTAAGGCTTTCCGATGATTGGCCCACTTTTAAAAATCTCTTTTTGATCTCTGGTTTGATTGTTTTTTGTTTTGTTTTTATTCCTCAGTTTCAATGCCAGAGTCATTTGTACTGTTCTTCTAATGTATGAAAACTACATTTATTCCGTTTAATTAAGTATTCCAACTTTTGCCAATAGGCAGTTACTGTCCTCATCACATCTGACCATTGACTTACAAAAATTTTCATAGCATAGTGTGGTTGAATAATTAGTTGAACTACATCATCCCTGTAATTCATATTTTTGAAGAATTATAGTCCTCTACCTCTTCTCCTTAGTGATAGAGACCAATTCTTTCTCCTCTCACTGTGGGCTTCCCCACTTTCAGAGAAAAGTGTTCGCTACACACCTACCATTAACGCCATGTCTCGCTCTAAGAATGAATTCAGCCCTTTCACAGATCAACAAGTTGGAATGGCGAGTGATTCCTTCCACGAGATGTCTGTCACCAGATGGCCCAACCTGTCAGAAGTGTAACATAGTAGAGACAGGATAATATCCAAACATACCATCCCATTAACATGTAATGAGAAAATGTGAGATCCAGAAGACTTGAGAAAGGCCATAATTGATTCTATAGTGGAAGTGATATCTACTCAGATTTTATAAGCAACACTCAAACAACAGGGCAAGATTATCTGCAAATACCAACTAGGATAGGAACCAGAAACTTGGCCCCAAATAACGACTCAGAGAGCTGAAGCTAAATGCATGTATCTGTACTACTCAGGTTTTATTGGAGCTACTCTGAAATGTGCAGGGGGGAAAAAATTACGTGCAGTAAAATATAAAATTCAGAAGCCTCCATAATTAGAGGGGTAATTAAGAGGACCAACTTAATTTTGAATCTCACATTTAAACACTCAAGATGATTATTCATTTTAATCTTTCTTTACTCTTTCAAGTAAGTTAGGTTGAAAACATTACTGATTTGCTAATTCGTGAAATGTAAGACTTGTTATTATAGATAGATAGATAGATAGATAGATAGATAGATAGATAGACAGACAGACAGACAGATAGATAGATAGATAGATAGATAGATAGACAGACAGATAGATGATTTATGGTTGCCTACTATGAGTACACCAGCAGCCAGGCAGTGTGTGTGCGATTAAATTTAATGTCACAGCCCTGAGGATTTGGTATCATTAACCCGGTTTTATAGATGAAGAATCTGTGGCGTGGAAAGGTTACATAACTTGCCCAAAGTCATAGGGATTGTTTAAGTGGCAGTTAAAATGCAGATCTACCTAAAATCCACAGAGATGGGGATATTCAAAGGACCGGGAAACAAAGCCCACTCCGTCATCAGGCCTACTCGGGAGACAATGAAGTCTGACTTGTCTTTCTGCAGCTTTAATTCTATTTCCACTTCTCTCCTTTGCCTTTTCAGCTTCCTTTTTCTTTTCTTGTGATTTACGTGTCTCTTTTTCTTTACCCCTTCTAAAACCGAAGCAGTGAACAGCTTAAAAGGCTAAGGAAGAAAGAGAATAGGGAGGCGGAATCTATTGTGGTCTTTGTTTTTTAAGCCTCGAGCGCACAATGCCATAATATCCCCGTCTTCCAAAAAAAGCAGTGGGCATGGTTACTTACTTCGCTCGCATGCGTGGCCTGGCCGAGCGTGTCTGGTACGTGTAAAGTGAGGGCACAATTGACACAACCAACCATTCTAATAGAATTAGTCATCGGCTAAATGAAGCAAGTGATTCCAGATTATTCCATGGTGTTGAGTACAATTCTTTTTTGATATCAGGTATAAATTCACCTGTGTGTTGTAACCACTGCCAGCCTATCATAAGGTGTTTTTTCTAATGCTATTTAAGTCTTATTTAAAATATCATGCTTATGTGGTAGACATTATGTTGCCATAATTCAGAAAAAAAAAATTTAGTTGTCTGATAGTACCAGTGGATGCTTTTAAAATTTCATTTTTATTTTTAAGAGAAAATAATTATCTGTGTGGCTTAAGGCTTAAACATGGATTTGAGTCTTAAAATACATTTAAAACTGCAACATTAAAAATGAAATTTTGTGCCTGGTTCATAGGAGGAGCTGAGTAAATGTGCAATGGATGAATGCTCTAATAAATAAAATATTAACGTAAACTAAAAAGCCATACAAGTAAATAACATGTCAAGGAAATTTAATCTCTGACAAGTGCAGATATTAAATGCATTATACAAACTTTTAAGTTGTCACCCTTCAAACTTCAGTAATGCACTTGTCTTGATTTTATGACTTGTGAAGTCTAATACTTTAAATTTTTTCGGAGAATTCAATTTAAAAAAAACAATTCATTGATACGCTCCCAGGTTAATTTTTTTGTTTGTTTGTTTTACAAACTCTTGGAAGTTACTGGAAAAGAATAACTTGCCCAATACTCGATGCAAAAAAATAACTGAAGCACTTTATTTCTGTTTAGTCTCTCTCTGTCCAAATGCGCCCCTGGCTGGAGCCTCCTTGTCGCAGGCCCATTGGAGCGCAGAAGTTTACCCCCTGGTGCGCCCTTCCTGCGGAATGGAGAAATCTGCTGGAGGGCACGCACCTCGGCCCGGTAACCAAGGACTCCCGTTGTGGGACAGACGCAGTGGCCGTGAGAGCAGCCTTTTCTCTGCACAAAAGCTCCAATGACATCCCCCTGGGCTGGCTGCAGAGGCCGGTGCGGGCACTGTTCTGTCTTGGCTGCTTAAGCACCAGCTCGCCTTGGCTTCTTGCCACTTGGTGCACTTCAAGGAGGCAAGTCCTTTCAGGAAAAGGAGTTTTGCTTGTGGCAGTGGCGTCCGCACACCGTTCAGGCACAGTTTATTGCATTACAAACCCAACTCTGCAAATTACTCCAAATCGAATGCAACCAAGTAATGAGCGAAATCGTGTGGCTATTAGAATTCATAAGTAAGAAATGTCCTGTTTAAAATAGTGACTATTTTCTTTTCTGGAGAATCACCAGAAGATTTATATTTAGAGAAGGACAACGTATCGCTCAAAAGTTTTTCCTGATGAAGTGTTGAGGTTAAAGGTCCTCCTTTTGCAAGTGCCCCCTCCCCCTGCCCGTTGCCCCGGAGCTGACGTTTGTTTGAGTAAATCTGGGGGCGCCTTAGATCACAAGGCAAACATGGAAATGAGGATGACCCCCTCCTACTGGACGCATGGCTGACCACACCAACCCCAAGTTCTTATATTAAAAGGCCAGAGAGAGGCACAGCTGGTGGACATACCAAAGCGTTTAGCTGCCATGCGGAGCTAGGTAAAACTGCTCACACATTGCGCCCCTTCACGTTACCAGAGTCCCTAGAAGATAGGCAAGCAAGAGGGTAGGGGAGCACAGTTGTACTAATTCAGTCAGCGATAGCGTTTATTCCTGCAGCCAAATCTTACATGCATTTATTGTGTGCTGAGCCTGAGCTACTGAATATGGTTACCAGACTTTATTATTTCTACTGGATTCTTAAGTTCTATATCTGGGCTTTCTTTTTTTAGGGGAGGGAATATTAAAAAAAATTATAAATTCTCATGTGAATTGTAAAATGAAATGATTTTTCTCATTTCCACTCAATGTACCTCTAGTGATTATCAGTGTATAAATCAATCCTCTTTATACTAGTCTGGCTAAGCTGCAAATTTCAAAGGGATATTAGCAAAACTGTACATAATGATTAACACATTTAACTGGACCCTGTTCACTGTTCATATGTCAACTGAAATCAATTGTTTATGTGAACTGAGCTCTCTGAGCTTCATTGAAGTTATTGTTGTTGATAAGAAAATTACAACATATTTGAATATCTGCAATTACGTTTATTTTTCGAATTTTGTTAAGCTGGGGCTCAGCCCGTAATCAATATTTTCAAATACTTATTTATTTAGTTAGTTAGTTAGTTTTATTGTTAATCCTCACGAGAGGATATTTTTCCCATTGATTTTTGTAGAGAGTGAGAGGGGAAGAGAGAGAAACATTGATGTGAGAGAGACACATTGGTTGGTTGCCTCCCACATGCCTCCTAACCAGGGCTGAGGATGGAACCTGCAACCCAGGTACGTGCCCTGGACCAGGAGTCTAACCCGAGACCCTCTGGTGCCCGGGCCGATGCTCTCTAATCACTGAGCCATGCCGGCCAGGGCTCAAATGCTTATTTCTTTTAATAAAGCACTAACATCTTATGTAAGATAACCAGTGAGCCATCATTCACAAAGAACCTAAGGAAGACCTTGTTAATCCACGTGTTAAAAGTTTCTTATGGATGACCTCGTCCCCTGCTCGCTCTGTGGGCATATAGTCTCCATCCAGTGATACCCAGAGAAGCCACGGGCACAAAAGGAGCGGAGTTGGAGTTCAAGCTACACAGTCTCCTTCCTCATGCTACAGACTCTAGTCACCCCCCAGGCCAGACAGGCGCATCCTCAGCCCTGCACCCCCTCTGCTCCCCACCCCCTCCCACTGCTGCTGTCGCCGCCCCACTGAGTCTCAGAATCACCTCTGAATGGAGGGTGTCCCTCAGCTAAGCTCAGGTATAAAAGAGTTCATGTGCATCCGAAACACTCTCCCTGGATGTTGCACCATCTGTACTATTTACCGCAAAACTTCCCTGGAGTTGGCTGCCCGTTGCTGAATTGCAAACCTCGGTTGCTTCTGGCTTGATGGGATAGAGCCCCGTTTTTGTGTGTTTTTCCAGAGGGATTAGACAGAGAGAGCTGGCAGCCGGGCTTGGTGGCTTGGCCTCTGCCAGGCTGGGCTCCCATCTGGAGGACTGACGTCCCTAAGTGATCAGGAAGGGCATCGGTGGCATTGAGATGACCTTGCGTTTCTCGGTTACTTTCAGTGGACGCCGCCTGGGAGTGAAGGAGAGGGAAGGGTGGAGGGACCGTGCCTGCCCCAGCACGCCTGCATTGGCAGCGCTGCAGAAAGCCAGCGGAGAGCTCCCAGGGACGTGTCCCCACAGCGTCTGTCCGGGGTCACAGTGGACTGGCTGTGGCTGCTGCTGGGGTGAGGGGCACGACATGGGGGTGAAGGAAGGACTCGTGGCTTAGTGACCAAAATACACGGCGTGGTGGGAGCATCAGGAAGTTTACACTCGTGTGTCTTCCTGTCCCTCGGCAGCAGCCACGCCAGGTGCAGGTGATAAAAGTGGCAAAGCTGGGAGGTGTGGTTTCTTAAAGACACAGTCCATCCATTCAGTAAGAGGACGAGGACTGGGGATGCTTAAGGAGGCGTTTGTTCTTCAGTAAAGACGGTTGATGTTAATCTCACCCAAGCAACGCAATGAAAGAGACGGCAGTTTTAAGCTTCTGTGATACAGAATATCCCCATGCAAAGAACAGTTCTGTGTTTCCGTAGTATCTGTGGGCTCTCGGACCCGGGTCCTGAGTTGTCATTACATAGAAATCAGTTTTTATGCTTTTTCCGGAGAAGCTTAACGCCTCGTGGTTTTTTTTATTGGAGACCTTATCATTGTAGAGCGGGTAAATGGGCAGTTCTGCCAGCATTAGAAGGCACGACGCAGTGTGCGGGGCCCGCCCGGCCCATTGAAGGCCCCTCAGTGAGGCGTGGTCGGCGCCAGTCCTCGGGCTGTCAGCTGGGACCACGCGTCTCCCAGTCCCATCAGGTTGTTCTCCTTGTACGTTCCTCTCCACATTTTCTGTTCTGTTCTCTTCCTTCCACTTCTTTGTCTTTTTTTCTTCTTATCTTCGTTTTGTATTTTGAAAAGCAACTTTCCTTGTGTCAACCTACGGGAAGAGTTTGGTGGGTCTTACATTGACGTGTATCTTGAAAGCAGCCTATATATACACGTACATGTATTATTGATGCAAATTATAGAGTGTACAGGGTTGAGTTATTTAAATTAAAGTTGTCAAAAGTGGTATAAGGCAAAGTTTCCCGAATTTCTACAAGGACTCACGTTGCCAGTTGCCATAGAAATGAGTTTCTTGCTCTTTGGTCCTTGCTCAGCTCCCACTACTTTTGTTTAATTACAATAGAGGAGTAACAGTCATCAAAAGGCCCTTTGTTCTGTTTAGAATTCAAGGTCCGGTTCCCCTGAGCAGGGGCCGCCCGCCTTCCTGGGGTTCCTGGCCCAGACGTGAGGAGGCCCTGCGCCCTCAGGCTGTGCCCGTGATGAGCAGGTTTTCCCGTTGATTCCTCGAACGCCCGCACTTTGCCGTGTTCTATGCATAAAGCGTTCTCACTCCACTGGTCACTTGAAGCTTTGTTTCATTCAGAATGACTTTCAGGCGCACGCCTTTATTGAAATTCAATTTGAGAAATGGAGAAGTGGGAATCCTCCTACCATCTATCAAGAGAAGTGATCCCCTATCATAGCACTACACGATGTAACACCACACACACACACACACACCCCTTAATCCTGGCAACAGTGCCGTGCACACAAGTCATTCCTTAAAATTAAAATTCCAAAAGCACGTTCTCTTAAACACACACAACTGCATATACTCACACATACACACACTTCCATTCGTTAAAAACCAGAAGTGAATAGCTAAGACACTGAAAAACGCGAAGAAAAATTGGAATCATAGTACACAATCCACAATTTTTTCTCAGATTTCTTCTTAAACATTAAGTGGAGAGGGGAGTCCATGGGGAGGAGAGGCAGCCGTTTACTGTTTCCAAATTTGGGTCCTTCCCAGAGGCCGCGCCTGCTCCCACTGGGACAGGGGTTTCCCGGGGAGCCAGCAGATGCACAGGCTCAGCTCCTGCAGCCGCTCGGAGGGAGCAGACTTCCCAGGAGGCAGAGCGCTCCCCTCCGTCCGCCCCGGTTAATGCCATCGTGGGTGGTCACGCCTGCTCTGTTCTTAGACAAAGCAGCAGGAATCACACTGACCAGCATCACATCTGTTCCGTGTGCGCCTCCAAGCCCCAGATTGCTCCCCCAAGCTCCTATGGTGGCTCCCCCAAGTTCCTATGGTGGCTCCCCCAATCCCCAGGGTGGCTCCCCCAATCCCCAGGGTGGCCCCTCCAAGCCCCAGGGTGGCTCCCCCAAGCCCCAGGGTGGCTCCCCCAAGCCCCAGGTGGCTCCCCCAACCCCCAGGGTGGCTCCCCCAATCCCCAGGGTGGCTCCCCCAATCCCCAGGTGGCTCCCCCAAGCTCCTATGGTGGCTCCCCCAATCCCCAGGGTGGCTCCCCCAATCCCCAGGTGGACTCCCCCAAGCTCCTATGGTGGCTCCCCCAATCCCCAGCGTGGCTCCCCCAATCCCCAGGTGGCTCCCCCAAGCTCCTATGGTGGCTCCCCCAAGCCCCAGGGTGGCTCCCCCCCCAGGGTGGCTCCCCCAACCCCCAGGGTGGCTCCCCCAACCCCCAGGGTGGCTCCCCCAACCCCCAGGTGGCTCCCCCAATCCCCAGGGTGGCACCACGTAGATCAGGCAGTGCTCACGGGACCAGGAGAGAAACAGGGCGAGGGCTTCATACATGAAGAGGTCCTGCTGGGAAAGAGGGTGGGAGAGAACGTGTCAGAGGACAGCCACATACAAACACCGTGGCGGAGGAAAGAGAAATGGGCCGACACAGCTTGTCAGGAAGGCAGGTTTGGGAGGTCGCCTCCCCATGTGGGGTAATGTCTGAGTGTTTATTTTTTATTTTTTTATTGAATTTCCTTGGGGTGACTTTATTTAATAAAATTATTTAGGTTTCAGATGTACAATTCTGTAACACATCATCTGTAAAGTCTCTTTTCATCACCATTGGTCCCCCCTTTACCCTCTTCTACCTCCCCACCCCCCTTTCCCCCTGATAATCACCATACTGTTGTCTGTATCTATGAGTTTGGGTTGTGTGTTTTTATTTGTTTGTTTGTTTGTTTGTTTTGCTTAATCCCTTCACCTTTTTCACCCAGCCCCTCAACCACCCTCCTCTCTGACAGCTGTCAGTCTGTTCTCTGTATCTATGAGTCTGTTTCTATTTTATGTGTCAGTTGATTTTGTTTATTAGATTCCACATATGAGTGAGATCATGTGATACTTGTCTTTCTCTGACTGGCTTATTTCACTTAACGTAATGCTCTCTAGGTCCATCCATGCTATCACGAAAGGTAAGATTTCCCTTTCCATAGCCGAGCAGTATTCCATTGTGTAGACATACCATCACATTTTCATCCACTCATCTCCTGATGGGCACTTGGGCAACGTCCTTACCTTGGCTCTTGTGAATAATGCTGCCATGAACATCGGGTGCGTGTGTTCTGTGGAATTAGTGGCATAAGGTTGGGTGCATCTGTCTCTCCGTAGGTGTGCAAAGGTGTAGGCCTGAGTGGAAGAAAGCATGGAGTCCTCTGTGTGCCACCTCCAGCTGGGGGTGACTGCCAGGCCTTTGCTGTCACTCTGCAAGTGAGAAGAGACGTGGCAGGCAGAGTGTAAGAGCCAAACAGGATTTAGCCATTATAATTAATAATTGAACTAATGGAATATAGGAGAGAGGCTTAAGGCAACATTGATGGGAATGTTCTAAAACCGGATTGGCTAATGGTTGGAAAAGCCTGTATATTTATTAAATGTTGAATTTATGAGTTCAGGTTTCACAGTAATATAGTATCTAAATGATACCTAAGTAAAGGTGTTTTAAACATTAGCGTATATCTTCATTGTCCTTTACAGTTTAAAAAATTCTTCCAAATAGTTAACGACATGAGAAAATGCTTATGCCACGATAATACATAGAAAATAGCAAAGCAGAACTATATAGTATGATCGCAATTTGTATGAGAAAGAAAAGACGGGAAAGCAGTAATCCGAACTGCTTCTGGGTATATGGGTTGGGGGTGGATGCCCTTTATTTTCTTCTCCAGGTTTTCTTTATTTTCCTGTAGTTCTGTTTTCCCCAGCTCTTCTGTGTGGACCATGTAATGTTTTTGTTATGAAAAAAACTTTCAATGAGAAAGCTTTCGTCAGTACCTATCAAAACTGTTTCTATGGATAAGCTATGACTCAGTTTCTTACTGCGCTGGTTGTACCTTATAGAAAGATAGGGTGTCCCAAAAATGTATACAAATATTCCACTTTGGATAATTATAAAGGCAGTGTATATTAAGATACATTTCATTTTCAAAATTGAGCTATCGGCTGTTAAGTGTGTATTCATTTGGGGGGACACCCTGTAGTTACATAAGAGATTAGAAGTGGGAGGGCCCAGCTGGTGTGGCTCAGTGTTGAGAGCTGACCTATGAACCAGAAGGTCACGGTTCAACTCCTGGTCAGGGCACAAGCCCAGGTTGCAGGCACGATCCCCAGTAGGGGGCGTGCAGGAGGCAACTGATTGATCATTCTGTGTCATTATTGATGTTTCTATCTCCCTCTTCCTTCCTCTCTGGAATCAATAAAAATATATTTTTAAAAAAGAAGTGGAAGTAACAGGTAAACATTAGAAGCAACCTAAATGCTCAGCAAAAGGTAATTCATGCTATTTAATAATACTATTCAGTTGTTATAAAAGAGAACTTTCTAAAGTATATATAAGATATTCTGTGTCTATATGCATGTAAACAAGCGCGCGCGCGCGCGCGTGTGTGTGTGTGTGTGTGTGTGTGTGTGTGTGCGCACTAACTTGGAAGGGCACCTATGTTCTGTTGTGGAGTGGGTTACAAAGCAGTTCGCCAAACTAAATATGAAGGTTGTTTGCCTTCCAAGAACATATATGTATTGTGTGGGCAAAGTGAGGCTATAGAAGAAACATAACTGTCTTTATTGTTTAAGATAAAATAAGCTTTAACTTTTGACCCCTCCCTCCCATTCAAGTAGTCAAATCAGGGTTCCTTATCCGTTTTCTAATCCCTGCCTAGGAAGTAGGGGTAAATGAACGTCATCCTCTGAGTGCCGTGATCGAGCCCTGACTACCAGTTAGGGTATTTGCAGTGAGGCTTGGCGAGGGGTCGGGGGCTGAGGGGGAGTGGGGGTGGTGTTTGGGTTTAGGTGGGGTCCTGAGGGTGGATTTCTCAGGATGACATTAGTGCCCTTATAAGAAGAACATTATGCTGAGTGAAATAAGCCAGTCAATGAAAGAAAAATACCACATGATCTCACTCATTTATGGATAATAACGAACATTATAAACTGTTGAACAAAAAGATAGATACAGAGGCAGTAAAGCATCAAACAGTCTGTCAGATTACAGCAGGAAGGTTAGGGAGAGGTGGGGAAGATAAGAGATCAACTGAAGGACTTGTATGCATGCATATAAGCATAACCAATGGACGCAAAACTCTGGGGGGTGAGGGCATATATGGGAGTAGGATGGGGGTGGGGGCAATGGTAAGATATGTACACATATAATACCTTAATAAAAAGAAAAGTGATCTGTAAAAAAAAATAATAATAATAATAAAAAAATAAAACAATGCAAAAAAATAATAAAACAAAAAAACAAAATAAAACAAAAAAGAAGAAGAACAGACACCAGAGCTCTCTCTGCCGAGTGAGGACACAGCAGGAAGGCAGCTGTCTGCAAGACACGGGCCGGGAAGAGGGTGCTCAGGAAGAACCCACTTGGCCGGCACTTTGACCTTGGACTTCCCGGCCTGCAGAACTGTGAGCGGTAAATGTACATTGTTTAAGCCACCCAAGTATGGTACTTTGCGTAGCAGCCCAATACAGATTTTTGGTATCAAGAGATAGGGTACCGCCATTACAAACACCTAAGCGTGTGGGTCCTGGTGGAGGCTGGGAGAGGTTTGAGTTGCAGGCTAGAAACAGGGATGTTCAAGTGGTTGTAGTGAGTCCCACGTGACAAGGAGGGACATGGCACTGAAAACTGGCAGAAAGGCCACCCTTGCCTATAATGGCCGTGAACGGGGCTGAACGTGCTCTGGGGTTTGGAGGGAGGTGGAACCTCCGATGATGCAGTTGGATATTTAGCAGAGGACACTTCTGAGCCAAGGGTGGAAGCATCATCCGCTCGGTCCCTTCTCCCTGCTCATGGGACAAAGCTTCAGGGAGAGCTGCACCGGAGAAGGAATTGTTGCGCAAAAAGCAACCAAAACTTGAAGACTTGGCAGATTCTCAGCCCACGCGTGTGGTAGAGAACGAGAGAGCGTGTCCTGAAGAGAGCGCTGAGGGTGTGGACTTAATCAGCCATTTCAACAGAAGCCAGCCAAAGGGGTTTATTCCCGCAGGACACTGGCCAGTGGAATGGATAGGGAAGGGAAAACGGAGACAAAATCAAGGAGGGCCATCAGACTTCCGAGACCCTGCGGTCCTGGACGGGCCGCTGGTCAGCTGCAGCCCCGCACTGTTCTTCAGGAAACGGGAAGAGGGGCTATCGGGGCCACGGCCTGGGTTTCAGCGGCCAGAGGTCTGTCCTCGAAGCATCGGAGGCACCCCCCCCCAGAGCCGGGGGTGTGCACAGCCGGACCCAGCAGAGCTGGGGCCAAGCACTACCCCGGGGATGCAGGGCCAGAGCATCAAAGCAGACAGGATCATTCTAGAGCAGGCGTCCTCAAACTGCGGCCCGCGGGCCACAGGCGGGTGTTTTTGCCGTTTTGTTTTTTTACTTCAAAATAAGGTATGTGCCGTGTGCAGAGGAATTGGTTCATAGTTTTTTTTAAACTATAGCCCGGCCCTCCAACGGTCTGAGGGACAGTGAACTGGCCCCCTGTTTAAAAAGTTTGAGGACCCCTGTAGAGCCTTCAGATCCGGCGCACTTGCCTGGCTAGCTTTGGGACTAGCTCGACGCCCATCACTCCACTCTTCTTTCCTGTTTCTCCTTTTTATTTATTTTTTATGTATTTTTTAAATATGTTTTTATTGGTTTCAGGGAGAGGTAGGGAGAGGGAGAGACAGTTAGAAACATCAGTGATGAGAGAGAATCATCCATCAGCTGCCTCCTGCATGCCCCCCACTGGGGATCAAGCAGGCAGCCCAGGCCTGTGCCCTGACTGGGAATCAACCATGACCTCCTGGTTCATAGGTGGACACTCAGCCACTGAGCCACACGCTGGCCTGCTCTCCTTTTTAGGATGAGAACCCTATGCCGTGCCTGCCCGCCACTGTGTTTTGAAAGCACAGAACCGGTCTGGCTTCACAGATTCTAGGCTGGGATTTTGCCTCAGGATGAATCCTACTTCAGGTCTCCCCCTTACCTGATGTAGGTGATATTTAGATAAAACTTTGAACTTTAGGCTTTAGAGTTGAAGCTGGAAAAAGTTAAGATGTTTGAGGCTATTGGGTTGGAATGAATGCATTGTGCATGTGAGAAGGATATGGATTTGGGGGACCAGGAGCAGAATGCTAGGGACTGAATTATGTATTCATTTATACTCTGCTTCTGCGTTAACAACTTTTCCCTAAGATCCTATGTAGTCTCGGGATACAAAGAAAGACAACGGGAAAAGGCAATGGAGGTGATGTAGGGAAGCAGCATTAATATTTCAAGTTATTACTCTGGTCCAACTGGTTATGTTCAGAATTTAGGATTAGAGAGGGAAGGGAGGACTTTCACTTCTTTATATAATTCTATAATTTCTAAAAATAATCATCCCTTTTTAATAAAAAAGTAAGCACTTCCATAAGTTTCATGTCAGTTGATCCCTATTATAATACTTCGATGTAGCCAGGGCAGTTACTATTATCTCCATTTTAACAGATGAAGGAATGAGTTCATTCACGCAAATTATAATTATCCTTCATCTTGGACAAGTCAGAAAAAAACGGGGGGTAAACGTAATGCGCGTCTTCAGTGTGTAAGGCATGTGCTAGGAAAGAAGCTACTAAAAAGGTCTTGTAACCCCTCGTGTCTCTGTAAGCCCTTGTTGATTACAAAGCATTCCCAGGTTATTTTGTAGATTGACGTTTCCATGGAAACAGCTCGTGTCCATCCTTCCATTCCCAGAGATATCTCTCAGTTCCAGTCTCCACGGCTTCATGTTTCAGCCGCCGCCATCGCCTTTCTCACTGGTCTTCATTCTGCTCTAGTACATTCCTCCCCCGGTGCCGCTACTGAAACATGGCTGGGAGCATGTGATCATCAGAGCTCCTCACGTAGCTCAGCCATCTTGTCCGGGGGACCCCTGGCATGTGCTTTCCCAGCCTTGTCTCCAGCAGCTGGATAGGGATTAGCTACTTGGTGAGGCTGCTGGTCCTGTGTTTAGCCAGGTTAAAGCCTTGGAAGGTTCCTTCTGATTGCTCTGCCCAGGGTTTTTCTGTAACTTCCACACAAGATGAGTCCAGTCTTTCTTTTAGATGACAGTCTTTCAGCAAAAATAGCAATACAATACCGACGTGTTTGGGGAGTGAATTGAGTGGTCCCTGTCCTGCCGCCACAGTATGGCTTGGGTCCCGGGTTTGTCACCTGTAAAGGGAAGTGTCACTACCTTCCCTCCCTCTGGCAGGTGATCTGTGGCAACTCCTGTGGTGATGTGACACCTGCTCCTCTCTCCTTTTTAGTTTCACGGAAATGCCGGGTATTCCTATGCCAGGGTAATTGGTAAAGCTGTAGGTTCCGTCCCTCTCTTTGCTTTCCTATCTGTTGTTTTTGGACAGCACATTCCCACACTACAATATAAATGTCCTACATGAATATGTACGGTCTTATTTATCTCCTACATAGGAAATATTTCTGGTTTGGTTGGAGTTTTTACCCAGTGTGTGACAAGTCCCACTTTCATTAGTGTTCATATATAACTAGGCCATCTCCAGAAGAAGGCAATAAGGCTTTGTTAACATGTTCATTAGTAAAATATATGTTACTATATTATCATTAGTAAAATAATGCTAATATATTAGTAAAAACACTATATTGCACAATTTATAAAGTGCAATAAGACTAAGTTGTAAGAGCTATTCCTGGTGAAATTATAGTCTTGATTACTACCTACCTTTGCTTATTTTTCCTACTGTCTAGACTTTTTTATTTTTTTACCTCCAAGATAATAAAACCAAAAATAGCTGGAGAAGTAATAAGTCAGTTAATTATTTTCTGATAAGTGTATTGGCTGTGAAGACTGAAGCTACAAATTAAATTATATATGACTTTTAATCATACCCATATCCAATTATCACAAATAATCAAAAACTTGCTGTAGTTGAACTTCTTATAATTACTGTTCAGGAGCAGCTATTTTAAGTCCACTCTACGGGTATAATGTAGTGTTGCAAATTATGTTGGTTATTCAACAGTAGAATGTCTGAAAGAAAAATACAAAGCCATATATCCCAAGAAATGACTTTAAATCACTCTGCACCTTTGAAATCCGTGTCCCTCCTACCACCGGTCACTTACCAAGGTGCTCTCAAACCTTCTGTCTTAAATCACAGTGTCTCGTGTTAGAGTGCCCTTCCCAGTGCACAGATTACTCTAGGACAGGGGTCCTCAAACTTTTTAAACAGGGGGCCAGTTCACTGTCCCTCAGACCGTTGGAGGGCCGGACTATAGTTTAAAAAAAACTATGAACAAATTCCTACGCACACTGCACATATCTTATTTTGAAGTAAAAAAACAAAACGGCAAAAACACCCGCATGTGGCCCGCGGGCCGTAGTTTGAGGACGCCTGCGCTAGGAAGTGAAACACTCGGAAAGCACATTTCCTGCCTGCGCACGTAAATGGATTAGGCAGCCCGAGGTCCCCGCCTTACAGAGAATTCTTCTCGGCGTGCATTAGGAGGAAGGGGGGGGGAGGGGGGTTTGCACATCTGTTAAATAATCATTAGCATGCAGCATTGAATTGCTATCTTCCTTCCAACGTCAGCCCAGCTGTTGAAGTAAACCTGAGGGCCCCTGAACGACTGATATTTCTGAAGCTCGCAGAGGATCCCGCTCCGTTCCACCACCCTGATCACAGGAACCGAGGGCTCGGTCCGCCCCTGTGTTTGAAGCATTCCTCTCTGCTCTGCTGCTTCTGAAGTGTTCTATGGAAGGTCAGGGAGCGTGTCTGCCTCTGGTTTCATGGTGCCTCTGAGGATAATCGCTGCTCCCAATTGTGTGTGACGTGGGTGGGTGCCCAGACGCCCAGCGCGCTTTGCCTCAGCCTTCGTGCATGCCCGCGCTTGTCTCTTCGATTGCGGAGGATTTCTCTGTCACGCCCGGCCGGTGAGGCTCAGTGGTTAAACCAAGAGGTCACAGTTCGATTCCCAGTCAGGGCACATGCCTGGGTTGCGGGCTCGATCCCCAGTGTGGGACGTGCAGGTGGCAGCCGATCAATGATTCTCTCTCATCGTTGATGTTTCTGTCTTCTCCCCCTCCCTTCCTCTCTGAAATCAATAAAAAATGTATTTTAAAAAGATTTCACTGCCGGTGTGACGTCTGCAGTCAGTGGAAAACAGTGCAGAAAAGGGAGCAGGTTTTCTGTTGGGAACATGATCTGGTCGTTGCCAGAGACACATGTGCCAACAGCTGCGCCTCCTCCCTGGTGGCTTTCATCGTGTTGAGGGTTTCCTCTCTGCTGTTGGCTTCGTGACCTTTTGTCGCCGTGGAGTAGAGTCTGACCCCGGCATGCACACCACGTGGCTCGGAATGAGCAATGCAAAGCCAAGGCTCACAGCTCCGGCCCTTCGTTGGGAAACACCCTCTAAGTGACTGAATGTGAAAATCAGATGCTGCCTGCTTCCAAAGCGATCGCTGTGCTGAGTTCTCACGCGGGGGTTGGTGTGCTGTCTCTTTCTCCCGGGTCATAGTGGCTGTGTCACCTGGCGACTGTGGACAGAGCCCGGGAGCCCTTGCCTCGCACGACGGGTGCTCTCCCTCTGAAGTCCGCCTCCCGCGGGTCAGTGTGGATGTGGGAAGATAGATTCTCTTGGAATATGCTTTCATGTCTGCACAGTTCACAAATTTCACGTCTAACACTATTTTCTCAAATAGTGGATGCCCAAATGTCTTTGAACTCTCTTTAGAGCAGATGCCCAGTAAACTGCTCACCTGGACACTGATCTTCTTTATGGTCCTTCGCTATAAAGAATTCATCAGGTAAGCAGATTACATGGATTGTTGGTACATAAAGTGGCATGTTTTAAGACTTAGAAAAGCCATGTTCTTCTTGACTGTGATGAGGGGTTTTTTCCCCCTAAAGAATGTCTGAAAGAAATGAAGCCAGTATTACTCTATACCACAAAGCGTATGGGGAGAGGGAAATCAAATAATCATAACTTTTCAATAAAGAAGTAAATGTAAGAGGCATTATTTAGTCTATGCCTTTGAAACTTACATTTAGGTAGTCAAACTCGGAACGGAGGTTGCTTTTAAAACTTCGTTTACTTTTTTTGTGTGATGGAATGACTTGTCTATGGAAGTTTTGAGTAGCTCAGCTCTTTTGTCCAAATGCGTTCAGAATCAGAATTTCTTACCACCTCCACGGCTCACAGGGTACCCTCAGCCAAAGGAAGGGCAGCCCTGGACTTTGTCTCTCACGGGGAGATAGATTCCCATCTGGCCTTCCTTCTTTCACCCTTGTCCTCCCCTCCCCCTCCTTTCTCAACACCGTGGCCAGGGAGATTCTTCCAGTACAAGTGAGATGGCCCAGAACTCCCTGCCAGATCCCTTCCCTCAGAGCAGCTCTCCCAGCGCCTTACAGGCCCCCTGTGATGTGGCTCCTCGTACTTCTGAGCCCCCTCCTGCCCACGGTGTGCCCCTCAGCGTGCTGCCCCCCTCCGGGTGCTGGAATACCCCAGGTTGGTCCCGCCTGGGCCTTCATACTGGCGCTGTCCTGGCCCCTCACCTGGAACAGCCTTCAACCAGCTTCCTTCCTGTGTGATTCTCTCATGCCCTCAGCTGGTCCCTGCTGGTGGAAGTTCACCTCACCTCCCTGTTTAAATTCCAGCCCATCCCCTCCACACTCTGGTGTCCCCCTCCCCCACTCTTTTTTATCTAAGGCACTGGCTGCCTCTGAAATTATCACATAATTTACTTTGTAATTGTATTTATTATTTACTCTTTTCCCCTCAAAATGATACCATTCTCAACAAGTCAGCAGTTTACTCTGTTTTGTTCCCAGGAGTGACCCAAATGCCTAGAAAAGTGCCTGGCACACACACAGGTGTACTGGGCTCAGAAATACTGTTTTTGAGAGGATGAATTGAATCACATCCATTCGGGGAGTCGACGAGTTGGTTTTAAGGGAAAGATGTGCCTTCAGTCTGGTCCTTGTCGGTGTTGGAAGTGAGCAGTAGAGCTGTGGAAGGGGATAGGGCTGTAGGTGCAGAGATGGGAGTCGTATGCATCTAACACACCAGCAGACCCTACCAGCTCCACTTCACTCTCTTCAGAATTGAGCACTGTTCACCCCCTCACCATCACGCTCATGCGAGCCACGTCATTCTCACCTGCACGATCGCACCAGCACCCATAACCATCTTCCTGATTTGGCCCTTTCCGCTCACCATGTTATAAACTCAACACGGTGATTTGGAAGGCAAGGACCAGGGGAAGGAGCAGCCGAGCGGTGGGAGAGAGGGAACAGTTAAGGAAGAGGTGTCTGGAAGGAGGTTGGAGAAGCTCAGATCAGGAATAGGAGAGAGAGAACAGGCTGCCTGTTCTTTGGAGCTGTTAGGGGATGGCTTGAGAAGACGGAGAAAGTCTGAGTCATCTTACCCCCGAGGAATCAAAGAGACGAACAGCACCAAATATTGGGAAGGATGTACAAAACTGGAGCTCTCATGTCCCTCCCTGGTCACTGCTGATGAGGATTAGATGGGTCAGACACCTTAGAGCAGGCGTCCTCAAACTACGGCCCGCGGGCCACATGTGGGTGTTTTTGCAGTTTTGTTTTTTTACTTCAAAATAAGATATGTGCAGTGTGCATAGGAATTTGTTCATAGTTTTTTTTAAACTATAGTCTGGCCCTCCAACGGTCTGAGGGACAGTGAACTGGCCCCCTGTTTAAAAAGTTTGAGGACCCCTGCCTTAGAGAACTGATTGACAGCTATTTATAAAGCTCAACATCTATGATCCAGTAATCTAGGGTTTACTAAAACAGGTAGGGAACCATATATTTAAGAAGACTTGTTCAAAAATGTTTACAGCCTCATTCATCATAGCCTAAAATTGGAAACGACTCAGACATTGGTTGTGGTGTATGCATACAGCGGAATACTACTAAACAATAAAAAAGGGCAACCCGCTGCCAGTCACAACACTGTAACTGCCTCTCAGAAACATCACGTTAAGCAAATGAAGGCAGATGTGGTAGAGGGCACACTGTATGATGCACACTGTATGACCCATTCACATGAAGACACAGCCTGGAGTCGGGGTGGGGCAGGAAGAAGAGAATCATCTGGAAAGGGCACAGGGAACTTCCTGGTGAAGGCCATGCTTGCTGTCTTGTTTTGGGTGGTAGTTAGGCCGTGTACACAATGGCCAGAATCACCAAACTCAGCACGTAAGATCAGTGTCCTTTATGCAAATTATACCTCAATAAAAACCTTCATAATGAAAATGTATGAGCATATATTGTGAGATTCCGGGGCCAGCAGGAAGGAAAGTGTGAGAACTCACATCTGAAGCTACCAAAGCCATTTCCGGAGCCTGATGTGTGAGCGATCAGATTGGAAGATGAGACCAGCTCCCTGCGGAACGTGACAGGAAGTCAGCAGGACTAGATGGAAGCAGCAGTAAGCAGAAGGGTGGCCTGGCCCGGGCAGACAGGGTGACTGCAGCAGGGGACCAGGCAGCAGGATGCTGTGATGAAGGGTGAAGGAGTTCGGTGACTGCTGGTTAGGAAGTCAGAAAGGCCATGGGGATCTGGGGTATTGGTGTCTTTCTGGAAGTCTTCTCAGGAGAGGTGAGGTGTGAACTTGGCCTTGCAGAATAAGTTGAATTTTACTACATAGAGGAAGTGCAGGCAGTAACAAACTATTATTAAAATTGACTTCCCTTGTTTCTCTTCGCCTTCTTTGACTACTAGGAAATGGTAGCGTCTGTGTATAGCTCACAGTATAGTTCTTTGAGCCATGCTGGGCTTGAGGCATGACGGTGAGTTAAAGGATTGCCATTCATCCAGCGATGATGCGGGCCTGGGCTCGGACAAGGCAGTAGGAAAAGAGGAGCAGTAAACGGCAGAGTTGTTTCTTAGGGCAGAATTGACTGGCCTCAGTCAGTGGTTCCATCTGGTGGGTGGAGGCTTGTAGAGGGGATGAGGCAAAGATCGCTCTGAGATTTCTAACTGGAATGATGCCGGCTGGGGTGGGACATCACACACCACATCAGAGGAAACACAGGAAAGAAGCAGCAGATTTGGAAGTGGTTTAGGAGGAGAGTACGGCCAGGTATTGAGTTCCAGACATCGCCCACCTGTCATGCATTCCATCCCTTTAACGTCTGCCTGCAAATATAAGACCCAGAGAGGCGATTAACGTCCAAGGTCAGTCAGCTAGAAAGCGGTTGACCTAGGATTCTAGCCTACAGCAGTGCTGGTTCTAAATGACTTTAAAAACTGGGGATGGTCCATGAGCAGGTGATCATGGGGGTTCTGTAAGTAGTGACAGGGGTGCATATCCTGAGACAGTTGAGAAAGGGCCATGGACCATAGTTGGAGTTTGTTGTAAGAACGGACATATGAATTCGGAATACAATGATCAGAAATGGCAAGATTCATTGCGGCGGGTCGTGGGGTGGTGATTCTTAACTCAGGGCAAAATTACAAAATCTGTACTGTTTTATGCAAACATTTCAAACAAATACATGTAAAGTACACTGCCTATATTAAACGATAAATAAGAAGTATTGTGCTTATTATGATCTTAGAGGTAAACATACAGGCTATGAAGATGAATCTGTTATCACGGGGACCTGCACGACGTAATTCATGTTCTTTTCAATACTTATAATTCATACTACATCTCCTCCTCTTTAAAAATTCGAAGGATAGAAAAACAATCCCAGTTAACTGAGAATTCTAGTTACTTGAGCTAGATTTTTCCTGGTAATACATTTTGGTAATACGATCTATGTTGCAGACAATATACATTTCCACTGAAGAACAACTATCTAAGAAACCACTGGTATGAGCACTTTAAGAAGAATACGTTCCCCGATGTGTATTATTAACGCACCAGACTGCAGGATTTCAAACAATGTGACATAATTACAAATTGCTCTGAAACCCAAACCGAAGACCATTCAGGGCACCATTTTCAAACAAAGACTTGCGACGACTCGGGAGTGAGTGGCAGATGTGCGTGCAAAAGCACATTTTACAAACAGCCGAAGATTAGTCTTACAGCGAGAAAGGACATTGTTGTAGAGACAGTAGCTTATCTTTCACATTGTCTTTTCAGCCACACATAAGCGGCTGTCAGTCTGAAGGAGCATCTATTAAAACGCCAGCGATGGCACTAGAATCCTTCAGTGCGGAGTCACTCCTAGCAGCCGTGGTGGTCATCTCGGGCCCAGGTCTCCCGTGAATTAGTAGTTAGTACCTTCAGAACCACAGTGCCCTTGAGTAATTCCTACCGTGGAGGTGACCTCAGTGGCATCGTGTGGAGAAACCCACTGACTTGCAGATGGATGTACCTGTTTTCAGTGACCTATGGTTCTCCCTACATTTCACCAAACTGATATTTCCGTTACTTGTGTTTAGACCTGAATCAAAAAGCAAGTGACCCCCGGCCGGTTTGGCTCAATGGATAGAGTGTCGGCCTGAGGACTGAAGGGTCCCAGGTTTGATTCTGGCCAAGGGCATGTACCTTGGTAGTAGGCACAGTCAGGGCTCAAAATGTGTCTCTGTCACATCGTTGTTTTCTCTCTCTCTCTGTCTCCCCCCTCCCCCACTCTCTGTAAAAATCAATGGAAAAGTATCCTTAGGTGAGGATTAACAAACAAAACAACAGCAAAAATAAATAAATTAGAAGTATTCAGGTTAAAGAAACTTCTTCGGCTTTAAAAGACAGAAGAAATAGTTGGCCCTAGGTTTGTTGAAGGAGCTTAAATTCACATTCTCAAATTCATTGTTGGTAACTACCTGATCCAGGGTTTTGAGAAATGTTTAGGGCCTTGTTAGGGGCCAAGAGCACTATATATATTAATAATACCTGTTAAGGTCACAGTCCTAGGGTGAGAATGAGGCCATGACGGGGATAATAAGGGCTTCCTTAGTCCCGCTCTGTTCTAGGGCTTTCTTGATTCTGAGTAGGTTAAACAGTAATTTCATAAACAATCATTTATTGATCATCTGCTATCAGTTACAAATTGTGCTAGACATTGTTTCGTTGAATTTCATTCTCCTTGAAATTCTCCAAAGGTAGTAGCTGTTAATCCACATCTTCTGCCTTAGAAGAGTGAGACTCGGAGGTTTAATGCCGCCCAGGATCCAAACCTGGCTCAGGGTTTGCATCTCAGTATTGCTGAGATTTGCGTAGTAGGACGCACCTGATAGTGAGACCTTGAGGAATGTAGCCCCTAATGTGTGCACCCAAATGAACTGAACTTATTTCTGATCATGACAACATACATTTATCAAATCAATTTAAAATATTAATTGGGAAGATATTTCTATAAAGTGTTTCGGCAAGTTTTTTATTTAAGTAAGTTATTGAGGTCACTTCACTGTAGGAATTACTCAAGGATATTCCTCTGAGTAAACATTTAAGTAAGCATTTTGACATGGGAATCAAGTCTCTCAATCATATTTTTTCCCCATTGGTGAAAGTTGCTTTTAATCTTGGTTCACACTTTTTGTTCTCAGTCATATTTTAGGAGAGAATCACAAGAAAATAATGATGAAATTCCGTGAGACACCAACAGAAACAACTGCTTATAAAAGAAACAGTGAGATAATAAAAGCAAAGAAATATTGAAAATCCAGTATATTTGTGTCTTAGCCTAGTTTCAGCACTGAATGAATGCCACACATATTTATGACTTCAACGCAGTTATATCTATTAAAACTCCTGGGGATTTTCTCAAGGATTTGGGATGAGGAATAGCAAAACAGATATAAGATCAGAATTGAAATTTTTTGTGATTTAATATTTAAAAGAAAGTTTATGTATCATTCACTTCCAGATATTCCCCTGCTGTAATGTTTATTTATTAAAAAGGAAAATATTGAAATTCATATTTCACACATCATTGAAATGATTTTACTTAAGAAGAAATTCTTTCACATTCGTCAGTATTTATTATGTTTCAGAGCTGAAAAAACATTTTGTTGTTCAAGAATAAAAATAAATAGGTTAACTATAATAAAATACTACCAGCAACTAAAATGAATTCTTCTTAAAGGCCTTTAGCTCAGGGTATTTTCTGTTTCATTTCAAGCATAGAAAAATATTTTAATTCACAAAAGACATATTGCTTCAACACGCTGCTTTATCCATTTGTGACTCAAAATGCTTTCTCACCAGTTACCCAACGTCCCATACATTTTTATTCCAACAATCGTGACAGTTCAGTTTGGTGATCTCTCCAATGCGTTTTTTTCAATCTTTCAAGATGTCTGGTCATGCCAACTTGATCCCCATACCCAGCGCCTTTCTGTTCTGATCACAGTTGCAGTTTTCCGCCGCTTTACTATTTGCTGTTTATTCATTCATTCATTCATTCATTCATTCTCCATTTTATTCCAGAAAGTATACTCCCAGGGAGAATTTACTTAGGGCTTGTTTTAATTCGATGTGTGTTACTTCATGCAGTTATTTATTGCCGTCTCGACTAAACTGTATTGAGGAAGCTTCTACTTACTTACTTACTTAATTAATGAGGAAACATCTTTCAGCAAATGGATTCTTCTGAACCACTATAGAAAAATTATTATTTTCAGTGCTAAAGCATCTTATGGAGCCATTTATAGGTGCTATTTCTTAGATATTTTAAACTCAAATGGAACACATAGTGACATATATTATTTGTGCCTTTCTGACAATGATTTCAAATGGTACTTATAAATAAAGCTTGAATTTTACGTGACAGCCTAGGAACACACCGCGTTGGGTGAGTTCCGCTGCTCTTTCTGCCCTCTTCCCGGCCTGTGCTCTGCACGCCTCCCCCTACGCAGTCTCGAGGTGCGAGTTCAGGTGGTAGCACGGTTCACTCAGCTCACAGACACAGCATGTATCTCCTTTCTTAAAAAATGATTTTACCGTTTAGGCCTAAACCTTGAGTGTCTTTATGCAGGTTTCCTCCCCAGCTTCTGCTAAACTTGAAGCTCACTTGAACTTCACCTTGGGGGGACTGAGTGAAGGGTGCACCCGTATCTCTGTTATGATTTCTTAAAGCTGCATGTGGATCTACAGTTTTCTCCAAAATTCCAGTTAAAAACACTAACTGGTTGGCGAACTTCTCCTTAGAGGGCCAGATGGTAATAGTTGAGGCCTTTGGTTGGGGCGCGGGGCATATGTTGGCAGCCACTCAGATCCATTGTTGTTGAGCAAAAGCCATCAGACAAAGGAATGGGCATGGGCTTGTTCACTGGAAACTATTTACAAACACAGCCAGCTGTAAACTTGAGGTTCCCAGGCCTCTCATTTAAAAGGGGACATGAGCTTTGAAAAGTCTATCTCCTGTTCCCTTCCAGAAAAAAAAATATATTAAAAGCTAATTATATATTTAGAATGTTTTAATTTGCAGCTTACCTCCGTCTGCAGAATGTTCCTGATTTGCATGTGTATTTATATGTGAAGTTTACACATACACTGTCATTTATTTTAAATACTCTGCAAAGCAGTGCTTGGTGTCAAGTTTCTCTATTTGGGGAAATCAAAATAAGTTAAAGTTATTTATTTTAGAAAAATAAGAAAACTTTTTTAGAGTACTGTATTAAGGGAAGAAATAACATGGAATTTCTACCCTAAAATTCTCATTTCTAAACACGAATAGTGATCAGTTAAAGAACAAGGTTTCCAGTTAAAACATCGACGTTTCTGTGCTTTCCTTTCTTTTTTATCTATAACGTCTGCCCACTGAGCATCCCCTGGAAGAGTTGAGGCTGTGCTCAGTCATTCTCGTTTTCAGAGTGTGATTACACATCACTCTAAGCAGAATTGAACTTTGCTTTTTATTAAATGTATTGGGGTGGCATTGGTTAATAAAAGTAAACCAGTTTCAAGTGCATAATTCTATAATACATCATCTGTCTATTGCATTGTGTATTCACCACCTGAAGTCAGATCTTTCTCTGTCTCCGTGGAGTTGACCCCTTTACCCTTCACTACCCCCACCCCCTTCCCTTTGGCAGCCACCACACAGTTGTCTAAGCCTGCGAAGTGTGTTTGTCTCGTTTGTTCATATTCACTGGTAGGAATGCAACCTGGTAAGGTCACCATGGAGAACAGTATGAAGGTTCCTCAAAAAATTAAGAATAGCCCTAACCGGTTTGGCTCAGTGGATAGAGTGTCGGCCTGCGGACTCAAGGGTCCCAGGTTCGATTCCAGTCAAGGGCATGGACCTTGGTTGCGGGCACATCCCCAAAAGGGGGTGTGCAGAAGGTAGCTGGTTGATGTTTCTCTCTCATCAATGTTTCTAGTTCTCTATCCCCCTCCCTTCCTCTCTGTAAAAAAATCAATAATATATATATTTTTTTAAAAATTAAGAATAGAGTTAACATATGACCCAGCGGCCCCCCCTCTTCTGGGTTTCTACCAAAAAAATCTGAAAACATTTATTTGTAAAAGATATATGCACCCCTACTCATGGCAGCATTTTTCACAGTGGCCAGAACCTGGAAATAACTGAAGTGCCCTTCAATAGATTGGATAAAGAAGCGGTGGTACATAGACATGATGGAATACTACTCAGCCATAAGAGAATGAAACATCGCTATGTGTGACCTTGAGAACATCATGCTAAGCGAAATAAGTCAGGCGGAAAAAGTTGAGAATACTATGATTTCACTCATGTGGGATATATAACTGAAAGCAACAAATGAACAAGCAAGAGTTTAACTTTTATTTAAAGTGCACTGGGCTGCCCTAACCGGTTTGGCTCAGTGGATAGAGCGTCAGCCTGCGGATTCAAGGGTCCCAGGTTCGATTCCGGTCAAGGGCATGTGCCTTGGTTGCGGGCACATCCCCAGTGGGGCGTGTGCAGGAGGCAGCTGATCGATGTTTCTCTCTCATCAATGTTTCTAACTCTCTAGCCCTCTCCCTTTCTCTCTGTAAAAATCAATAAAATATACTAAAAAAAATAAATAAAAAATAAAGTGCACTGGGCTTATGTTTCAGACAATGCTCAGAAAAATCTACAAGGTATTTACTCCGTGGTTTTATGTTTATTCAGTTCTTTCGGGTAAACGTTTGTGTTCTCTCCCCCCTGCCACCTTGTGAGCAGTTTTAAGAAGTCAGATTGGTTCCCATCAATCTCAAATTTCTCTCTCCCAGAGTGTTCCTTTTTCCTTACACTTCTTCACCTGGTTTTAATATGAGTAGCGTGCGTGGAAAAGCACCTTGAATGTGGGATAAAATGAAAAGAATTTGCTTCAGAGAGCCTTTTGTGTTGAGTATTCACTCAGTGCTGTGGAGGGTTACAAATAAAGATAGACTTTGTCATTCAAAAGGCAATACAAACACTACAGTGCACTGGTGCGAAAAGGAAGTTTTTCAATGGCCACATGTTAATAGAAATTTAAGTCAATCCTGTATAGATTTGCATAATAATTAGAGCAGTGAGAGGCAAATAGGGTTAACCAGATGAGTTCTCATGACTTTTAAGTGATTTTAAACTATGAAAGGTATTTTTGAAAATACTTTAAAAATTCTATGCACACCCCTCTCTTTTACCCTATCCTCCATTTAATCTGTTGCTAATGGCAATCGATGTATTCTGCCTCTTGATTAGCTCTTGAATCTGACCCGACAATTTTATCCCCATTGCCAGGGCTTTCGATTATGTGCTCAATGCAATACTGCAAATAGCTACTAACTCTCATTACCCATCACTCACCCAAACACAACAACACACACACACACACACACACACACACACACACACACACACACACACACACACCCATCTTCTATGCTAATGCCAGATAAACCTTCATAAAATACATCTGCGACCACCTGGCCAGCATGGCCCAGTAGTTGAGCATTGACCTATGAACCAGGAGGTCATGGGTTCGATTCCCCATTAGGGCACATGCCTTGGTTGCAGGCTCGATCCCCCATAGGGGGCGTGCAGGACACAGCCGATCAATGACTCTCATCATTGATGTTTCTATCTCTGTCTCCCTCCCTTCTTCTCTGAAATCAATTTTAAAAAAAATACATCTGCGACCTTGTCGTTCATTTGCTTAAAACCATGGAGCAACTCCCTGTTTCTAATACAATAATACACCAATTCTCTGGTCAGTGCACAAGGCAAGGCCCATCCAAGTCTTTCCCTTCCTGTCTTTCCACCTTCAGTTCCTGTCTCATTTGCCTGCCTCCTGCCCTGTCCCAACATCCACCCACACCCTTCCGCTCCAGCCGGTGTGAACTTGGCTTCCTTGGGACCCACTCACCCGCGTGTGTTGGCCTCTGTCCCAGTTCTCCTAAGGCTTCTCTTCCTGACAGACACCCCTCAAGCCAGCGAGTGTGATCTCGAAGCAGAGCCCTGTGTGAACCTTCCAGACCTGAGCACATTTCATCTCTCAGACTGCGTACCACATACTAGCTGATCGCTTTGGATGGCTGTAAACTCGAGAGTGGGAAGGCCATGTAGTGATATAGAAAGAAAGCTGCGGAGTCAGGCATGGTGGAAGCTTCAGTAGGGCAGGCGAGTGTCCGTTTAAGTCATCATTGCATTACTAGGACCTGGCGAGGCCCTGACATAGGAGTTCAGGGCATAGGTGTCGGAGGGAGGAATCAATGAGTGAATCCGTGGAAGAGATCTTTGTGCCTTACTTTTTGGAACTGAATGGAGTATCAGCCTCGGAGGCACTTCTAAAGATACGGAGGGCTTGTTCTGTAGTATTGCTATAGTGAAGGAATGGCTATATAAAGGGAATTTCTAATCATTCACTGTGTTACATCGGAAACTCTACTAGTTAATTTCAGAAATGGCAATGGAGTCCTCAGTAATCAAGTGGCTCTGCTATATTAACAACAGAAAATATAATGAATCTGGGAAAGAATATAAACTTGGGGAACACATTTGTTTTCGCATTAACAGCTGTGGTTAGCATGCACGTAAATAATAGCACTTCTTTGTTTCCATTTTCAACTCTTTACAGTTCACCAGATATTCAACAACCTATAATATATTTAACCAAAATAAACTAATATGTGAACATTATTATCAACTATTATCAACATAGCTAAGACCTAATTTATTATTCTTTAAACCAATATGTCCCTCATGCTGTGGTAGGCGCTCAGTAGATATCGGTGGGGTGAATGAATGAACTATGACCAAATGAGTCTGCTCAGCTCACACACTTAAAAAGAGGGCCGTGACCTCGGAGCTAAATTGCTGCCCCAAGATCCTTGTAGCTGGGAAGAGCACCCCGGTTCATCTTCCCCCGACTTCTCTTCTCATCATAAGTCCCATCCAAGGACCCCACATGGCCTGCCACATGGAGTACATAGAGGCCCCACTTGGTCTCCCTAGAACTCTCCCAACGTGCTCTCCAAACCGGTGTCACTACTCAAGTCCGCAGCATATCACTGCTTGACTTTCATAAATCTTTGCTTCTCCCTTCAAATTTCAGCTGAAGTATAGCCTACACTGCAAGCCTTCTGATCTACCCCAGCTATCCCTTATTCACTGCAAGCCTTCTGATCTACCCCAGCTATCCCTTATTCACTCTTCTCTCATAGTCCGAGTGTGTGTGTGTGTGTGTGTGTGTGTGTGTGTGTGTGTGTGTGTGTGTGTTGCACTTGTCTGGGATATGTGTTCTAGCTACGTCAGGTGTGTTAAGTCCTGGCTCCAAAAAGAGCATAAGCTCCTTTAGGCCAATAAACCTGTCTTCTCCCTGAATCTCCTCAGTGCTTGCACATAACTGGGTCAATAAAATCTGGGTTTGTGGCTTGGCAGAAGCGAACCATGGCTGATCAAGAAGGAGAATAAGTTTATGAAAATGAAGTAGTCAGGTGTATGCAGGGGAGATTGGAATGGAAAAAGGCAATAGGCAAAGATGTCAGCATACAGTTTTATTCCGGATCTCTCCCTACTCCACAGACAGAAGTTGTATTTAATAAACTGATAAACGAGAAGTCGAGAGGAAAGGAGAGAAAGGGTCTAGATAGTGCGATGCAGTAGGAATTCAGGGGGAGGTACATGACCAAGGCACAGTTTCAGTAAGCTGCAAACAGCATTGGTGATTAAATAGCGAGTACGAGTCAAAGTGTCACCAAGCTTTTGATTAGCAAATGGTGATTTCATTGGAAAACTGGAAAGGCTGAGAAAGAGACGGACTGGGTGGGGCAGGCAGGAGGAGGATGAACTGTGGGGCAGATTGCACGCAGAAGTCAGAAAATGCGTTTCCTTTTGAGGTGTCTTAGGATAAGAATAATAACATTACATTCGCTGAAGTGGGTTTTTTAAATTGTGGCCACAGATTTGAAAACTTCTCTTTCCCCCCCCAGTATGGATGTGCTATCTAGATCCATTTTCAGGGAACCTCCTTTACACCGATCTTTTAAAAGTCGCATTCGTCATTTCAAAGCAAAGTTCTGATGGTGCTGTGGTATAGAGTTCATGGAAACATCCATAGAAGTGTACTGTTGTGGTCATTCTCCTTTCAAATAGGAGGGATCGGTTCCTGCCTCAGAGGCAGGACACACCGGGAACTCCTGTACCTGTGAGAAGGCAGAGGGGCAGCCCATGACATCTTGGTTCTTGGGAGAAAATTGCGTGGAGCGGAGGTTTGTTTCTGCTGCTGAGGCGTCTGTTGCTTTAAGTAGGACATGAGTGTGCTGGAGGGCCAGTGGAGGACAAATATCAAATCTTCATCCGTCTTGATGTTGTTGTTTTTTTCTGTTTAAAAAAGAAAGGTTCAAGTTCGCTGTAAAGCATAGGGAGCTTAATTTAAGTGGAGACAAAAGTTCTCTCCCCGGCTGTCATTGCTCTCGGTGTGACACTATTAATAACGTAGAGCAATGCTATTTTGGAAGTTTGGTTCTTTCCTTTTGTCCTGTTCTGACTCCTCTGGATTCCAAGGGAAAGGGGAGTGAGGCATTTAAGGAAGGTCCTAACTACGCCACGGTCTCCTGCGCCCCACATTATCTCTGACCTCAGCTTCCCAGCTCTATTTTTAATCTCCCGTCCTCTTTTAGCAACAACATTTGGAAAGTGTGCCTGGCCGGCGTGGCTCAGTGGTTGAGCATCGACCTATGAACCAGGAGGTCATGGTTCCATTCCCGGTCAGGGCACATGCCCGAGCTGTGGGCTCAATCCCCAGTGTGGAGCAAGCAGGAGGCAGCTGATCCATGATTCTCTCTCATCATTGATGTTTCTCTCTCTCTCTCTCTCTCTCTCTCTCTCTCTCTCTCTCTCTCTCTCTCTCTCTCTCTCCCTCTCTCTCCCTCCCTTCCTCCCTCCCTCTCCCTCCCTCTCTGTAATCAATAAAAATAGATATTTTTTTAAAAAAATGAAAAGAAATGTGACCTCATTAAGAAAAAACAAAGACATTTGGAGAGTGTTTCTCATAGAAACTTTCTTCCAATGAGGATGAAAATCAGATCACAATGTGACCGTTTCATTGTGAGTGTAACTTCCCTTGCTGACAGTCCCATTCGCTCGGCCCAGTTATAAATCTTCACATTTCTGACTTGCGTGGAAATCAGAAAGTGTTTCACTGCGCTGGTCTCGGTGAGCAGCAAGCAGGAATGAAGGCGGCGACACCGGGCCTCCGGAGGCCCCTCCTGCTGCAGGCGGTGCTGGCGGTGCTGGCGCCACACCCGGGGATGCGGCGCTGCCTGCCAATTGTGCATGACGCGCTCCAGAAGTTACAGTGTTTCTGGGGCCACTTTGCATGTCGGTGCGTGCAGCGATGTGTCACGTGCACCTCGGCTTTCACCATCTTCATTGTTTCAAAGTTAATTAGGGTTCTTTGTCGAAATAGCTCCCACTTTGCTTGAGGAATCATGTAATTGCATCTGTCTTAGGAACTTGATTCTGCTGACTTTTTAAGTCAAATTATATATCTAAAGTGTGCTGCCCCTACTTGCATTGGCATGCGAAAAGGCCATTGCTAATGTAAGTTTTACTTTTTTCTTTTCTAATACTGTTTTTATAGCATGTATCAGTTAAAAAATTTAAATTGCCCAGTATTTTCACATAAGTAGGTAAAATGTAAGAAATTAAGAAGGGAAGCAGGCACTAATTTGTTTTAACTATAATATATGAAATTGACTCTATGTTGAGGCCCTCACAAATGATTAAACATCTTTAAAAACAAAAATAGAAGTAAGCAGGGCAATATAGAATCAGAGTAAGAATTTAAAGAGTTAATGGTTCCTTATAAACCCGAGGGCCACTGACTCTTACTAATGCAGTCTCAAATATTTGTCTTGATTGTGCTGCTGCTGAGCTAAGCTTTGGGGACCCTTTGATTTGGTAACCCCAGTAATCCCCGCAGAATGCAGGAGAAGTGTTTCATGCTTCCATTAGCAACCGTTGTGCATTTGTACAATAATCTGCCAACCCCGATATGTATTATAAGGACAGGAAGAAAAGGAAGAATATCTAGGATTGTGTAATTTTTTGTTGATTAATTTTAGAGATTTTTTTGGCCTAGTACATTTTTATTTCCCAGTATGAGAAAGAGATGAAGCGGCTTCAGAAACCTTAAAAGATGACACTCCACACCGCCCAGGTAGGAAATATCGTTACCCTCTCTGTGCGGCGGGAGAATGACGTGCAAGCTGTTTTTCATCTGTCCCCACCTCACATGCAGCACAGCGCTCCGGGGATGCAGGCTCTTCCATCACCACCCTCTGTGCCCCTCACTCCGGCCTTTCCTAGTTGGCCCTCTGACCTCAGACTCAAGCAAACACTCCTTCCATTTAAAAATGGGATTTCTAAGGCACCATCTTTTTTTTTTTTAATCCTCATTGGCGGATGCTTTTTCCATTGATTTCTAGAGCGAGTGAAGGGAGGTAAGAGAGTGCGGGGGTTGGGGGGAGAGAAAGAAAGAGAAAGAGAGAGACATCAATTGGTTTGTCTCCTGTGCATGCCCCAACCAGGGCTGGGGAACCTTCAACTGAGGTACGTGCCCTTGACTGGGAATCAAACCCTCGACCCTTTGATTCATGAGCCAGCTCTCTAACCACTGAGCAACCGGCCAGAGCTAGGTACTGTCATAAAGCTAACTTTTCCTCCTCTTCATTTTCTTCTTGACAACATGCTTGAAACAAAATTGACAAAGGTAATTATTCCTGTATAATAGTATGGAGAGCTTCGGAGTCATGTTCTGTGACCATTGCCAGAGTTCGCCATGTCTCCGAACTTGCCCCCACGTGAGAAGTAGGAATAAGTGCTGACAACGTCAGTTGGCTGTGAGATGAAATAAAGTGGTGTATGTTGAGCACAGAGCGTAATGAGTCTCATGAGCTTTAATGAGTGTGTATTTTCTTTGTGGGTTCCTGCCCCGGGTGTGCACCCCCTTTTTGCATTTAGGGTCTGTGATGTTAAATTGATCTTAGATTTTTAGTAATTTCTTTTTAGATTTTTAGTAACTCCTTTCTGTTATTATTGGGTTAACTATTTACTTATAGCTAGCAACACACGCGCACGCGCACACACACACACACACACACACACACACACAAATAGAGGAAAAATATGTATATTCGTTTCTTTTTTTCTTTCTCTTTTCTTAAGGAAAGAGCATTATCTTTTAAGCACAGTGTTCTTGAGTATCAGGGGTTAAAGGAATTGCTGCAGACTGGGTATGGACATGTTGGGATGCTTTAAAAAAATCGATGCCACCTAATGGAGAGAATGTTTTGAAAGTGAACCACACACAGCAGAAAAAATTCAAATAAGCATTGCAGCGGGGTGGGGGGCTCTCCTGACAGAATTAACGAGAACCGCAGTGATCTGCCACGGGCATTGGAATTTGAAAACCCTTTTCCATGCGCATTATTCCCTCGTGTAGACCCAGATAAGTAGATTCTAATTTTAAATGTGCAATTATCCAAACAAGATGAACGTGCAGGGCCGTGCCGGCTAAGAACGGCGATCTTAATGTTAACGTTTGAATTCTCCCTCAGGAGAGGCATGTAGTCGGCCAAAGCCACAGGTCTGAGGGAGCCCTACATGTCACAGTGGCCCCGGAGAGATGGCCAGCACCTTACAGCTCGGGCGACACCCCAGAACAAGCCCTTGCTATTGCTCTTTATTTTTTTGATCAGTTGGTTTACCTTAAGTAGATCTATATTTTGTAAAATGCAAAGTGGTAAAGTAGAACAGCGTTTGAGACTTCAAATTAGCAACCAACGCTTTAAACTGTGTGTTTGCATGCACACACACACACACTTAAAACACTGTAAAATTATGGGTTATTTCTTTAAACTGGGAAAAGGACTGGAAAAATCATCATCTATCCTGTAATTTTACAGATGAAGGGAGCTAAGACTGGAAGAGTAGGACACACGAGTGACGGAGCCAGGACCTAAATATGTTGGTTTATGTCCAAAGCAAAACAACAGCAACAACAAAACAACATCAAATATAAGAATTGTCTTTTTTCCCCCACTTCTATCCTCCTAACTTATTTATAGGTAAAATTTTATTATGACTTTGGGTCTTTAATCCACGAAAATGACTTATATTTGCTTGAGTTTCAGAGATTTAGGAATTAATGTCAGGACACTAGATTCCTCTTTAAACATAAATTAGTAATTGTATTTTTTTAAATAAAACGTGCTTTTGCAGAATAAACCAGTCAGCAGTCAACAGTGTGTACTATATTTTTCTTACTAGGCAGGTAACTGTGCATGCACGCCCATGAAGGTTTTGTGAGCTCTGTGAATTTGGCACATATTCTGATTATATTATAATCATATAAAGTGATTTACTAAAATATTTGGGTGAAAGCAAGCATATTTAAGACTGTGCAAATGAGAATGCAACCAATCGAAGTAGATTTTTTATTGATAAGTAAATACTGATCATACGTTTCCCCTTAGTTTTAAGAATCATCATGATTTTCAGCAGAAAGGCGTACTTATTGTAAACGCCAAGCAGCGTTTCTGAAACCTGAAAGAGATTTGTGAAAACAGCCTGCAATAAAAATCACACACGCTTCATAAAACTCTACTTGATAGATATCACTTGCACCATTAAGAACTAAACGACAAAGGATGTAATTTCAGTTCTGGCATGCAATATTAATCGAAAGCCTTTAAAACATCTTGCTGATGGGAACTATGACAACGTGACATTGAAGCATTACCAGCTAAAGACATCTATCTTAATCAGATTTTCAAAGCAAATGCCATAAAACATAAAGTTGTTTCATTCATCTTTACATTTTCACATGTTTCGGTGGGAGCAGCATTTTCGAGTATGTTCCTTTAAATGCAAAGAATACAAATTCAGTATTTAAAATGTATGAGTTCAGGAAGCAGGATGGAAGCCAATTTTAACCAGCCATTCTGCATACACAGGGAATTATTTCTGTAATAATGTACATTCCTTCCCTCTTTTATTCTGGGGAAACATCACCCTAAGTAAACATTCTAAATGATGGTAAGAGGCACTTTTGAAAATTAATTAGGTGTATATATTTGCCTGCACACATTTAGAAATTTTAAAAGAATGTTTTTAAAGACTTTCATAGAAAGAAATTATCTTATGAGCATATTCACACATAAACATCTTTGGCCAAAAAATATATATGGATGTGTGTGTGTGTGTGTGTGTGTGTGTGTGTGTGTGTGTGTGTGTATATATATATATATATATATATATAAAACTTATTTGAATAAATGGAAAAAGTTGGGAAAATAAAACCTTATCCCAAAGTAGCAGTTTATAAAGATACTTTTTTTAATCTTCACAATCCTTATGTATGAGAGTGAATATGATCCCCATTTCCCAGATGAGGAATTAGAGAATGTAGAATATAACATTGATTTGCTCAAAGTTACACAGTTACTAAATCTCAGACAGGGAGCTTGAATCCAGATGTTTTGGACTGAAGGTTTGTTTCCCCAAAAATTCATATGTTGAGGCTTCCCCTCACGCGCTCCCCCCCCCACCGACTGTATCTGGACATAGAACTCTAAAGACATATCAAGGTTAAAAGAGAGCCTAAGGGTATGGTCCTGACTTGATCGAGTTCGTGTTCCTAGAAGGAGCGGCACCAGGGGCTCACACTCCCTCCATCCCGGCCGGGGGAGCAGGCCGCTGTCTGCAGGCCAGGACACGGACTCCGGGGGGCCTGACCCCGGGCTCCCAGCCCCCAGGCCTGTGGGACAATGAATTTCCGTCGCTTATGTCACCAGTCTGTGATGTTTTGTTGTGGCCGCCTGTACAGACCAATTCTCCAGGTCTTCTCCACCCTAAATCTAGTGCTCACTTACCTCTTTTATGGGAAGGTTTAAGAAACGGGACTGACATACGTGTAGACTAAGGTGACCAGATGTCCCGCTTTTGGTGGGACAGTCCCGATTTTTAACAATTTGTCCCGCGTCCCACGGCGTTTTAAAAAAGTCCCGATTTTTGGAAAGAATGCACGACAAGCTAGGGAACGGCGGGAGAACGGGAAGGGAATATACGGTTTTCAGCGGCCATGTGGCTATTTAGCCAGGATATGAGTTTTATATTATTTTTGTTAATTTTATAATGTTAAACTTTAATTATAACAAATAATTGTTGAGAACTGATTATCGAGAACTGCTTATCAAAGTTCGCATTGTTGATCAGTTGTTAGAATTCGACCACCATTGTTTGGACTTAATGAACAATGGCATTTTTGGGGATTGGCAACGACGAAAACATTTTGTAACTGTCTCTCAGACGATACACATCATACTGCGTGCTAGTAAGCTAGTTAAACAAGTGATGTCATTATAAATCAGCTATTCAGATCATTTAGGTAAGTAATTTATTTATTTCATAAATACAAAAATTTTCTTGAATTTAGTGGCGGCAAAATGTCTAGCGCCAGCCTTGAAAGTGACACTTACGACTTACGTTACAGCAAATTCAGAGGAAAAATAATACAAGTTAGTATTGTTATTATTTAGAAAGAAATATAGGATTAAAATAATTTTTAAAATATAGTTACTTTATAACAATCAAATTAATTTAATTTATAAACTAACAGTAAAATATGTTCATGTAATTATGTAACTACTTACTGTGTTTTTAAGCAATAAGTATATAATAATTTATAATATAATTTTAAATTATTTTTTTTAGATTTTTAACATAATGAGTAAGAAAAGAGGATGCAAATTCAACGATGATCTAAGAAGTGAATTTCCTTTTATTAAAAAAAAACAAAAGCGATTACAATATAGACCAAATTTTTAATCAAGAACCCCTCCCCTCCCCCGGGCCGAAACCGGTTTGGTTCAGTGGATAGAGTATTGGCCTGTGGACTCAAGGGTCCCAGGTTCAATTCCGGTCAAGGGCATGTACCTTGGTTGCGGGCACATCCCCAGTAGGGGGTGTGCAAGAGGCAGCTGATCGATGTTTCTCTCTCATCGATGTTTCTAACTCTCTATCCCGCTCTCTTCCTCTCTGTAAAAAATCAATAAAATATATATTTTTTTAAAAAAGACACCCCCCCCCCCGCCCCAGTCAGTGGTGTCCCGCTTTACCAATGTTAAAATCTGGTCACCTTAGTGTAGACCCATGAATAAAAGGCCAGATCTAGGAAGGAGGAGTATCTTAGTCACTGGCTGCTTTCTGAACCCCTGTTTGGAGGGGAAGGTTTCCAGTGGCAATTAGCACGTGGCGGAAAGTCATGCTACTTTAGAAGGCTCCACAAAGCCCCAGAAAACACACATCATTTGTCTCCCAAACAATAATAGTACCGCACACATCTGTAGCACCTTGTAGTTCACGGAACATGGCCGTATACATGATCACATTTTGCTGTCGGCTGTCATATCTCCCGTATTCAGGATTCTGTCCACTGAACCCTCCTGCTTTCCCTCGATGCTCAGTCATTACCGCCATAGAGAGGTGTATGTTTGGAAGAGGCTTTTAGTGTTACACGCGCACAGAAAATTATCCCCAGATTATAAACGACAGAAAAGGGAATTCCGCAAGTTTGTGTGGGAAAAGTCTGGAAAATAAGACCTTATACAGTGGCAATTTACGACTCTCTTTCCCTTTTAATCAAAAAGCATTGCCCTGACCAGGAGGCTCAGTTGGTTGGAGCATCATCCCTTATACCAAAAGGTTGCTGGTTCGATTTCTGGTCAGAACACGTGCCCAGGGTGTGGGTTTGATCCCCAGCTGGGTGAATCCAGAGGCAACCGATCAATGTTTCTCTCAGACATCAATATTTATATCTCTCTCTCTCTCTCTCTCTCTCTCTCTCTCTCTGTCTCTCTCTCTCTGTCTCTCTGACTCTCCCCCTTCCTCTATCTCAAAAATCAATAAAAACATAGCATTGAAAAAAACTAAAAAAGCATCAGTACGCGGTTTCCATTTAAAAGGTCACTCCCATTGCAAATGGCAAGAATGCAAAAGATCTGGAAGGAATATCCTGCTCACTGGCTAGGATATGACTTAAAACTGATTATAGTTTCCCTAGCCAGCATGTTTCAATAGTTGAGTGTTGACCTGTGAACCAGGAGGTCAGGGTTCGATTCCTGGTCAGGGCACATGCCCAGGTTGGGGCTTAATCCCCAGTGTGGGGCAGGCAGGAGGCAGCCGATCAATGATTCTCTCTCATCATTTTCTTTTTAATTCTCACCTGAGGGTATTTTTCCACTAGTTTTTACAGAAAGTGGAAGACAGAGGAAAAGACAGAGAGAAACATCGATGTGAGAGAAACACATCGATTGGTTGCCTCCTGCACTCACCCTGACCAGGGCCTGGGCCGGGGAGGAGCCTGCAACTGAGGTACGTGCCCTTGACCTGAATCGAACCTGGGACCCTTCAGTCTGAAGGCCAATGCTCTATCCACTGAGCCAAACCAGTTAGGGCTGCTCTCTCTCATCATTGATATTTCTCTCTCTCTCTCCCTCTCCCTCCCTCTCTGAAATCAGTAAAAATATATTAAAATAATTTTTTAAGAAATTGATTATAGTTTAAGGTACGATATTTCCAGACAGCATGGACTCCATAAACTGCGGGTTGCAAATACGATATCAAGTGATCTGCAGGGTAAAAAGCAATGACAACGTTAACATTTGGGGGAAGGGCGATCAGCAGGTTGTTGTCAGAGCAATTATTTCTCCTATAGTTGCTGAAATATTTTAAAAAATAACATTCACAATAAGGTTCAGGTAAAGTAGGCAAAATCTCTTTACTGATTAATTGTAATTTTTAAAACACATTATAATTGTCATCAGAACATTTACAAAACAGGTCAGTTTTCATTGAAGTTGGAAAGTGGCATCCTGGCTTTTTGCATACTTGCTTTCACAAGCCATTTTAATATTGAAATCTGAAGCAAATTTAAATTTGATGCAAAATGAGTATCACTAGATATGCCTTAAGATGTTCCAGGCTACGACGACAGGTAATGCAGAGTGGTTTATTTTTAATATCTTTAACATAAGATAGCATGGGAGGGTATTTATGGCATGAGTTACCATGGGGAACTTTTCATAATATTTACATTTTTAATCCTCACCAGAGAATATGTTTTTTGATTTTAGAGCAAGAGGAAGGGAGAGAGAAACAGAAACATTGATGTGAGAGAGAAACACGGATCAGTTGCCTCCCATATGCACCCTGACTGGGGACTGAGCCCGCAACCTAGGTATGTGCGCTGACCAGGAATCGGCCCGCAACCTTTTTGGTGTGCAGTACGATGCTCCAACCAACCGAGCCACCTGGCCAGGGCTGTAGCAGTGATTTACTTTTTGTAACTGTTTTATATGTGTCACTAAAGATATTATGGATTTTTTAAATTATCTTAATTTTTAATATTTATGACACAAGCTAATATGTTTGAAGGAAATATTACGTATTATGTAATCGAAAGAGAATTTCAAAGCTGAAAGTCTTTAGCATTCACTGAACAGAGGCCCCTGCCTGCCCCCATGGCCATCTTTTTACGAGCAGAAGCACTGCGGCCCTAAGGTTGGCTTGTGTGTGGTTCCCCTCGGTTAGTGAGAGCGAGTGCTCCACCCTGTGAACCCTGTCCCAGCGCTCTTTCTCCCGTCCACACATTTCTCTGTGACACGGGATATGCTATCTGAAAAGTTTGCAAATTCTGCGTGATTTCGAGTATTTGATTTGCTTTTCTTATTCTTTATAAGCCACTGGTCACATGGTAATGGGTTTAGTTGTCTTTATAGTCTGTTCCTATCCATATTCAAACATGTGCTTCATTTATATCAGATCAGATATTCCACTAAAATCAGTAAAATTTAATTGTGCAAAAATCAGATGTTTATTAGGTAATGAGATAGGAGAGAAGAGTGTTAATGATTGTATATCAACAATCTTTTATGGTCAAGATTGGGATAGCTTCTTCCTTTTTTGCTTATTACTCTCAGGTAGATTTTTTTTAAATGGGTAGAAGACTATCCTGAAATAGCCCTAACCGGTTTGGCTCAGTGGATAGAGCGTCGGCCCGCGGACTAAAAGGTCCCAGGTTCGATTCCGGTAAAGGGCATGTACCTTGGTTGCGGGCACATCCCTGGTGGGAGGTGTGCAGGAGGCAGCTGATCGATGTTTCTAACTCTCTATCCCTCTCACTTCCTCTCTGTAAAAAATCAATAAAATAATATTTTTTTAAAAAGAATATCCTGAAACATTTCAAAGGTATTTTTATCCCGTTTGTATGCATGTATAATAGGTGACTTTTATGTATGTTTCTGTAAGAAATAATTATGCAAAGCCAAGAATTTCAGTAGAGGATAATACGTTTGTGGCATTGCTCGCATAGGCACAGCGCAAGATGAACGGCTTAACAAGCAAAGTACCTGACGTTTGTTCCCACCACTGGGATAGGCCAGGGTGCTTGGCATGTGAGATGAACTATGCACTTTTGAGCAGCAACCATAGAAGCCAGAATATCTTCCAAAGAGAACCTATTGCCATTGAAGAGAAGTTACCTTTTAAATAAAACAATCAAAGCAGCTATTATCCAATAACAAAAAGAACCCTATATAACAAAAGCATAGTATGCAAATTGTCCCCTCGACCGGAGGTCCTCCGGGAGTTCGACCAGGGGGCAGGGCCGGCGGGGGGAAGGGAGGGAGGCCCTGGCCACAGTGGCAGGCAGCCACTAGGGACCCTACCAGTGCACGAATTTCATGCACTGGGCCTCTAGTAGCAGAGATAATCCATATGAAATGAGAAAGAGATGAGTAAGTTCATGGTCTATGTAATTTTACATTACACATATTAGGAACTTTGAAGGAATGTTTAAGTAACTAAAGAATATGCCCTTCTAGCCTTCTGTACCTCTTATTGCTGTGTATTGCGCTTTCTCAGTCGAGCTTTCTGGTCATTGGACTACTTTACATATTTAAGCATTCTGGATCTTTCTGGTGCCACGTCACTGAGTTTCCTACATCTCTTTCCCAATTTACTGGTCGCCTCTACAGTTGTGTCTAATAATGTGCTGTTTAAACCATCCAATACATTTCTAATTTCAGTGGCTGCATTTTTCATATTTTTACACATTTTACTTTGTTTCAAAACTACCACATAGTTTTCTTAATGCCTTATTCTTATATTATTAACCATTTGTATGCCATAAGCGCCCATAGACGCAAGCGGCGGGCCTTTTTTAATTAAATTCAAAATGTCATGGCAGTTAACTGGTTAAATTGTTTAAGCCCTTCATTATTCTAAACATGCTTGTGGTTTTATCTGATTCGATAAAAATCCCTGCTGTCTCTTTCGTATGTGGCATTTGGCTCCGTGTGGGTTGTTTCCTCTTGAGCTTTGTAATTTTGGGTTGTGAATGCATTGGAAGCAGTGTTTTGTCTGTGGGAATCCTCTGTGACGTGGGTTCAGCACAGAGTCTCTTAAAGAAGGTTTGCGTTTGCTTCTGCCAGGTGACTGGGAAGGAGCATTGCTGATACAGGACCACTTTTTTTAAAGTGTTTTTTTAATATTGATTTCAGAGAGAGGAAGGGAGAGGGAGAGAGAGATAGAAACATCCATGATGAGAGTCATTGATTGGCTGCCTCCTGCACGCCCCCCACTGGGGATCAAGCCCACAACGCAGGCATGTGCCCTTGACCGGGAGTGGAACCATGACCTCCTGGTTCATAGGTGGACGCTCAACCACTCAGCCACACCGACGGGCCCAGGACCCCTTTTTATACTACTTGCTTGGCCGGGGGGTTCCAGAATTCCTTGATAATGTAAGTTTCAACCTCATACTTCCCAGGGAAGCCCAGGCCAGTGTTTAACATTTTCAAGAGTTGTTTTGTTCTCGGCCAGAGCTTAAGACAACACAGCAAGATTCCTTATTGCTCCAGCTGCCATTAGAAGATTTTTTTAAGTCTATTCTTAGACTGAGAGTAGAGCACGTCAGGTAGGGGGTCTCAGTAACAATTGAGGCATTCTCTCCGATTTCATCATGAAATGATTACAGAGACTGGCCGATGTCCTCCGGGAAGCGACAGTGTCTCCTCACAGGCTCTCAGCACCCTTTCTCTCCCCTCTGTTTCTGGCCAATCCTTTCTTCCCAGTTCAGTTGTGTTAACCTAAAGTGTTAAGTTCTGCTGTTGGGCTGAAATTGTTGGCTGTTTTGTTCACTGCTCTATCCTCCGTGCCTGGAACAGAGCCTGGCACATGTTAGACACTCAATAGATATACTAAATGCAAGTAACCTAAAAGGTATTTATTATATTCTACCCAGCAGTTCTGGGTATTTTTTTAAATATATTTTATTGATTTTTTTTACAGAGAGGAAGGGAGAGGGATAGAGAGTTAGAAACATCGATGAGAGAGAAACATCGATCAACTGCCTCCTGCACACCTCCTACTGGAGTTGTGCCCACAACCAAGGTACATGCCCTTGACCGGAATCGAACCTGGGACCCTTCAGTCCACAGGCCGACGCTCTATCCACTGAGCCAAACCGGTCAGGGCAGTTCTGGGTATTTGATAGCAACGAGTTGCTAGGTAATCTAGGTTACCACATTGCTTGAAATAGAGAGTACAATGGACTCTCAAAGAAAAAAGAGAATACAAAGATTTAAAGATGTCCTTTGATGATTTCTTCTAATCTTCAAAGCATGGCCCTAGAGAAACTAAACCAAATTCTCACTAACTCAGTGGGTAGAGTAAATGACTCCATCTGTGCTCACTTACATAATGTCCTCTGGTCAGTACCCGTCTTCCTTCCACAGCTCTGGGCTTTTTTTCATACCACGTGTCTTTATATAAATAGCCTCGCAATCAATCGTCTGATGATGGTGATTCGAAGGATATTGTTTACTTATACGGGATTTTATGGTTTCAAAGCACATTTTTAAAAATTTTCATTTGACTTGTATGCAACTGTCTGTGAAATGTCTGTGGCAGATAATGGGTGGTGAAAATTTTCACGCAGTGCCCTATTTTAACCAGAGACCTGCAGAGGTACGTCAGTGGACAATCCATTTCCGAATACTTGGCTTATGTGAGAATGACTGGATAAAATAATGATCCAGAGGAGCAGGTTTATGGGAAAGTGATTTTCTGAGTGAGGTGAGGTCTTTCTTTCCCAATTTCCATTATACCACTGCAGGTGGTTATCCTATTAACATAGGATTTGGGAGGGCAGGTGGGAAAGGAGAGGAGAAAGCGCTCTGACCGTCTAAATGTTTTGCTCTACTAGGAACTCAGCTGAGATGCAGTCTTGCTGAAATCACATATCTCCCTGACTCAGATTCTCCCAATGTATAAGGAAAACTGCTACTTAATTTTTTCCTTCCTAGGGAAGTAGTGACAACGAATGGCCTGCAATACATATGATGTTTTCTGGGCAAAGGAGACGTTTTTATATTTAATTCACTATTTTCGGTGTCATAACGTTTTTGAATGTATAACACATCCTTCCAGATGAATCCTGAAAAGTAGCCGGAGGAAGGAGGTGTTGTTAAATTTCCCGTCAGAAAATCCAGGAAAGCACCTTCCTCTGTGCGGTCACTGAGTTCGCTGAGAATGGAACAAAAGGTGAAGCCAAACCCCACATTGAGATTGGGATTTTCAAGATCAAAAGCTGGCTGTGATTTGTCCTTGTACACGGAGGACATCCACCAGCGAGCTCTGGCCACTGTAGTCAAAACTGTTAACGGGTGCTTGTTGGCGCCGATTCAGTGTCAACAGGAATCCCCAAGAAGGAAACTGTTCAGTGCAGAGCAGCTCCATAGTGATAGGCACAGCTGGGAGACAGAGCCGCCGCCAGCCCGCTGTGGCCAAGCAGCTCTGCGCTGCTCCTCACTGGTCTGCATGGCGCTGGGCAGCTCCTGAGACCTGGCAGGTGCCCAGCACAGCCAGGGAAAAGCACTCTGCAGAGAACGTGGGTTTCCAGAGCAGCGGGGAGCTGGCTTACCTGGACCAAAGTCCCCACCCTTGGCCCCTGATGGGTCCATCCTCATGCAAATGAGGACTCCAAATGCTCAACCTTCGATTGGTCCAAAAGGCACTGCTCTGATTGGTCAGAATAGAGTTGCTGGTGTTGGTCAGAGCTGTGGAGCTATGATTGGACAGAGAGAGCCTCCGCCCTATTGGTTGAAATGGGGCCCCGGGAACTCCTTCCTGAGGGCTGGCTCAGATGGCAGGGGCCCTGAAGTGCAGTTTGGGGGGGAGGCCCCTGTGCAGCAGTGGCTGCTAGGCTCTGCTTTTTGACACACTTAACCTTTTGCACTCGGATGTCAAGTGTGACTTCGACACGGTTAGCATTAGAATAAAGGAATCGAGAAAAAAAGCAAGCGAGTGCAAAGGGTTAAGTCCGGTTAGCCACCAGGAACCTTTCTTGGTAGATGTCTTCCTTCTCAGGGTTCTCAAAACTAACGTGATAGTCAAGTGGACAACAGAAGAGCTCTCTGGGTTTTGTTTGGGTGACCTGTCTCAAGGGAGAGGTGAGTTTTGGAAAAAAACTTGCATTTTCTCTGAGACGGGTAGGAGGACAGGTAACGGTGTGGCCAGGAAGTGAAGTGAGGATGAGTCCATTTCGTGATACAGAAGCAAAGACATCCACCCACCTCTGCTCATCACCAGCCCATGGGCGTGGCTCCTTCTAACTGTGTCTAGTTCTGGAGCTGAGCGTATTCATTTATTCAGCTGGCAGTCATGTGAGTGCTTAAATCACCCGCTATACTTTTTGTTCCCTTTATCAAATAAAAACAAGCAACTGTTAGTATCCAAGACGAAGCACGGATGAATGTTCTTCTCAGTTTGGTCAAGTTAAAAATGTTTTTGTTCTTTTGTGTTTCTCTCCCCCTCCCCCTTTCCTCTCCCGCTCCTGCCCTCCCTCCAGCTCCCTCTCTCCATCTCCCATTTGTCTTTTGTTTGAGATTTGACTCAAACTGCAGACAGTTCTTTCCCAGCAGCCCAGTCCCCGCCCCTAGCTTCTCCCTCATTCTTCCCAGGGGACCTTTGCAGCCAGCGCACAGCTGCCTTCCAGGGAGGGCGATCCAGGGAGGGAAGAGGAGAACAGAGAGCGAAGGGAGTGGGCGGACGAGCAGCGGTTGTGGCCATGGGACCCCTGCTCAGAGCCAGGTCCAGCCCCTTCTCCTCCTCCCCGCTCCTCTCCCTCTCACCTGCCGATCCCCCGGGGTGAGCAGAGGCCCACACACCAGCGCCCCCACACTCAGTGTTTTGGTCTGCCTGCAGGTATCATCCCCCCAGCTTTCCTGTTTGAAAGCCCATTTTCGCTCTGCTCCCCGGAGACCACAGCCCAAGGCCGTCCGTCAGATGGGAGCTGCACTACACACACTGTAAGCTGCCAAGGGTGGCTTTTCATTTAAAAACTCAAACCAGCACATACGTCCGGATACATTAAAACACCAGGTGTCCCCTTTTTATTCCTTGACGCGATCCTGCGGTCATACCAGACTGGAGGGACTCACCACCCAACGTCAGGATTATGCGATCAGATTCCTCTTCTGTGGGAGTCGGCAAGACATTGGTTTAATTTTTATTCCCGCGATCTTTCTGATTCTTGTTTGCTTGCCTGTTAAGGGGAAATCATTTGCTCCGCAGAACCTATCTGATTGTGCTCTTACTTCCTGTGATCGGCTCTTCAGTGGCTTCGCTTTTCCTCACCACGTGCCCGTATCTTCCCGCCACTGATAAGTTACCACTCCGCACTGACTGTGCCCAGGCCCAGTCTCTCTTCCTCCTTCAGTAAGCACAGTCAAAGAAATGGGGCTCCTGGAGATGGGGAGTTTATCAGGACAGTACCCCACTGAAGACTAAGTATCCCAGGAACACGACAAATCCCACATCCATGGTCCTTTGTCTCCGTGGCACCTTTAACCTCCCTGACTCATAACCGCAGACTGGTTAGGAACCGTGTCAACAGTTTCTTTCCTTCCCCTGCAGCGTCAGTCAGCACTTGCTGCATTTGTTAGGAGTCGGGGTTTATAACTTGCTTAAACTGGAATGTACCCCGTTAGCCAACAGCCCTGTTGTGGTCTAATGGTCCCCACACGTACTGAGTGTGTACTGTGATCCAAGTTGCTGCCCCATGCGGATAGGGTCAGGGGCCAGCCTTAATGACTGTTGAAAAGCTGAACTGTTTGATGGTGAAGGGCTGACAAAATGACCAATAGCTTGTCTGATATTTATTAATTTTTGCTCAATCTAGCCAATAAAAGCAAGCAGTAGGAACTTGCAAAAGGAAGACCGAACCGAGTTAAGACACTGGTTGGATATGATAACATAATTGCTAGTCAGCAGAGTGCCAAAATTTTTATTTTAAAAGCAGAAAGGCAGGGAAGACTGTTTTGAAAAAAGAACCTGCTCCTTTTCTAAAATATTTAATTGGGAGCATTTCTAATCATAAGCTTTAAAATACAAGAAAAACATACTTTACTTGGTAACTGATAATATATACTTTATATATTACATCTTATATAATGATATTTAAGACTGTGTATTTTATATAATCTTCTCATTATTTGCACTTCAAAGGTAGATTTTAAATATTGGGACATCTGTCATGGTTCCAAAGAAATATTCCTAAAAACCACTTTCTGGGGTGGGTGGCATGGATCCTGCCTGGATGAGATGACCCCCCCCCATCCCCCCAAGATGCTGTTGTTGCATCAGTGTCACTAACCAGTCAGCACATTTCTAGGAGTCTTTGAAGTTCACGGCTTCCTGAAGGTCCTGAGAAATCCAAGGAAACTGAAGTGAGAGGCCCTGCCTTTCAGGATCTAAGAATTTAGTCCGGGCCCAGCCAGTGTGGCTCAGTGAATGAACGTCGGCCCAGGAGGTCACGGTTCGATTCCCGGTCAGGGCACATGCCAAGGTTGCGGGCTCAACCCCCAGTAGGGGGTGTGCAGGAGGCAGCCGATCAATGATTCTCTCTCATCGATGTTTCTGTCTATCCCTCTCCCTTCCTTTCTTAAAAAAAAAATAAATAAAGTCAATAAAAATATTCTTTTTTTCCAAAAAGAATTTAGTTGGGGAAATAAGACATGTTTCTAATTAATTGCTTTACAATTAAAGACAGTATGAGCAGGCTCTGATTTTCACCACTTCAGCCTCTCTTCATTGACTTCTTCACAAATCACCATTCACTCAGCAAATAATTTATTGAGTATTTATCCTTGTGTGGTCTTTAGGGGGTTCCGAAGTGAAGTGTACGTGAACCTGGCCCATGGAGACTCTAACAGGGGACATGAGACCCCTTCAATGAGTTGTAATACCGAGGGGAAAGTGGAGAGAGCCGTGAGAAAAAGGAACAGCTAAAATGAACCTCAGAGCCCTAGCCGGTTTGGTTCAGTGGATAGAGCGTCAGCCTGTGGACTGAAGGGTCCCGGGTTCGATTCCGGTCAAGGGCATGTACCTTGATTGCAGGTTCCCTGGCCCTCGTCGGGGTGCATGCAGGAGGCAACCAATCAATGTGTCTCTCTCACATCGGTATGTATCTCTGTCTCTCCCTCTCCTTTCCACTCTCTCTAAATATCAATGGAAAAATATGTTCGGGTGAAGATGAACAAAAATTAAAATAAAGTAAGTCTCAGAGAAGCAATCACTGACCTCTGTTGAAGAGAACCGGAAGGCTGTCACCTTAGAGTTCGCAATGCTGGGATTTGGGTAGAGAAGGAAGAAGGAACATGTCTTTCTGGGGAGAAGCAACTAAGCATCAGTGGACACGAGGGGGACAGCAGGCTTGACGTGAACAAAGATAAGAGGGTTCCTGGGAAAACGTTTGCAAGAATACGTTTGGGGTTCTCCCTGAACAAGTACACCACTCACCTTTAGGTGTCCGAGGCCGAGGGGGCCATTTGGAGTAAAATGGCATGTTGAGAGCTACGTTTCGGGAGCATTAAACCTGGTGACTGTGATGGGCTGGCCCATCTGTGACTCAGCCATTGCATCCCGATTTTCTTCTCACGTCAGCGCAAAGCCTGTGTTAGTGGCCTAGCTTACCGCAAAGCCTGCAGTTAACGGTTAGGCTGTTCTAGTGTGGATTTGCCCGCCTGTGTTAGACTCTGGGGGCTGGTCTCCCAGTCTAGTCCCTGCTTTCTGCCTCCTCCTGTCAGTGTTGAACCTCGGTCATAAAACTTTCCCTGGAGCCAAAACCGGTTTGGCTCAGTGGATAGAGCGTCAGCCTGTGGACTGAAAGATCCCAGGTTCAATTCCGGTCAAGGGTACCTTGGTTGCGGGCACATCCCCAGTAGGAAGTGTGCAGGAGGCAGCTGATCGATGTTTCTCTCTCATCGATGTTTCTAACTCTCTATCCCTCTCCCCTCCTCTCTGTAAATCAATAAAATATATTTTTTTAAAAAACTTTCCCTGGATGTTCAGTTCCTCATACGAGGACTTGAGAATTTTCTCTCCATTCTCAGTGCCAGTAATAGTTAACACTTTTCTAAGCAAACTCTTTAATCTCGAAAACACTCCAAATTATGTAACTGGACTTGTTTTTCTCCTTGTTTTGACAACTAGATAATGTAGAGCCTCATTTGTATCCTACTTTAAAAATACATAGAACTACACAGCCGGGATTTTGTCGGCTCACCTCACACCTGGTTTTATCTTTCCGTTTTCTGTTATTCTGTCTTCCTTTTTGGCTACGTTTAGTTTTATTTTATCTTGTTCTCCTGTGGGAATTTACTCTGTCTTGAATACGTTGGTATAGATAAGCACATACTCAGCCATGTGTATGTCCTAATGAGTCCAAAACGCTGGAGGTAGCACTGACCGCCCGCTGAGGCCGCGGGCCTGGTTCTGTTTGTGGGCGGCTGCGGAGTTTACATTTCTGGCCGTTCAGCTCACCCACTCAGACGCTGCCCTTACCTCTGTTCCATCAAATTGTAGATGGGCCCGAGCTTTTATTATCTGGATTTGTTTTGCTGGTAGGTCTCCTGATTAGGTAGTCCAATCATACGAGGTCCCAGCAGACAGGACGCACTGAGCGGAAATAGCCTGGACACACAGCTGGCAAGAGCGTGGGTCTTTGCAGGATATACATTCTACGTTCCCAGACAATATCGGTGCTGAAGGAACGAGGGAACCTAGAGGAAGCCACAGTGGCCCAAACTGTTTTTGAAACCTTCCGTGGAAGCTTTTTTTCTCTTTATCTTTTTATTTGCTTTAAGATTGAGAATCTTAAGTTCAACCTGTTGAAACATTTGACAGTAATAATGTATCTTAAAATCATTTAATTCTCAATAACAATCTGAACATTCATAATGCCTTCCCATTGACACAGTGCTTTCACCTGTTGTTAACAGCATATCCTTGGAACATAGAGACCTGATATATGTATGCAGGATGGCTGGGAGAATAAATGAATGAATGAGTGTGTTTCATTGAATCCTTAGGTTGCACTAATAGCTCGATGGGGCAGTGTTACTTCCATCTTACAGATGAGGAAACTGAGGCCCCTGTCGTGCTGCTGACAGAGTTAGAAATTAATGTGACATTGTGGCTGCTGCTACACAGCTCTTTCCTTTATGCATTATAACACCTTACTTATAATTTATTCTACATAGGGTATTCCCCAAAATGCATACACACACTTTGAATAATTACAAAGGCAGTGTTTATTAAAATACATTTCATTTTCAAAATTGACCTGTAAGCTGTTAAAGTGTGTATACATTTTTGGGACACCCTATAGATCATCTATATTAATAAAAGAGTAATATGCTAATTAGACCGGATAGACCAGACGTCTTCCAGATGTCCTTCCGGACAAAGCCATGGTGGCGGGGCTGAAGCATAGGTGGTTAGGGGCAATCAGGCAGGCAGGCAGGCAGCAGAACGGTTAGGGCATTCAGGCTGGCAGGGAAGAGCAGTTAGGGGTGATCAGGGGAGAATAGTTAGGGGCGATCAGGGGAGAGTGGTTAGGGGCAATCAGGGGAGAGCAGTTAGAGGCGATCAGGTCAGCAGGGGAGCAGATGGGGCATCTGACAGTCAGGCAGAGGTGGTTAGGAGCAATCAGGCAGGCAGGCAGAGGCATTAGGGGTGATCAGGCAGGCAGGTAGAGGCAGTTAGGGGTGATCAGGCAGGTAGGCAGGTGAGCGGTTAGGAGCCAGAGGTCCCAGATTGCAAGAGGGATGTCCGTCTACCAGTTTAGGCCTGTGGGATCAGGCCAAAACCAGAAGTTGGACATCCCCTGAGGGGTCCCGGGTTGGAGAGGGTGCAGGCTGGGCTGAGGGACCACCCCCTGCCATGCACGAATTTCATGCACTGGGCCACTAGTCTATAATAATAAAAGTGTAATATGCTAATTAGACTGGACAACCTTCCGGATGAAGCCACGGCTTTGAGGGCTGAGAGCCCCTTGCACGAATTTCTTGCATCGGGCCTCTATTCTATATATATAATATAGAATTATATGGAACAAATTATTATAATTCTATATGTGAGATATAGAATACATTATGTATTTTACAATACCACTCTTTCATGGCTCCGTGCTTAAAAACACGGAGTCATCTGACCCAGCCCTCTTCTTCTTTTTAGACACCATCTTAGTACTTTTCCCTGTTTCCATTCCATTGACACCACCCTGTGGTGTATACACACTTTAGGCCCCGGTAACTGTGGCTTATTCTGTCGTCCAACAAGCAGCTTGAAATGTCCCTTAGCGACACGCACATGCACGGATGCTGGGGAGGCAGAGCTAGTTAATTACTCGGTGTGCCTGAGTGATAAATCTTCTATGAATTTTAAACTGCTCGTTTCATTTTTTCTAACACCATGAAAACTGTGTGCTGGTTTAACTCTGCCGTTTCCCCCAAAGGCTAGTTTCAGTTTAACTGAGGTTTAGACACGTAAGTTTTCATGAGCACAAAAGCAGTGGCCTGGGCAAGGTCTCTCCAGTGTCTGGTATGGGATCGTCACGAATAGAGACTGGGCGGGGAAGCAGCTTTTTTTCGTATATTTAGGCGGTATCTCTGGCCCTCGTTTCAAGAGTAAGAAATTATTACTTGTTAAATGATGTGAAACAGATTATTTGAGACCAATTGGAGCACGCAGTAATGACTGATATTATATGCTACTACAGGAGGGCTTATTTTAAATGGTATACCCTGTAAAGAGGCTTAGTAAGATATATTTAGACTATTATATAGCATGCCTTCATTTCATGTGACCAGAATCATAATGCCTGACTGTATTATTTGGCTTCATCACTGCTGGAGTTCACATTGTAGATGAAAGATAGCCCCTATGTTTCCTATTCCCTTTTAATAGGTGCATTTATATTAATAGCATGGCTTAATACATCACTTTAAAATTATATTGCCCTTTGAACTACATTTAGTAAAAAATTGACATCTTTGTGTGTGGAGCCATCATAAGTTTAGCATGAAATTAAGGAGTCCTCTGTCTGCTTGCTAAAATGTAGTATTTGTGAATTCTGGCATTTCCAAAGCTAGGTCATGAGGTGGAAAAGTATGGTTCAGAATCTGCAAACTTTAACTTACGACATCTTAGCGTTAGGGAACCCTTTTCTGGTGACAGCCTAACATTGTATTTATATTTGGACGTTTTCTGGATCTTTTATGATTCTGGTTTAGGACAAAATTTTTGTACCACTGACATAGGGGCACACGCCGCTCTGGTCACCAGGACTGACTCCGCACGCAGTTCTGCCGCCCGCTGTGAAATCGGCAAATCCGTTGTGTGTCCTAATGAGTGTCACGGTCGTTAAGTCTCCGGGTGTTGTGACGTGGTAGCCAGATGTGATTCTGTTAAACATCCATGAAACAGCATCTGCTTCCCAGCGACCTTCTGCTGGAGACCCCTCGGCGCCTCTGAGCGGGTCGCGGCGCAGACCTGCGCATCCGGGACGCACTAAAGCAGATTGCCGCTGTCAAGCAGCGAGCGTGGAATAATTTATTGAGGTTAAATAACTCTTTAAAAAAAAAAAAAAAACGTCATCAAATAATTATAGAGATTATACGCATTTCGAAAACCTTTGTGTTCTACCGAAACTACCCATTTAATTTCAGGGTTGGTTTGTTTAAATAAAGCTGGAATCAAAAGGCGCATTAGGGGAGCTGTCAGATGTGTTTCCTGTAGGTGTGAATAAAACCGGATGAAAAAAAAAAAAAAAAAGTCTGAAGCAAATTAGAACCAAAGCAATTTTGCCATCTGTTGTGTATTAATTAGAGCTCTGTGTATCAAGGGTAAAGCCGCCCTTAGAGAATGTCGCCGAACACCCACTTAATAGAATAATATGCAAATGTATGAGGCCATGGATTCTTAGGCCGCTTTTCATTCTGATTCACGCGCAGCGGATCCCTAGGAAACGGGCCGCGTGTGGAGGTGTGGCCGCCCACACACACAGGTAACGAGTTTCCTTTTCCGTTTTCAGAGCAACCTGCCAACGGCCAAGGCCAGTCCACGCTGCAGCCGCTGCCCCCGGCCCACAAGCAGCACGCGGCCCAGCACCACCCGTCCGTCACCTCCCTCAACAGGAACTCGCTGACCAGCAGGAGGACCCAGAGCCCGGCCCCGCCGGCTGCGCTGCCCGCCGAGCTGCAAACCACACCCGAGTCCGTCCAGCTGCAGGACAGCTGGGTCCTTGGCAGTAATGTTCCACTGGAAAGCAGGTAACTCCTCCCGCGGCCCGGGGCGCCCGCTTAGTAGGGCCACACGCTTAGTAGGGCCACACGGAGAGTGCCGTCTATGGCATCAGCGCAGGTTTCAGTTAAACACGCCCCGCCTTCGTAGGAAAAGCAACTTACCAAACTTGCGTACGCTGTTCTCTCTTTTCTAAGAACGGTTCCAGGTGATGGGGCCAATGAACTCTCCCTTACTACCGTTTTTTTTTGTTTTTTCTTCCTTGTGCACAAATCATCACACGTGTTTAGACAAGGACAGAGAGGGAAAGTAGGATTCAGGGCTCTGTGAACACGGTTCGCGTCTACTTGGTATTAGACATCCCTACTTTCCCCGACTGTACCGTGTCCATTCCATCGTAAATTCGTGGTGGACTCCCATGTACAGAACTTGAGCACAAGTCAGGTGACGGTTAGGATATTTTCGTTTCCTGCAGGATGAGAGGGGCGGGACCTGCTCTCCATCTTTCTTTCCTGAAACACCCCGTTCGCCCCTCGGCAGGGCCTTTGGAGTCCTTCCTGATGATGAACGGTTCAGCTCCCCTTCTGAAAACTCATCCTCAGGTGTCATCAGGCCACTAGCGACCTGTCACCCACAGAGGAGTCCCCCTGCTTCTGCGTGACAGCCCGTCTCCGGCTCTTCCCGAGGCTGCGCCGGCCGCATGCTCGGTCTGCACACGCGCTGGTGTTTCCGTGAACTGCGGCACCGGCGGGCCCGGGGGTGGCAGCCTGTTCGTACCAAAGTGCAGACCCGGGAGAGCGGTTGGAGCCGATCCACTTCATTATTAAATGTCTCCAGATACAGGAGGTTTGACCTCTGTCTTTGGCCCGAACCTCCACAGCCGTGTCTCTGTTCATCATGTGTGACACCAGCAGAGAGGGTGGGGTCCCACCGCATTGCTCTTATCGGCAGCTTTGCAGCCACGTGACCCTGACAGTCCCGTGAGTATTTAGTTCTGCTCTGCCCTGAGTTCCCATCAGACTTAGAGGGAAAGCATGTCACCTATAAAACCCAGAAACAGAGGATTCAGTACCCGGGGAGAGAGTCCCCTACAGTGCCTGCTCCTGGAGTACCCCCCTTTGTGGGTGTCAGCATCTACATCAGGCTTGGATGACACAATGGTCTCACTATGCATCAATTCCCTTTTTTTTTTTTTTGCCAATAAATGCACCATCTGAAGGAATTTTGCCCTGAGGATGAGCTGACAGGGGGGCCTCATAGTTAGTTGTCAACAATAAAAATCTTGTTGTCTTTTCTTTTACTCTTGACCTGGGAACTGCCAAGTACTCTTCTGTCTTTATCTGTAGTGCAGCCAGGAGTAGCTGCAGTTGTATTGTTTGTTTTCTACTATGGACCCTCTTCCTGAGGAATTAGAAAGAGAAAGTACAGGAGAAGGACGATCAGTGGATTTCCTCTCTGAGCACGGAGTCGTGTGCACACGCCTTCCCCCGCCCCAGGTTCCGAGCACAGAGCTAACTCTACCCAGTGTCATTCATTAGCGCCCACCGAACCACTCATCAGTGCTGACTCACTATTGTCACTGGGAAAAAATTTATTAGGAAAGAAGGATTTTTACAGTGGAGTCATACAAATGAATACAGATAATTGCATTGTAGTTGGTATTAATTGTTTTGACAAATATTTTTGAAATACGTCCAGTTGAGTCATCAGAAGCATGTTTAATTTCAGGGGTGTTCTCTGTAGCACAGGAGACTCAAAAATTCTAGTGTCATGAGGAGGATCGCTGTTCCTTAAGGCCGTGTGTCTTATAGTGAAGAGGTCTGGAATAATTTTGCAGGAAGATAAACTGTGTTCTAGTTATTCGTCATGTTATACTACTGAATTTTTGGTTGGTAAAAGTCAGGAAAGAAAGTAGCTCTTCAGAGTGCAGCCCATTGGGGCTGTATGTGAAATCGTAGCTGATATCTCTGTATTCAGAAATCACTCTGAGGGTGATAGCAATGCAATACCATTGGAAATTCCATTTCAGAGCAATATAGTTATTGAACCATCAATGGACTTGCATCTTAGATTTTATGAATTGACATAGGTAGAAAATCTACCCAATGATATTATTTCACATATGTATAACAAATAATGAATCTAAAAATTTTCTATCATGCTAAAAATGTTAATTTGTAGTATGGCTTTGTTTTCTCATTTTTAATGTTCACACCTTGTAACTATTGCTAATCAAAAGGTGTGGCATTTCAGCCCTAGCGGGTTTGGCTCAGTGGATAGAGCATCGGCCTGCGGACTAAAGGGTCCTGGTTTCGATTCCGGTCAAGGGCACGTACCTTGGTTGCAGATTCCCAGCCCTGGTGGGGGCATGCGGGAGCCAACCAATCGATGTACCTCTCTCACATCGGTGTTTCTCTGTCTCTCCCTCTCCCTTCCACTCTCTCTCAAAATCAATGGAAAAAATGTCCTCAGGTGAGGATTAAAAAAAAGATGTGGCATTTTAGCCCTGGCCAGTTTTCTCAGTGGTGAGCATCGGCCCACAGACTGAAGGGTCGCTGGTTCAATTCCTGGTCAAGGGCATGTGCAGGAGTCAACCAATCAATGTTTCTTTCTCATCCCCCTCATCCTTCCCATCCACTCTGTCTGAAAATCAATGGAAAAATTATCCTTGGGTGAGGATTTAAAAAAAAAAAGACGTGGCATTTCAGCTTATGGGTACCAAGTGGCACCAGCCTGAGCAGGACGGGGCACTGACACAGCTGAGCGGTGGCTTCTTCCCTAGTCTCGCTTGGTTGGGACTCCTGAGAGGAGGAACCGGCCTTCCTTATCATTGATTTTTCCTTTTTTAGTTAAGGTTCCCTATTGAGCAGGAGTCTCAGGCTCCGTTTCAGCTATGTGAACAACTTTATCTGCACAGTGTCTGCCTTTAACAAGTTGTTAATCTACTGTAGAGTTTCATCTTTGGCAATTATTTCTATTATTTCTATGTACTCATTTTACTGATTCTGGCTGTCCCGAAACTGCCCTTTAAAAGATATAAACTATAAAGTGCGAAATTCTTTATGTAGCTAAGAATCTCTGTGTCTTTGCCTTTGGCCTCTCCCCTTTTCTCCTGTCAGCATATATCGATCGCGGGTGGTCACACATGGGCGTGTAATAAATCCAGGAAAATCGCAGTCCTGTGTAGACGGTCGGTTTATGTAAATTGGAGAGCAGATGTAAAATAGTTCCTACCTTGTCCTGTCTGGTTTAGCGTAGCTTTCATTTTGATTTCTTTAAAAAGCAGGCTTTTTCACCAGCAGTTTCTTGCGTCCGTAAAAACGTGTATTTCCTTTCTCTGATGAACCTAACATGTGTTGCTGCGGGAGACCATCGATACCACTGTATTGCACCTTTCTCCTCAGAAAGTAGACAAGTGCTGGTCGATATTCTCGGCGAGTTCCAGATCCCCTGCAGTCACAGTACAACGCAAACAAGCACCTGCAGTTGATACACCTGTCTTTGGTTCCTCATCACCCATCGCCTGCAAATAGCAATCGGTGCCCAGATGCAGTGACCACGCGCGTGGAATTTTCCTCACAGTTCCTTTTCTTTGAGCTGAGTATTCCTTATACTTTCTGTAGTTCACCTGCAGGCCATCCGATAGCTGTTTCAGGGCATAATTGCAGCTACGGCCAGACTCCAGGCGGCTGAGGGAAGGCTTAGACTTGACCCCCACAGCACGGCACTTAAAGGTGTAGCTCAGTAACTCTCCTCGGAAGCCCTGACCTTCAGCAATTGTAAAGTTAATTGCCTGCGAGGTCCTCATTTGTGGATGTGGATTAAGTAGCCTAGTAGTTCCCTATTAGATGTTAACAAAACGGTTCGTTTGTAGCCATTTAATAAAACATTTATTAACGTCTTGTTTTATTAGAAAGTGTACTTTGGCATTGATAGTTCATTAGTTATGTTCCCATAGCTTTTTACCTTGCAGTTCAGTAATGCTTTGCTAATTATTAATGTATGAAATTGCATATGAAATGACCTTTTTATTATTGCATGTTTAATTTAAATATCGAGAGGTCCTGGGCTGTTTTAACGTGAAATCAATGGCTGCATCTTTAAAAACAAATAAAATCCCTAACCAGAAGTATAACGTACTAAACACTGATACTCCCTTTTCCCCTAACTTTAACCGAAATGGTTCTAGACACAAGCGAGACAATCCTAGGAGCGTCAGGGCTGCGTCAGCCTCGCCAATCAGAAGCGTAGGCAGCGCCCTGCCCACTGAGGCAGCAAAGCCCGGGGGGAGCGCTCTCCCCATTGAAAAGCTGGACCCCCGCCCACGTGCTGATGGCCAGCCCCCTGCCGCCGGTGCTGAGGAGTAGGAGTCTCCGTGACTGAAGATGCTCAGTGAATATTCCGGGGAAGGCCCCCACTGACGTAGGTTCACTATGGGATGCCTTACCCTTTTGTTGAAGTTTGGGGAGACCCAGGGTACCTGTGGGGAAAGAATATCCCAGAATGTGGAAAAGAGAGGCTAAAATGAAGAAAGTGAGGTTACTGAACACAAACTTTAAGATTGTACAGGGGCCTAGGCTAACAACTCTTTTTCAAAAATATGTGTTTTTATTGATTTCAGAGAGGAAGGGGGAGAGAGAGAAAAATAGAAACATCAATGATGAGTGAGAATCATTGATCGCCTGCCTCTTGCATGCCCTCTACTGGGGATTGAGCCGCAACCTGGGCATGTGCGCTGACTAGGAATTGAATGGTGACCTCCTGGTTCATAGGTCAATGCTCCACCACTGAGCCACACCAGCCAGGCTCAGAATTCTTAATTCATCTTTGAGAATCTCATCATCTGCATTTATTATAAAGAAACAAATAACAGCATAAAAAAAACCCTGAAAATTCATGTAAAATTACATACTAGTAAATAGTCAAAGTCAACTGGGTCCTAGATCTTTTGAGATATTTCATCTTTAATAACTTATGGTGTTTCTTAAAAGGCCTATGAAGAGATGTGTGTGCACCTGTAAGAGGAATAGGCCGAAGGGGGAGCGTGAGCCCTGGGGTCTAATGATTTGCTGGGAGGTGTTTACATTTAAGCCTCACTTGGATCTGTGGCTTACACACTTCCCAGGGAGAGGAGGGAGCTACCTGGCACTATGGTAACCGTAATTCATCGCCAAACCAGGACAGGTTGCCAGTGAAAGGAGAAGTGAACACTTACCCTGAAGGACAGGCACGGACCGAGTCTGTCCCGGGCAAAGAAGGGCGTTTGGTTGTCCTGCTAAACGTTATTCCCAAGGGTGAAGTCACTTTGAGGCCCACGCTGCCTTACACCTCACGGAAATCATCAGACAGAGCAGGGGCAGAAGGGCACGCAGCCAGTAGCAGAATACAGGTGTGACCACAACTCCAACTTTTCCAGTTTCCTTTGTCAACTCATAGCAAATACTCAACCCATTATCATCCCCTTCACAGAAAAGCTTCTGTGGACCAAATCATGTAACCCCTAAAATGGTGCATAAACTAGCGTCTTTATTTTCTCCTCACATTATTAAGAGAACATGGGGGAGGGTATATTGAAATCATTGTACTGAATGAAGTTTTTCCAAAATATTCCAGTTTCACTTCTTAAATGTAAAATGTTAGATTTAAAGTAAATCCTGTATTCACTAAAACGTGAAACAAAGATAAGATTTGGTCCTGAATCCACTCAAAGCATGAGCATCTGTGTGTCTCGGGCAGCCCTAAGATTTGGTTTCCCAACCAGTCGCTGAAGTCGAGATCTCATTCTACGAAGTATGCAGTGGAGGTGCAAGGAGGGTTCCTAAGGGAAATGATGGCGAAAGCATGACTTTTCAGTATGAGATGATTATTAACCAACTAGAGGCCCAGTGCATGAAATTCGTGCACTGGGGGCGGGGGAGTGTCCTTTAGCCTAGCCTGCACCCTCTCCAATCTGGGACCTCTCGGGGGATGTCCGACTGCCAGTTTAGGGATCAGGCCTAAACTGGCAGTCGGATATCCATCTCACAATCCAAGACTGCTGGCTTCTAACCACTCGCCTGCCGGCCTGATTGACACCTAACTGCTCCCCTGCTGGCATGATCGTCCCCAACTGCCCTCCCCTGCGGGGCAGAGGGGACTGGGGACTCTGGCTAGATGAGGCGGGGCTGAGGGGACTGGGGGACTCCAGTTGGATGAGGCGCAGGACTGATAGGACTGGGCGCTGCCATCTTGTGGCTGTGGGCACTGCCATCTTGTGAGGCCATGGCAGTCAATTAGCATATCCCAGCTTTATTGGCTGTGGGTGCCACCATCTTGTGAGGGCATGATGGTCAATTAGCATATTCCCTCTTTATTAGATAGGATCGTAATGCTGCAGCCTCCACCTGGCTGTGTAGTAGGCAGAATCACTGATCAAAACAAGTCATTCCCCAGGGTCAGTGTTGCCATGAATATTCATGAGTAGATCTTAGTAGATCCACGTGGGAACATAAGCACAGATTAGCATCGTGAGAAGAACATGGCTGTGCTGGCAGACAGACTGGTTTTAATCCTAGACCAGTGGTTCCCAACCTTCTTTTGGCCATGCCCCACATAAGCATCTCAAAAATCCTGATGCCCTGCCCCCCCCGTGACATATAATTCTTATTATTCAAAAAGTGAATTCCTATCCACGTGGAGGAAGCCTAAAAGGCCATTAACTTGGTCTAAACAAGCTTCCAAAGAACATGGCATCCATGAAAGAGAAACATAAAAGAACGAAAGGACATTTGAAGTCCTGAGGAAGAAATCACTAAGAAATTAAATATAATAATAATAATAATATGAAATTGCATGAAAAATAGCAAATAAAGTTTCAAAACATAAAATAGAGAACTGCAATGCATAAATATGTCACAAAAATTCATAAAAGTGCATAAATACTTATATACTGTATATGGGCCCCTAGAACCATAAGAAATGCAAAAAAATCACTGTTAATAACTCATTCTTGAATTGCCCCCCTGTGGAACGTGTGCCCCACCTTGGGGACCACTTCCTGGACCCATGTAATCTACAAATTATTGAGATCTGAGGTCCATTTCAATGCAATAATAATGCCTACTCAAAAGAGTATTGTGAGTATTAAATGAAATAATATAAGTAAAGCACCTGGCATGTGATAGATGCTCCATAAATGTTTTTTAAAATATGACCAGATAACAATAACAACAACAACAACAACAACAACAGCCATTGCATAGGATTAAATAACCTAATTGGTTAACAGTTGAACAAAATATATTTTATCATCAAGTAACTCTCTTCTTTCCAGCAGATAAGGAAAGTATTTGTCATAACTGGAATATATATAGGAATAAATAACAAATGTACCTTTATGTGCTAGGTAGGCCAAGCATAAACCATATTCTTATCAGAATAAAACCTCTTTTATTTCTCACTATTCCTGTCACTCAGCAAAAAGTAGGGGAATGTTTGAAGGAAGGAACCCCATGTCTGCTAATTTTGTTCTTGAGACGAAAAAAACACACCTTCAGATTATCATGAAAGGCAGCTCTTCAGAGCCTTGAGGCGTGTCGTTAGCGGAGGTCAGAAGTGCTTGGAGGGAATCACACGGTCTCCCCTTCAGTCAGAAGTTAGAGCCCCCGCGTCTCGGGCATCTCAGGCTTAGGCAGCTTTTGCGCGTGATGAAGGCCACGCACTTAGAGAGAGGGCGTTCTTTTTTTAAAATATTTTTATTGATTTTTAGAGAGAGAGGCAGGAAGTAGGAGAGAGAGAAACATCAATGATGAGAGAGAATCATTGATTGGCTGCCTCCTGCACACCCCCTACTGGGGATCAAGCCCGCAACCGGCCATGTGTTCTTGACCAGAATCAAACCCTGGACCCTTCAGTCCACAGGCCAATGCTCTATCCACTGAGCCAAACCAGCTAGGGTTGGGGGGTGTTCTTTTGTTTCATTGAAGTGAACCAGCTTGCTTTTCAGAGCAATAAAGACACCAAGAAAGTATGCACTAGTCATTAGGCGATAGGCCTAAATGCTTTTTTAAAGAGTTAATTTTAAGAAATTGCCTTAACTGGTTTGGCTCAGTGGATAGAGCGTCGGCCTCGGGACTGAAGGGTTCGATTCCGGTCAAGGGCACGTACCTTGGTTGCAGGCTCCTCCCTGGCCCTGGTCAGGGCTCGTGCAGGAGGCAACCAATCGATGTGTTTCTCTCACACCAATTATTTCTGTCTTTCCTTCTCTCTTCCAGTCTCCAAAAAAATCAATGGAAAAATATCCTCGGGGGAGGATTAGAAAAGAAAGAAATTGCAAATACTGTACACTCTGATCATGTTTGGTCTTGGGTAACCAGCCATCTGTATGAAATATCCATATGATGACCTTGATATCTGTGGGACGGAGGAGGGAAGTGGATTCTTAACAACTCCTAACACACCTCTGGTCACTGAGAACAGGATCAGAGTGGACAGCCGTGGGTCTCAGCGTAGGACTTTGGTCATAGCCAATGAGGATTTAATCCCGTCTTTTTCTGAGTGGGATCTATTCATTTTGGGCACTTCTCCTTCTCAGTAACTGTTCTGTGAGATTTCTTTATGCTTTTACTCTTCACTCATATTGTCTGTGAAAATGCGTTCCAGTCCTTTTCCTTAAATGCGAGTGTTTTATCTCTACTTCACATCATTACTGCCTGAAGATTTTACCTTTTCCTAGAATTAAATTGTATCCATTTTTAAAACTGCGGTGTGTTTTTCCTCTGAAATTTCATCCTCTGGCTTCATTACCAACTCATACAGACCCTGCCAAAGGTAATTGCGTATCTCTTCCTGCACTTCTTTGTTGTGCCTTGACATGCTTTTGCCTATTTCATGTCGTTCTCCTTTAATTTCAAGCCTGTTTTCTACACCATAAGATTAAATTCTGGGAGATGCAATTAACCAACTGAGCTTCACAAATTTCACTTGATAACCCTCTGATTCTGCCTTGACTCTCTTTATGATTTCCTAGCATCTCACCTCATATTCTGAACCACTTAAAACACCACCGGAAGTCATCATGTGCTGGTGACATCCTGCAAGAATATAATACCGCTTCTTTCCAGCTGATAAGGAAAGTACTAGAGTACTAGAAAAAGCTTCGGTTTGGGGACAGACAGATCTGGGTTCAAATCTCTACACCCTACTCGCTACGAAACCTGGGGCGGAATTCTCATACCTTTTCATCTTGTGTTTGCCCCCCCATAAAATGGGCTTGGTCACACCTCACAAAGGTTTTCTAAGGATTTATTGAAATGTCGTGTAAAATACCTGGCCCTTTCGCTCCTTTTCTTTGTTCCTTTTTTTATGATGCACATTTGAAAGTGTGATCATTGATTTAGTGTTTCTAGGGTTAAATGACAGCTATCGAGAGCTTTTGTGTTGACTACTTTTTGTGAGAAATAGCTGTTTCAGCTACGGAGGTGGGTGTTTTTGTATTGTGAGAAGAATCACCTACTATCAGTTTAATTGGGGTGACATCCTGGAGGAGATAAGATGGGAAGTGCAGGCAGGATTCATTTCGGGAAAAGGTAACAGGAATAACTCGGGAAGGGATTACCTGCAGTAGTGGTGGGGAGGGATATTTCCTCAAGTAGAACCTGAAAGCTCATACCTGCTCAGTAGGTGTTTATGGCAGTCTCCCCGGAAACACCGTGAAAATCAAGTTCATTGCTGAAGGCGGGAGAAGGTGGGACGGCTTTTCAGAAAGAGGGACTCTCTTCCAGAATAAGTTTCACAATTGGAATTAATTTTAGAGATTACCAAATCTTTTCAATCCTTCTTAAGGCCCGTTGAGACTTAGAACTCTCTGGTCCCGCGAGTTTGGCTTTTTGAGATGCCACGGAGTTCCGAGGTTGTACCGTATCTTTTGGAATCTGGCTAATTTCTCTGATGCGCCAGCAAACGAATGGTAAGCTGTTGCATTTTCACATTTTTTAATAAACAAGGACAAAACCCATTAAAATACCACGTTTCACAGACTCTTTATAGATGGCAATCATTATTCTTGGCAACAAGATCCTGTGTTGGTGGGAATATGTCCATATGTCAGTTTTCACACTCTTCCCTCACTCATTCCTGAACACCCCCTTTACCGTGAAGGGCAGACTGATAGAACAGTTTTTAAAATATATATATATTCTCAGTAGCTACTGTCGCAGCTGCTGGTCATCACAGAGAAGGTCAGCCAGTTTGGAGCCTTCTCCTTTTTAGTTATTGAACTCATTTTTTTAAGGTTTATAACTCTTTGGGGCACTTTGTCCTGAGCTCACTGGGTAACATTTATGTGGTTAAACAAGATTTTCAGATTACTGCAAAACACATCCCTCAGCCTTACGGAGAGTCTTGTGCTTAATCACCCACAACCTGCAAAGCTACGGGCGGGGTATCGCTCACCGCTCCTGTACCTCTTCTCTCAGGACGCCTCCCAAGGCCTCGCCACAGAAGGCTGAGTGTCTTCAGTGCGTTAAATGACAACAGCTGACATCGCTTATGTCTTAGGTAAGCGATAAATACAAATAGAAGTGTGTTCTATACCAGTGCTAAGGCACATCCCGCATATAGAAACTACTACTCTTTCAGATACCTGGTTAAAAACGTAAGTTTGGGGGCAAAACAGACCTGGCTTTGTCTCTGTGTCATCTCTGGCATATCACCGCTCAGTTTCCTAATCTTAATAAAGTAGATTTTTACACACACACACACACACACACACACACACGACATTTTGATGTTTAAATTAGATAATACAGGGTGTCCCAAAAAAATGTACCTATATGCCCTTTGAATGATTACAGAGTCAATGTTTATTAACATACAGTTCATTTTCAAAATTTAAAAGAATCTGCAAAAGTGAGTAATTCTTTTGTCAGTGTCTGTTTTCAAACTGATGACCGTTCTGGTCCAGGCTTTGCTGATAACGCGAAGCAATGGAATCGCAAACATCAAGAATCTTCTCATCTGGTATTTGTGTGCCCTCAATTCATAAACGGTTGCCCGTTTGGCCATAAATTTTATCTTTTATTTTTTATCCCCATAAAAAAAAAGTCTAGTGGCACTTTAGGGTAACTTCCCTTTGTTCAAAGCTTAGTCTGGCTTCACCCATTATTTCAAATCAGTTAAACCTGAAAAGGAATGAAAATTAAGTGAGTTTCAGCTGTTAAAGTGTGTGTCCATTTTATTGGGAAATCCCATATTTTATTTGCACACAGAGAATAGGTGCTTAATAAGCCTAATTTAAACCACTTCCCACCCTTTGGACTGGTTGTTTTCTGTTTTGATTTGTTAACTACTGTTCACTATCTCTCATCTGATTGGCTAAGATGGACAACAGCTCCAAAGTCTCTTACAACCTTGACATTCTTTTATTCTTCCTAAACGCACATCTACACCCGAAATTCTTCTCTACATTAGTTCACACTTCTGTCTCGAATTTACAGAAAGAACTTTGCTGAGTACTTTTAACCATGGATGGCCATCAATAATTAAATGAATTAATAATTAAATATATTAAGTCGTGTCCAAATAGCACGTAGGAATTTTAGGATGTTCCTTTACATTTCCATTTTAACTGTAATATATTTTTAGTGTGCACTAACTACCAACCGTAGGGGTAATTGATATCTTAACCCTTTGCGCTCGCTTGCTTTTTTCTCGATTCCTTTATTCTAATGCTAACCATGTCGAGTCACACTCGACATCCGAGTGCAAAAGGTTAAAACATGTAAGAAAATGTAAAATATAGACTCAAGCACTTGATGCTGTGGCTACCCCACCAAAATAACTGAAATGTGAAGCAAAGAAATGTGAGGCTATTTTAGCCTTCTTGATAATAGGAAAAAAACAAAACACTTCATATTTTCAGAATTAATATTGTTTAGTTGTTGTTCAGTTCTTAATGCTCCCAAACAAATTCTGTGACGTGATTTGGTGCTTGATTCTAGACACCTCTAAGTTAAAGTAAGCCATTATAACAATGGCTTGCTTCTTGTTGTAGCCCTATATGTTTACACAGCTGTGCTTATGCTTGCACTATACATGTCTCTCACACACTTAAGACTGAGAAGTTAAACATAAAAGATGGTAAAGAATTCACTAGTGTATTTCCCACACATCGCCTGAATAGTCTCTAGTATTTTGCTTCCCAGTTTCCAGACATCAATGAACACATATTGCTGTACCGATCATGAGCGTATCTGTATATTTAACATAATTACAGATTGATACAGAGGCAGTTCCTAAAATGTATAATTAGTCACTCATTTATATTGCAATTGTTTGGGTAAACAATTAAAATAATTTTTGTCCCAAATCACCGTTAGTTCAATCACTGATCGCTCATATTAATTCTGGTACCAGCAGTGAAATGTGTCTTGTTTATAAGCTTTTCATTTAAGACATCTTTCGTGCTGGGATCACCTCCTAGCATGAAAGTTGTCCAAAGATAATAGCACATCCATTGAGAAGGGTAATAGATCTGAGATCACCACATGCTCTCGGCACGAAGAGGCAGTTTATCAGTCTCACTAACTCGCTGTGTCCCAGCTAGAATCATTACACTTTTCTTCTTTTGTTTCCACATCAAAATATACAATCTGCATCCTAATGTTGATTACTCACTTGGGGGTGTTTCACTTCCTTACTTAGAATATTTTTCTTCAAAATGCATACCGTAATTACTTTACAAGTTATAAAAGAAGAGTCTTTTTCATTAGTAAGAGTCTCAAATCTTTTCTTTTTACCATTCATTAGTAAGAGTCTCAAATCTTTTCTTTTTACCATGCATAGAATATTACTTTCTGTAAAAGATTTTCAATTTATTGTAATACATGTATTCCTTAATATTAGAAACAAAACAATCCACCCATTTTGTTTCCTGTGTGTGTTTTTTCTTTTTTTTTAATCTGCCCATTTGGAACAGGCCCCAGCCAGTTCTTAGAAAATGTGCACCCACATGCACTCACATGCACACACGTGCACATAAATCTTTTCTGGACTTATCCTATTTAAAAAAAAAACAGCAGAAATTAAATTATCAAAATGCAAAGAGAGAAATATTGAAGTGTAGGTAAATTGTATCGTTTAAGTATTTTAGCATTTTTATCCGTTCTTTTTTTAAAATATATTTTTATTGATTTCAGAGAGGAAGGGAGAGGAAGAGAGAGACAGAAACATCAGTGATGAGAGGGAATCATTGATTGGCTGCCTCTTGCACGTTGGACAGAGCCCGCAGCCCAGGCATGCGCCCTATCGAACCTGGGACCCTTCAATCCGCAGGCCGACGCTCTATCCACTGAGCCAAAGTGGCCAGGGCTTTTCCGTTCTTGAGACGGGCCTTTTCAGTTGTTAGATTCCACTTGCTAATTTTTGTTCTTGGTGATAGCTTTTGTCAAGTACAACGGCCAGCACAGTGGTTGTTGAAGGACTTAATTCAAGACGGTCCCAAACTTCTTACTTTCTTCACTCGAGTTCAGTGCTCTGCGAAGTTCTCCTGCTCCCACCCCTGAAAGCATGATTTAAAATAGTATCTACAGGGTGAAGGAAAAAAACCTTTCTCTTTAACTGTAATAGTGAGGATTCGGTGTGGGTGTATTTTTTTTTCAATGTTGCTGTATTTCTGCTCCCTCGCAAGCTCGATAAGAGCATTTTTTCCTTACGTTGCTGGGTAGATCCGAGACTGCCACCTCTGCAGCCTGGCCAGGGGTGGCATTGCCTCCCTGCGGCCCGCGCTGGGGACATCACCTCGATGGTCTCTTCTTTGTTCTCGGCACCTTAAAGCAGGAGGAACGTTAAGGGGAGGGGAAGTGGTGCAGAAAAATACTTTTCTTTCCTTTCAAAACAGATGTGTAAAGGGGTAGGGAGGTTGTGTGTGCATGCATGCGTGCATGCGTGCGTGTGTGTGTGTGTGTGTGTGTGTGTACAGTGCTTTTAAAATACTTAGAAATGAGTTTTCCAGAAGTCTCTGCTAATAGTAAAAGGAATGAGTAGAGGCAGCTCTTTCTTGCCTAGATACATTTTAATACAAGTAATAAATGGAAGCCAAGTTTTTAGAGGGAAAAGAATATATAAAAGCTACTCCAGCCAGAGAGGGTAAGGGAGGAGAGGCAGTGTGGTCTGTGTGAAGACAGGTGAAACCTTGGGAAGCTGTAGGTGAGTTATCAGCTAGACTTCTGTGTGCTCACAAGCCCAAGCATCAAGTTCAAAGAGACAAGCAAGAGAGCCCCTGAAGAAGGTACTTGTGGAATAGGAGAGGATGTTGGCGAATCTTTTATAAGCATATGGAACTATCGCCACAAATACAGGGAAGAAGAACCGAAGGAGAACTGGTGTCTCATTTAGAGATAAAGGCCAATAAATAGGTAGATCAGCAATTTTCAACCTTTTCCATCTCGTGGCACATAAACTAATTACTAAAATTCTGCAGCATGCCAAAAATATATTTTTATCAATCTGAAAAAAAGTAGTTATAATTTTGATTCATTCACACTGGACGGTTATTGTTGTGTTGGCTGTTGTCATTATATATATATATATATATATATATATATATTTCTTTATTGATTTCAGAGAGGAAGGGAGAGGGAGAGAGAGGTAGAAACATCAATGATGAGAGAGAATCACTGACCGGCTGCCTCCTGTACGCCCCCTCCTGGGGATCGAGCCCACAACCCAGGCATGTGCCCTTAGTTGGAATGGAACCTGGGACCCTTCAGTCTGCAGGCTGACGCTCTGTCCACTGAACCAAACCGGCTAGGGCATGTTGTCATTTTTTTGTTTGACCATCTAAATAGTTAGGTACTGCATGTCTTAAAAATTCTTGGCTGAAAATCGAGGTGGTAGATGTTTGAAGATAGCAATGAGATTAGAAAGGGTGAGGAAATGGATTTCTCAGCAAACAGGTAGAGTTCAAAGGGAGGAACAATAAAGGGGATATTGGAAGTGAAAATTAAGAGTGAGGTGACATAAAACAGGGGAGACCGTCGAAGCCGTTTGATTCTGGGGTCAGGCGGATTGAGCTCCGTGTGGCAGAAATCCCATTTACCCTAAATTGACGCCTGGAAGGGAGCTGCCAGCAGTGACTGGCTAAGCAGGGGCCCTTGGAATTGATTCACCGATTTGTTCCACAGTCTTGATGCGCGTCTTGAAGTCTTGAAATGGAAGCTGAGGCACTCACATGCCTGGTCCTCACTGCAGTGGTCCTCCAAGTGGGGTCCCTGGGCCAGGTCCCCCAGACCTTCCCCTTCAGCAAGGCTCCCAAGGAGTCAGGATGCAGGCTCCCATTTGAGAACCCCTGGTTTAACATATGGAACGGGCGTGGCGCACATTCCCCTCATATTGGTGACCTGACCCTCCACTGCCTGAGTTCACCAGGCTCTGCCTAGACCTGCGACTCCATAGCCAGCCTGGAGGACTGGTCCCGGATCGGGGACCGCTTTGGGTCCTGCTGTGACACCCTGCACAGGAGAGGTCGCGACTGCGGAATGAATCCCTTTGCAGCCTTAGGCTGATGCTAGTGTGCGGGGCTTCTCCCGAACATTCGCAGCAGCCTCGGCCATCTCTCGGCTCAGCAGCGTGCGGAGCTGTGCCGGCCTCCCGCACAGATGGAGGCCTCTTCCCCGTGGTAGGTGTGTAAGCACACGAGGTGTCTCGGGGTCTCTGTTGAGAATCAGTTGCTAAAAGAGAAGGAAAACAAACGAACCCGCCTTGACTGAGAGCAGGTGATTCTCTGTAGGAGCTTAGGCTTTCTTCCTTTCATTTTCTGCCTCTTTAGCTGCCAGGAATTTTGTGTTTCCTTGCCTCATTATCTAAAGCACGCCGTTGAAATGAACTGCTTTTTCAGCTATTTAATTAGTTATAAACACATTGCTAAATAAACATTCCACAGATGAGCCAGTTGGCTGTGGAATTTAAAACTCAGACTTGGATAGTGAAAATTTGGAAGACTGTGACCATGCAGTAGGGGGGTTCAGAATGCTGGGGCAGCAGTTACTGTCACCTTTCCATCTTTCCGGGAGAGCATTTTTAAAAATGTATACTGACAAGTATGTGGGGCTGTGTTAACTCATGCAGTACTTAGTAACCATACTCTCAATTATAGACCAGTAATTAAATGAGTGGTAATGGGCAATATGGAAGGAAGATAACACACAATTATTAGTAGTATTTTGTGTGTATTTTGACAAATTCTAAGATGTATTTTATCTTAAAGTGAATTCTGGGCACACCATCTGTTGTTTTGGAATGATGGAGTGACTGAAACTCTTTTGAACTCTGTAGTTAATTTTAGCCTTCATATACTCCAAGGTAAATTGAATCCACAAGTGTGGGACTCATTTCCTTTGGGTCTGAAAATGGCATTTTGGACGAGCCGTTTGATGTTGAGGAAATCTTGTGAGACCTTTCAAAGCCTCTTAAATCCAGGAAGGTATATTTTGCCTGAAGGGAGAGGAACCCATCCCTTAAAATATTTTAGCTCTTAGCCTGGTAGGTAAGAACTTTGGATTCTGGAAGCGCTGGATTTGACCAAATCTAGCCAATCTTTCTTCTCGTTGGCACCATTGTCTTTGAAATCAGAGCATCTCATTTGAAGCAAGCAGTCTATGCTCTAGATAAACTATTTATTGATTTGCCTAGAAACACAGGTAGAATGCAGGACGTCAAGAGATTTTATTTAAGCCGTGTAGCTATAGTTTGGTGTGAATTGCTCTCTTTGTTCAATGAAGAGCATAAGGAGGAGGAAACACCAATATTTCCTGTGCGGTGGAGTCTCTCCCCTCCTAAGGTATAACAGGTTACCTGCAACAGAAGCATTTCTCCAGGGCCTGCGTGTCACTAATAGAGGTTTCCAATGTGCCTGAGGGACAGAAACTGGACGCTGTAACTATTACACTCTTTTTATTCTAAGTATTCGCTTTGTAATCTCGAAGGTTCTTAACCCTGTAGAAAACATGGAAGAAACAAGCCTCTTTTCAGTGAAGAGAACCACTTATGAAGTCAAACGAATTGAAAGTTCAGCGGTTACACACTCTCCTCTGACTTCTCTTTCCTGTTCTAACGTCCCGTTGAGGACATGCCTTGGGCCACTTTGGATCGTGCTGGGTAACACATTGTGCAGGGATGCCGTTCATTGTGGTCCGTATCATTCCCGGTTTATCAAACTAGGTTAACCTCCTGAACAAAGCATCACTATGAACCCATTGTTTCCTGCGTTACCATAGAATTATATGTTAGAATGTGTTTAATTTTGTACTTAATGTTAGGATCTTTTTAAACGAGCATCAATACGTTGATATTATATCTAATATAATATAGGAAGGCACAGTTAAATTTACCGCCAAAAATCTGATTATTTTTCTAAGTATTTTAGGACTGTGAGTTGATGATTATTACTTTGAAAGACAAAAGTCAATCAAAAGTGAAGAATTACTCAGAAACAAAGCACTTCTGCCAAGAGAGGGAGCTGGGGGGAAAAGAAATTTCTAAGAGGCCTGAGCTCAGACACAGATATTATGACTGGACTCACAGAAGCAATTCCGTGTCCTGGGCACGTCCAGTGTCTGACACATGACATAGCCTTTGAGAGAAGATGAAAGTTTGCGATGGAAATGTTACTGTTGCCTCTTCTCTGCCAAATAGCCAAAAAGAGGAGGCTGAGAACCCAGACTTCCTCCAGCCCGGCCAAAAAAAAAAGACAAAGAAAGAAAGAAACGCTGGAAAGGAGAGGGGATGCCCGATTCTCACAGTCCGGCAGGCGGGATGCTGGGCGGGAGGAGGGCGGCAGGATGGAGGGGTCATGGACAATGACCCCTGCGCCTCAGGGACAGACTCGCTCACAGTGGCCCAGCAGCAGGGGCGGGAGGGGGCAGCAGGAAGGATGAGCAGCTCCGGCCTGTGTCCCACTAATTTAAATCTGTGACACGACCCATACCAAAGGTGCATCAGAGAATCCGTCAGAAGCATAGCAAGGTGGGAGCCCAAATGCAGAGGCTGGCCTGGAGGCTGATCCCCGAAGAAACGGGCCTTCCGACTCGGGAAGAAGAACACGCAGCTCTCGGTGGTGCGCGGCGTGGAGCCGTCCTGCCGTGTGTGTCTGTGTCTGTGGCTCAGTGAATGCCCGGGGCCCCCGGCCTCGTCCGCCGGCCGGTGCTGTTAACAGGAGGGTCCCCGCCAGATCCCAAGCCGCCCCGCAGCTGTTAGTTTCAGTGACCTCCTGCCCCGCTGCCATTGGGCTTTGGAATTGATTTCCCTCACCTCGGTGTCTGATCGCCTGCCATGGAGTGAGCCTCCGGTTCCCCGCCGGGGGGCGGGCGCGGGGGAGATGGGGTGCGATCGCCGAGGCCCTGGAGGCAGGCGGCACGCGGGCATCATTAGGGGCATCAGAGCAGAGCCTGCCCCGCCTGCTCCGTGTCATCTGTCGCCCCCGCTGCTCTATCACACGATACAGGGGCGAATAGTCCCACCGGATTCACGGTTTTCATTCCCAAAGATGGTCATAGAAGTAAAGGGAATTTGGGCCTTTATTCTGTAAACCTCATGTGGATGCCCGGTCACAACCATAGGTGTCTGATAGTCATTTCTGCAGAATTTTTCATACGTGAGAAGCATATTCCCAAGGCTGGAGGGCCTGGCCGGAGTCACAGGACGGGGACGGACCACACATGGATGTGCCTTATAAAGAATTAGGGATCGAATCACTTTCTCATGCACTCGTGTCACTTTCCCGCAGCTGGGTTTCGGTATTAACTTATCGGTTCCCTCAGAAAGTATTTGGGGAGGTCTAGGCGCCAGCTATGGCCCATGAACGGTGAAAGAGAAGTCCCGGGCTGGACACGGGCAGTCGTCACGGGACGCGCCTGTCAGCGTTGCGTGTTCTCTGTGTTGCAGTGGAAAGAGAGACATGGTTGACTTTGGAGAGAAGACCTCCTGTCCGAATCTAGGAAATCGCACCATTCTCCCAGCTCTGAAGGCAGAGTTCTCCTCTGCAGGAACATGCGGACACGGGCCTTTCCCACCACGCTAGTGTGTGTCTGAGCAGCCTTCACATGTGTATTTTCACACATCTATTTTGAGGGCTGATTTTACCCAAAGAAATTGTTCTCTCAGGCGGGACACCCTTTTTTGATGATGGGTTTCAAAGACACATCAATTTAAACAATCTTTGCAAATTCTTTCTATACTCCCTCACTAGAAAGCCCCCTGGAAATGTTGGAGACAGTGAATTTAAAATACAATGCACTGGTGAGTTGGTTCGTCTTTCAATGCTTCGTCGTGTCTCTGTATTTATTAAGGACCCACAGGTGCCTCATGGCCCCTGAGACGGGTGGGCACTAGAGCAAGGGGAAGTGTACCCCTGGGATGGAAAGTCAGTGGCCAAAATATGTCTCTTGCAACAACACAAGTAAATTTGTGTACAAATAAGTCAGAAACTCTTTTAAGATTAAGCAGTCTTCAGTTCCACTAATATTGATGAACTAGAGGCTGGATGCATGAAATTTGTGCTAGGGGCTCGGTCCTCGCAGCCACGGTGGCTTGCCTCGGCCATTGCAGCCCCAGCTTCGTCCGGAAGGTCGTTCAGCTGTCCGGCCTAATTAGCATATTACGCTTTTATTATTACAGATAGTGGATTTTTAAATATTATTACATCTTTATTTTTGGCAATATCTCAAAGGTGCATTTTGCTCTAAGAAAATAATTTCACACTAACTCAAGCCTGGGTCTTGAAAGAGTGCTTTGCCGTGATCACCAAAGCAGATGAGCATCTGGTACTAATTCCACAAACTTCAGGGGTTGAAACAGAGATGTCTAAGCTGAAGTTGGCGTGTGTCCGGCTCATTGTGTTTGCACACAGCAAGTACATGTTTTTAGTGTCAAGGCTAAAATAATGTTGTAGAGTCCCGTGGGCCCGGGTTCAAAATCTCCCATGAAGAAATGTCCCAAATGCCTTTGAATAAAACGATAACATAGTTCCCAGGGAAGATCTTCATTTTGGTCCCTATGATTGCCAACTTTTAGTTGTCTGTTTTTTATTTTATTACTAGAGGCCCAGGGCACAAAATTCGTGCACTCGGAGTGGGGAGGTCCCTCAGCCCGGCCTGCACCCTCTAGCAGTCTGGGAGCCCTCAGGGGATGTCCGACTGATGGGGAGCGGGCCTAAGCCGTCAGTCGGACATCCTTAGCGCTACCGTGAAGGCGGGAGAGGCTCCCACCAATGCTGCTGCACTCACCAGCTGTGAGCCTGGCTCAGGGCTTCTAGCTGAGTGGCGCTCTGCCTGTGGGAGTGCATTGACCACCCCACCAGGGGGCAGCTCCTGCGTTGAGCATCTGCCCTCTGGTGGTCAGTGTGCATCATTGTAACCGGTTGTTCCTCTGTTTGGTTGATTTGCATATTAGCCTTTTATTATATAGGATCTTTTATTTCTAGAAGTTCCACTTTGCTCTTTTGTCTTATTTTATATGTATTTTTATCTCAGAGAGAAAGGGAGGGGGAAAGAGAGATAGAAGCATCAGTGATGAGAGAGAATCATTGATTGGCTGTCTCCTGAATGCCCCCCACAGGGGGTCAAGCCAGCAATCCTGGCATGTGCCTTTGACTGGAATCAAACCCAGGACCTTTCAGTCCACGGGCCAACGCTCTATCCACTGAGCCAAACCAAATAGGGCAAACTTTGTTCTTTTCTATATCTTCTCTTTATCTCCTTATTATGTCTTGCTTTCCTTTAAGTTCCTCAACATATTTATAATAGCTGTATAAAATTCTTGTCTGCTTTCGATCATTATTGGGTTTTTTTAGTCTATATTTCCTGGTTTTGATTCCCACTTTCCTGCTTCTTCCCAGTAAGTGCTAAGTGTCTAAATTTCTTGTTCTTCTTTTAAAGAGCAGCTTTACTTCGAAGACAGTTAAACTGCCTGCAGATCAGCTTTCAAGACTTGAATGCAAGCTCTGTTGGTATGGACTTACGGTGGCCTTTAATCTAGGGCTGTTTAGCCTTAATATCAAGGCCTGGCCCTTCTGGGGTCTGTATTAACTGTACCAGATGTTCAAAAAGGTCTCATTTCTGTGTGGGATCAGAACTCTACCATCTCTCAATTCTTTGTAGTACTAGGACTTGTTTAGCCTATAGCTTCCTAGTAGTTTGTTCCGTTCTCAGTAATTGTTCTTTGACCAACCACTTGAAATCTCATTCTAAGCATGCGGGGCACAGTGTTCAGCTAGAGACTCAGTGAGACCCCATGCAGATGTTTGGGGTTCTTTATCTGGGCAATGCCTTCTCTCTGATACACTGGCCCACAAAGTCCAGCCACTGCAGCCTCCCAGATCCCAGACCTGTTTCCCCAACTCAGGGAGACCACCGTGCTCTGTTCAGAACCCCCTTCCATGTACTGTGTATGATCCAGACAGTTTCTCCAGACAGAACAGGGACATACGTATTAGGGCTCTCTCCCTTTGTTTCCCTTCTCTCAGCGATCAAAACTCTGCATTGCCAGTTGTCCAGTGCTTGCAAACAGATGTTTCATAGACTGTCCAGTTCTTTCTTTATTTGATGAAAGGCACCCGGGACCCCGGGCTTCCCTCGCAGCCCTGGCTTTGTCTGGAAGATATCGGTGTAATTAGCATATTACGCTTTTATTATTATAGATTGTAATTACTTATTGTTAGCCGTGGCTCCTTGTTTCACGGTGCTTAACTTCTCCAGGACTCACGTTTTGCATCGGCACAGTGGTAACCACTTTATTTATTTTACAATATTTATTGAGCAACTACTGTGTCCCAGGAACTTCCTGTCGTCCTGGAATTCCTTCAGGGGAATAAGAAGTGCTAGCGCTTACATGGGAGCAGACAGACGACAGATGTGCGCAGTGGCTAGATCAGTGATGGCGAACCTATGACACGCGTGTCAGCACTGACACGCGTAGCCATTTCTGATGACACGCGGCCGCATGCCGAGGATGAAACATTTGCTGCTCCTGAGGATGAAACATCTGCGACTAGAGTCTTGGAGTTAGTTTTTTCCTCAAAGTGACACACTACCCGAGTTTTGCTCAGTTTTTTGGTGAAGTTTGACACACCAAGCACAAAAGGTTGCCCATCACTGGGCTAGATCGTTCTCCTCCATCGGCCCGGCACGCTAACCCACTTTCTCTTTTCATGTCCCTGTGTTTTACCCGAAGCCCTCATCTCAGACAGCCTGGGCCTCTCCCTCCTCCCGGGCTGCGAGTCGCAGGGCGGGGTGTCTGGTGCTCGGGCCTTCTCCGGGAAGCCGCTGCGTTTCCACGGCTCCGTGCTCCTTCCTTATCGGTCCCCACGTTGCTGCCGAGGTGGCCGCATTGCTCTCCGTGTGGCCTCTCGGGGCCAGTGGCGCGCTCTGCCATGTCTTTGCCACTCTGGAAGCCATAGATGTAATTCTCCTTCGCACACTTAATGCTGAGATGCAGGAGCCTCGGGAGCTCTCTGCAACGTGCCCCGGACACTCCACACGTCACTTTTCTGGATGGGACCCCATTGCCTCTGCAGCTCTCTGATGTCCTGGTCTCCTGACGCACCAGGTGGTCATTCTCCAGGCTCCGTCTTCTAGGGGAGCCAGGCGGGGACCAGGCCATCTCCTGCCCTCACCCACTCCCCCTCTTTCCTCTCCCAGACCCATCCTGAGGAAGTATCCTCATCTAAGGGGAACGTTTACCTCCTGGAGTCTTTGTCTTTCAAACGGTGTGATTATATCCCCATCCTTTCTGTTTCGCCTTTTCCGCAGAAATCCTTTCTAGACCTAGGGACTGCGTTTGGCCCGGACCTACGGCTGGCTGCCACACTTGTTTCTGTGTGGCTGGCGTCATCGGCTGCTCTCTGCTCGTTCTGTGCCCTCAGCCCTCAGGTGTGTCCTGGAAGTGGCAGCGAGAGCCTCAGGCGTCTCTGGAAACTCTCCCCGTCACCCCCCAGACTTGCCACAGAGCACTGGGCAGATTCGCCCCCCATGCTGGGGAACCCGTGGCTGTTGTCACCGCTCCTGGTCAGGGGGGACCCCTTTTATCGCCCACTGTGTTTCTCCCAAACATCACGGTTATACCCCAGCTGCTCCATCCACCCCCCCACCGGACCACCCCCCCTCCCCCCGTAGTCTGGGCATTAAGAAACATACACGTACTCAGACTGTTTCTACTTCTCAGCTTGTCTCCTGGCGGCCAGGCAGCAGAGCGGCTGTTGGCATTGAGGGGCCGGGCAGAGCAGGGGCCCAGGGGGAATTTCAGAAGAAAAACACACGTTACATAGAATTTAATTGTTTCCTTTCTTTACCCACCCAGCCGGATGGTCCCGTTCGCGGAGAGCGGCTAGGATTAGAAGGTGTCAGGGACGCCAGGAATGAAGCAGCCCGCGGCCTGAGCGCGGCCCACGCACTTGTGCTTACAGGAGTGCATGCTCTCACGTAGTAGCGAGTACCCATGTGCTGTCAAGTCCGAAGATGAGTTGTCTGCAGGGAAACGGGAAGAAGTCCTTAAGGCAGCTCGTACAGGGCAGTTCCAGGATGGTTTGTGCAGGAATGGTCCGGTCAGAATAACTTCCCAGGCTGCCGCGTTCCCTGCTTGATGCAGGGACAGCAGCCGGCATTGTCGGGCCTCAGCACGCTGTCGGCACTACAAACCCTCTTTCCTCGGAGTCTTTTCATGAGTTGGCTTTTTTTTTTTTTTTTTTTTTTTTTTTTTTTGGTTAAAATATTTTGTTTGTGTGGAGTGTGTGTGTGTGTGTGTGTGTGTGTGTGTGTGTGTGTGTTTTTAGAAGAATCCTATAGTTTTATTTTTTAATATATTTTTATTGACTTCATAGAGGAAGGGAGAGGGAGGGAGAGAGAGAAACATCAATGATGAGAGAGAATCATTGATCGGCTGCTTCCTGCACGCCCCCCACTGGGGATCGAGCCTGAAATCCGGACATGTGCCCTGATGGGGAGTCAAACTGTGACCTCCTGGTTCATAGGTCAACGCTCAGCCACTGAGCAACACCAGCTGGGCTAAAATATTTTCTTAATTTCCAGGTTTTTAAAACTATTCGAAGTAAACGATGAAAGAGACAGAGAGGAGAGCGAACTCCTGGCCGTCTGTCTCCACGTTTTCACACACGTGTGTCTTGCTGTTGATACTGATGTGTAACGCTGTTCTCCCGTTCCACAGGCATTTCCTATTCAAAACAGGGACGGGGACCACGCCACTGTTCAGCACCGCGACCCCGGGATACACCATGGCTTCGGGCTCCGTGTACTCGCCGCCTACCCGGCCGCTGCCCAGAAACACGCTGTCGAGAAGTGCTTTCAAGTTCAAGAAGTCCTCCAAGTACTGCAGCTGGAAGTGCACGGCCCTGTGCGCCCTAGGCGTGTCCGTGCTCCTGGCCGTCCTCCTGTCCTACTTCATAGGTGAGCGCCACGCGGCGGGGGTGTGCTGGCCGGAAGCCGGGACCCTGCTGTTTTGTTGCACTGATCTGTTTATTTGGTCCAGAAGTCTATGCTGAGGTTATGTTTTCTGGGAAGGAGTTGGTAATGATCCATTGTAATTACAGGGAAGTTTAAGTGATTTTCAACAAATTTGGGTAAATAGGAAAAGCTGCATTTGCATGAAGAGCAAGTTATGTTCTTGGAAGCAAACTCTAGTGTAAGTACATCTGCTTATGGCTTACCCCTCGTGGGAACATGGGTGACCTGTGCCATTTCACGTTCACAAAGCGATCCGCGCACGTCCAGGATGGACGTGGGGCAGGCGTCTCCTATGACGCGTGGTCAGTAGGCGCTCTGCTTCATGTGACGGGCCACGTCCCCATCTCCCACCAGCTCGGCTCCCAGAGTTATCTCAGACTTGTTGTTGCTTTAATCAATCACTGAGTGTAAGTCCCCGCCCTGGGGACCATGGTTTCCCCTCAGGAACACTCTCCTGAGAACCAGGCATCCGTGAGACAAGGAAAGGATGCTCTACTTGCTCCTGGGTGTGGATTGGTCAGCTCTTCTAACACAGCCCCGGTCAAGGTTTCCACTGCATAGGACCCACCTGCTGGAAGGGCTGTGGAAGTGATCACCATTACCTTTGCCGCCTCTGTCCCACAGAGGAGCCCTCAAACTGCGGGAGATTGTTTAACTGTTGGGACCACCTCCGATGTGGATGGACTTCTAGGTGTAGGGAAAGGCCTCCGACATTGAAATGCTAATGGTGCCCACCAAGAGAAAGCTCAGGCTGCGTGCGGGTCCTACAAGGACCACGGTCCCTGGTGCATTTTCAGGTTGGCAGAGCGATGGGTGCTGCCCCGTGAAATTCTGTCGCTGAAGGCGGGTACCCCAGAGCTGCGTCTAGAACAGGCGAATGCGTGTGCGGTGGACCGGTTTCTGTCATCGGCTACAACACTCCTTAGTTATAAATCACGTGCTTTGGAAACGGAAATAGCCATTTTGAGCCGCAACATTTAAGAGAAAAATAGAATTTTAGAGCGTGAAGGAACTTGAGAGAGAATGGAGTCAGGGATGGTAGCTGTGGGGCTTGTTGTGTACACCTGCTTCCGGTTCTTAGACCCCGCAGACATCACTCATCCATCAGGCCCTCTCTCCCCCTGACCCTGGACACAGCCTCATTAGCCTCGGGGAGCCACGGTCCGTCGGGATGGCACCTTTTTGTCAGTTTTCCATCTCAGGGAACTCCCTCCTTGTAAAAAGGGTCAAACCAGCTACTGAAAGGGGTTTCCCTGGGCCAAGATCACACACCCGTGAAGCCACGCTATGCTGTTTCATAACGCTCAAGGTCAATGAGGGCGACCACACGACAAACATCACTCTTCAGAGATGGATTGCTCGTGTTCGGCTAGAAAATGCCCATCTGTTAGGAGGGCCTCTTCTAGTTAGCTGGATAAATTATGTACATTTGTCAGCATTGTGCTGCTGGAGAATCTTAAAGGGTCCTGAGATCATCAGTCATCAGTGGGATGGAATAAATTCAGCCTATGTTTTTGTAGGGGCGGGGTTTGAACTCCAGTGCGTGCCAAACAGATAGATATGTCCGGGCCCGGGATGCCGTGTCTGTGTTGCCCAGGTGGTGCCCAGGTGTTGTCGGGCATCCTTTCTGATTGTAAGTGCCTGGGGCCCCCCCAGTTGTTAAACCTCTGAGTATCGGCTCTGACACCCTTCAATTTTATTTACCCGTGTGAGTGGCAGGAAAAATAGCGTTTTAATGTGTGATTAGAGCACTGCTATTTGTGAGACGTACTCTTTTCAAGGATCCTTTCGTGAATATAATTGAGTATTAGAACTCTAAGTGAAAACTCAATGTTTCTTTTTTTTTTTTTTTCAAATGGCCCGTTTTTGCTGTTTAATAGTTAGCATCATCCTATATTCCTTCGAGTACCACACTCCGAAAATTCTCCCTCTGACTTTATCTTTCCCCACAAGGAAACATACAAATTATATAGTTAATCTACTCATGTACAGATATTAGTTGAGCGTTTTTCTGATGGTCTGGTTATTGTGCTAGAAATTAAGGCGATGCAACCCAAGGCTTACCTCCTAAAAATTACTTTTATCATCAAAGAATTATCTCGTACGTTTGATTACTTCAATTAATCTCAAATATACTTGCAGTTTTCACTGTTCCTCCTGTGCTTAAGTAACTGGCACACATTTTTGCAATGGTTTTCGTTGTTGTAGTTTAAATCAGCTAAAGAATTTCTTTTCTTCATGAGATAGCATCACAAATCTTTTCAGACTGAAGATGCCGCCTTTACCTCTGGAAAAAATAGAATAGGGCACTTTTCTCCGGGAAAGCGTGCACGTCCCCGGAGTGTGCGAGAAACGCAGAGAAGGAAAAGGGCCAGGGGGATCCCTCCGATAAACCCCGAATCAGTGGGGAAACCAGTGTCTTCGTCAGCGTGACCTCACAACTGTTAACCAAGCGCAGGCTCCTTAAACGTTCCCCCATTCTCTCACATTGACTGTCACTCTAAAGTCAAAGAGATATGTCAACTAAAAGGCTTGAGGAACCACTTCTATCCCAGAATTTTCTTTCTCGCCTTCCAGTGAGGTCGTGAGAAGTCATGAGGATGTCGCTTTCACCTGCCTCTTCTCTAAGGCGATGTTACCTCAGGAGAGGCCAGGTGTGGAACTTCTGAAGTGGAGGGGCGGTGGGAGGGGGAGGGGTTTTGTTGCTTTTCTATTCCCATACAATTTTCAGATAATAAAAGAGGAAGAAGGAAGTGAAAATGAATCCCCATCGAGCACTGTGAACTCTGCATAGGTCACCACTGTTAACGTTTTGGCGTATACCCTTACAGATATTTCCATGCTTAAGTACATCTGGAGTCCCATGCTTTTTAATGCATTTGTACCAGGCTTTCTTGTTGATAATGGGTGTGTGTAATCTTATTTAGTGGCTGTTTTTAATGTGTCAGTTCCCCAAAATGCACTGACTGTTTTCTTACACACCCATGTGTTTATGTGTGCATGTGGGTTCAGTTGATCAAATTTTTTATCAGAATAAATTCTTTGAAAGAAATTTGCAGCGCCAAAGGATAGGCATGTTTTAAATGTTGCAAACCATGGCCAAAGTACCCCCATTTTTCACAATTACCGATGCTGCTCATTATTAGTATTTTTAACCCTTGCCCGTCTCTTAGGCTGAACATCTTATTGTTGTTTTCATTTATTACAACTAGTATTAAATATCTTTTCATATACTTATTGGCCATCTGTATTTCTTTTTGTGTGTGTGAATAGCCTAGTTTCCCTCCCTCCCCATTTTTCTGTTGGGTATATTCTCCCCTTTGTGACTTGCAAGTGTTTATTTAAGGACTAGAGGCCTGGTGCATGACATCCGTGCACTGCAGGGGAGGGGGGAGGTCGCCTCAGCCTGGCCTACAGTCTGGGATCCCTCGGGAGATGTCTGACGGCCAGCTTAGGCCTGCTCCCTGCGTTGAGCATCTGCCCCCTGGTGGTCAGTGCATGTCATAGCGACCGGTCATTCTGCCGTTGGGTCGATTGGCATATTAGGGTTTTATTATATAGGAGTGAATCATTTGTCATATATGTTATGTAGTTTTTCCAGTTTGTTATTAACTTGGTTCATGATTTTTATGCCACATACCATATAGAATTTTTTAATTCATCACATTTATCAATTTTTCTTGATAACTTGTGATATTCCTATTATACCTATAAAGTCCTTATTTATTCTAAGTATTTTTTTTTTATTTTCTTCAATTCTATGGTTTTTCAATAACTACTTTAGGTCAACATTTTTCCGGACACTCTTTACAGATGTTAGAGGCCCAGATTAGCTCTCCGTTCTAGAAACTCACCGTCAGGTGATACAGACAATAACGTAAACATACTATTGATGGCATATGCTCTCATAGCTGCAAGGTCCATATGAGCAAAACATAGAAAAGAAAACTCCCTCAGGCTGAAGATGCTGGGAAGAGACTTGATCTAGCAGGTGATCCCTAAGAGGCAAAGCGGAGGTCAGTTCACGGGGTTTCATGTCAACGTGGTTACTGGGCGATGACCTTGAGGAGAGGTCATCCAAGGCAAGGAAAGGAAGGGGCGTGAACAATCTGTGTGGTGATGGCTGCTCACAGGGTCTGTGTGGTGATGGCTGCTCACAGGGTCTGTGTGGTGATGGCTGCTCACAGGGTCTGTGTGGTGATGGCTGCTCACAGGGTCTGTGTGGTGATGGCTGCTCACAGGGTCTGTGTGGTGATGGCTGCTCACAAGGCACCGGGCATCACGTTCAGAGCTGCATGTGAATCGCCTCATTGATTTTCCCAGCAGCCCCTGAGTTCCTGTCTCCATTGAACAAAAGGGAGTCTGTTACTTAGAGGGTACCCCGGTGTGAAGTCACACAGCCTGTCAGTGAGGAAGCTGGACCAGAAACTATGGAGGACCCATTTCACTCGACCGCCCCCCCACGAGGTTTCAAAAGATGTGCCATAGAGAAGAAATTAAGAAATTAAAGCCGTTATGTTCTTAAAATATTGCCTTAGTGGCATTCCGGAGCATGGAATTTGAAGAGAAGAAGTCCAGACTTGTACTTTTCAAACTTCCCTGTGCCAGGAGTCACCTGGAGACCCTGTGAAAATGCGTCTTCTGATGGAGCAGGACTGCGGTGGGAACCCGGGGTCTGCATTCAAACAGGCCCGGGGGACGCTGCGGTGGCCACGGACCCCACCTGGAGCAGCAGGCCCAGCTAGCACGTCAGATGCTGCTCTTCGTGAGGGAGACGCCCTGTCTCTGCACCGTCCAGTGCAGTGGCCACTAGACACGCGTGACTCATGAGGACTCGAAATGTGGCTCGCGCAGCTACGGAACTGGAGTTTCAGTTTTATTATTGTTCATGAACTTAAACTCCAGCAGCCACGTGTGGCTATTGGCTACCATTTGGACAAGCACAGACAACCTGTTAGAACTCCTTTCAGTGGGCGATCACGAGGCCCTATGGGGAGAGAGGAGTGAGCAGGAGTGAGAAGCTACCGCTAACCCATCCCAGGACAGACGTGCCAGGGGTTAGCATCTCTTGTTCTTAAACATCAACTGTCCACACTTGGACAGATAGCAAACCTCTTTGCAACAGCCACGTTATGACTGTAGAGTGCTGAGCTCCCAATTAAAACCCATCTCTAGCCCTAACTGGTTTGGCTCAGTGGATAGAGCGTTGGCCTGCGGACTCAAGGGTCCCAGGTTCGATTCCGGTCAAGGGCATGTACCTTGGTTGCGGGCACATCCCCAGTAGGGGGTGTGCAGGAGGCAGCTGATCGATGTTTCTCTCTCATTGATATTTCTAACTCTCTATCCCTCTCCTTTCCTCTCTGTAAAAAATCAATAAAATATATATTTTTTAAAAACCATCTCTAGTACTGAAGTTGGTGTGTCTTTACACAGTGAAAATCTGCTGATTTCTAAACACACATGTTATGTTTGATGATAATAGTTAGTGATACAGACCTATCAAAAAAAAAGGCCTGTCCTGCCCTGGCTGGTTTGGCTCAGTGGATGGAGCGTCAGCCTGCGGACTGAAGGGTCCCGGGTTCGATTCCAGTCAAGGGCATGTACATTAGTTGCAGGGTCCTCCTGGCCCAGGCCCTCGGTGCAGGAGGCAACCGAGCGATGTGTTTCTCTCACATCGATATTTCTCTCTGTCTTTCCCCCTCTCTTCCACTCTCTGAAAGACAATGGAAAAATATCCTCAGGCGAGGATTAAAAAAAAAGACCTGTCCTTACTTTTTCTGGGCCCTCGCTTCTCTCTTCTGCTCTAATGATTAGAAGATTGTAAGGAAGGGTAGTAGATAGCAGTGGTTCGCCAACGAATGGATTAAAGAGACGGAGCCTACTAGTCACCGTTGCTTCTCCCTCTGCTCCTGGTTATGGGATGAGTCACAGGCTTGATTATTGTTCTTTACTCACAGTCGGTGGGGATAACCTGTAAACATATTAAAATGCCCAGAAATCTTATCATTAAGCATGAACATTATTGAAACATTAAAGGAAATCAAAATAAATGTTTGTGTTATTAGATTAACACTGTTAAAAACTGCAACAAAGTCAAGTCAGACTCCAGATAACACCATTGTGAACATTTCACCTCATGAACATTTTGGATATGGCGAGGCAGAACCTGAAAATTCAATTTCCCACATGCGGTAGCACCAACAGTATTTTCACCTGTTCTTTATATTTAAGGAAAACTGGAAAAGACAAAAATGCCATCAAATTCTGTTGTGCGTGCACATTTTCTTGATTTTTGGCTCAGTTTATCCCCAACCAATAATTCGCTTGACAATTTTCATAATAGCTTTGTTGAGATACAATTCTCATTCCCTACAGTTCACCCATTTAAAGTGCACAAGTCAGTGATGTTTATATTCACACAGTGTTACAATCAACTTTAAGTCATTTCCATCCCCCCAAAACAGAAACCCTGCCTTCTTCAACATTTCCATCCCCCCAAAACAGAAACCCTGCCTTCTTCAATATTCCCATTCCCTCTAAACCTTCCTTAGTTTTGTTTTGTTTTTTGTTTTTCCCCCCCAAAAAATCTGGACTTTCAAGGGATTGGTTGTTAATTCCTTTCCCAATGACGTGAAATAACTCAGCACGGTTTCTCTGATGAACTCCTGGTGCATGCTGCTAAGGAGGACTTGCATTTTCAATATTCCGTTTCATTGAAAACATACATGAACAGCTGCTACCAAGTGACTCCTAAAATAGCTGTTGCCATGTGTGTGCTAACAAGGCGGTGTCACAGCGCGAGCACTCCGCAGGCCCAGCAAAAGGTAACCCGTCAAATCCAGCTTCATTGCAGTCAGGGTTCGGCAGCAGCTGTCTGTCCTACTTCTTTGTCTATTTGCATTTTATGAACAGAGTACCTCTCTGCGTACCTTGAGATTGATTATGCTACTAGCTATCTATATGCAACTCAGGGTCGGAAAGAAAAATACGCCAGCCCTTTGTGCTTCGTGAAAAATCGGCCATTTCAATATATATGGCAAAATGAAATGTGTTGTGACATTCCTTTTTCTTTTCGGACATGTTTGTGCAGTAAAAAGTGCTGTTTTATTAGGTTACAGAGCACAACTGAGCAATGAATTACACACCATTTCTCACTGCAGCTTCCTCCCTAACTCCTAGTTGCATTACATTTGGAAAATGCATTTTGTCTGAGATGCAACGGTAGCATTTTAATGCTGATGTGACTTCATCACTTTGTAGAAGAAAATATACTGCCTGTAGTTTAGAGGATTGAACATTGTAAACGAAAACTTATAAATCAGTATTTTATGTTATCCTTGGATATATGAAATTAAAGACATATTTAAACCTGATTCAAAGGTGAATGAAGACTCAGAATAAACCCGTTTACCCCTGGGAGAGGAGGAAATGGTGATATGATAAAGCAACCACTGCAGGACTCTGATTCTGCCAATGCAAAAAGAAGACAACGTACTGAAACCCGTTCTGGATAGTGGCACTCTTCCTGTGAAAGAGGCACTTGGGATGAAATGGTGCATGTATTCGTATACACACACACTCCTCCGACCCACAGGCATGCTGGCGGTCCTGCCATGTCTGCACTCTGTCCTAACTTCAGTGTGAGATCTATTAATTTGCAGAAAATACCAGTTTTCTCTGTCTAGCATGTCATATAGAAATCCAGAAATGATCGAGAGGTGACTTAAAATTCAGTTCACTCGATAGCCAGCTCTGTACGAGCATATCGGTGACGTCTGAATTGGACCCTAAACTGGGAAAAAGCTATACGAGTAGATCACACACTCAATTTTTTTCACATTACACATTGTTATTGGTTTTTATTAGGACAGCAGCAGAATGTGGAGCTTTGCGCTTACCCTGGTATGTGTTTATTACTGTACATCAGGAAGAAATCACTGCCAAATTGGTGCAAATGTAGGGAGTATGCTCTTCTCCTTCCCCAAAATGACTTATTTTACTGTTACCTCAATACGAGGTCAGTGGAGTAAATAACATGAGGAATTCTATGCACAAACAGACTGTTCTTTACCACTCAGCTGCAAGGAGCTCCTGAGTTGAAAAGCGTTCAAGGACATCGACAATAAGAAATGCTTTTAGTCCGGCCAGCGTGGCTCAGTGATTGAGTGTCGACCTTTGAACCAGGAGGGTACTGGTTTGATTGCTGGTCAGGGCACATGCCCAGGTTGCGGGCTCGATCCCCAGTAGGGGGTGTGCAGGAGCCAGGCGATCAGTGATTCTCTCTCATCATTGATGTTTCTCCCTCTCTCCCTCTCCCTTCCTCTCTGAAATCAGTAAATATACACCTTTAGCATCAGCTGAACTTGAGCGTGTGTGGAACATAAGCATTTTGCGTGTGAAAGGCGGTGCTGTTTTCTGTTTAGGGCTATCATCTCTGTAGAACGTAGTCGCATTTCCCCACTAATGCCAAGAGGAAAGCACAATACAGAATTTATACCATGTCCATGTTACGTTGCATAAAGACTGAATCGGCGTTGCGTATGTCGCTTGCTTTCACCTTGGTGGTACTGAAGGCAGTGTGTTTTCAGAGCATAGTGGACATCAAGAGGAGTGAAAGGAAGAGTAACTGGCATATATAAGGTTAGAAAAAAAAACCTATAGACTGCTAGCAATCTTAGGAATGAATTCGGCATAAAACCTCTACGTTCCATTGGATCTGCATTCAAACAAAGGTCTTTTCCTGGAATCTGAGATAAAGTAAATTCCAAATGCATATACTCGTTCAGTTTATTTATTGTCCTGCATAATCTTAGAATGTCTACACACCTCATCCTTCTTCCTCAACAATGAGACTCCACGGTTTCTGCTTGGTGATTTCGTACTAAATTACTGATATAACACCAGAAAAAGGAGGGACCGTCCATCCATCCATCCTTCATGCATTCAACATTTGTTTATTGACTGACGGCATTTATTGGCAGAGGCAGGATGAGAGACACAGCAGGGAACAACATAGATTGTACCTTGAGGAAGCAGACACCGGGCACTTAGTTATAACCACGATGACTGTTTAAAGGGATGCGGGGGTGGGCACAGAAGACAGAGCTGAGCGAGCCCGAGCACCACAGAAAGGCCTTCCTGCAAAACCAGAACAGTGACGAGGGCTGTGTGTTTTGACAAATGCTGACATACGGACAGATTGGAAGTGTGACCACAGAAGCCGAAAGGTGGCCTGAAAAATCAACCCTCAGGAGTACCACGGCCAATATAGCGCGATTAGTAAAAAGAACGCCTCGCTGTGTCCGAGGAGAACGGGTTGTGTTGCTCATCGGTTTTCTTTGTTGAGGGGGTCCAGCGACAGCCCTTTTTGCAGGGAGGGAGCAGTCACGGTAGGAAGCGGGAAGGAACCTTACTGTGGGAATGCTGGCTCTGGAACGAGATGGAAAACCACTGTGAGGGTTTGCAGTCTGTTCCTGTATGTTCCTTCCCCTGGGTTGTGGAGAGTATGCATGCATGTGTTAAGCATCTACCTAATAAAAAAGTAGCATGCTAATTGACCGTACTTTTGCGATGCCCAACAGCCAATCAGGAGTGGGTATGCAAATTAACCCAACAAAGATGGCGGGTTAATTTGCATACGCAGGCACCGATCGGCCAGGGGCAGGGTGGGATGCTTGCATCTCCACCATGGCGACAACACAGGCGTTCCACACCACCCCGGCCGCTCCGGGCCTCTGGGCAGCGTGGGAGGTGGAAAGGTGGCTCCGGCCAGAGCGAAGGCGGTGCTGGCAAGCCAGGGAGAGGAAGGCCCATTCTGGCACGAATCTTCGTGCATCGGGCTTCTACTTTTATTTATAAAGTATCCCCAGAAAATAGTTTCAAAACTGTTCAAAGAAATGTTATCTCTGGATTTTTTCCAAACATGGATGAGTGCTTGATTCATCGGTATTGACATTTTACAAGCATACATGGTTTCTGTATGTCAGTAGTTGGTGGGAGAGAGAGGTCATGCTGCTCCACAGTTATAAGCAAAGAGGTCAGTGTGGCCAGTGCCAGCCCCCGCGCGGGGCCGGAGGCAGAAAGGCCATTCCTGTGAGGCCCTCCCATTGTGCAAGTGAAGCCCACATGCCAGTTATCTCAAGGAAAAAATAAATTCAATACGTAAATATAAATGTGAGTATAGTATAGTTATACCGTAGGATGTTTACAATTATAAAGGTGATAAACACATTTTTTAAAAAAAAAAAAAAAGTATAGAAATCACTGCTGAGGGGACTGGAGCTGCTGTAGGCATTTCCTTTGGGCCTTGTAACCTCATTCTAGACCCTTCATCCCCTCATTCACTGCGTTGGTGGCTTTACCAAGCTCACTGCACGGCGGAGTTAGCGAGCCTGTGTGAGTTACATGGAATTTGTACATGGAAACTGCGTTAATCAATCACTTCAGATAACCCCAAATTGTACCATCATTTTCTATTTTTAGAATAAAGATATTTTTAGGGGATTTTTCCTTCTTCAAAGAGAGCCTTTGAGATCTTAGCAGAAAAGCGAGGCGAGTTGGCAGCGGGGAAGGCGGCCGCTTACCTTTAGAAAGGGAGGCTGAGCCCAGCAAGCACAGAGGCCAGCTGGCAGTGGGAGCCGCCGCCTGGGGACCAGCGACCACACCTGCCTGTGGATGTTGCTTTGAGATAAATGTCCACAGGTGTCCCATAAATGCCCATTAGTAATAGTTACAGCAAGTGTATAACCAAGGGACCCTCCCCTCCCTAAGCCACATCGGTGCGGGGAGCTGGAACCCTGGGCACTCACATCTTTCCCGCCCCGCCTGGGGGGTGAGGTGATCAGGGGAGACCCGTGTGACCGTTACCATTCCGACCGGGTCCCGCAGGTGGTGACGTGGGTGCAGCTCACCCTGCTTCTCTTGAGAAACAGACTGGGTAAGGGCGACACAGGCGAAGGGTTTGTTGATGAATGAATGACGAACAGCAAGCTACATGGATGAATTGTGCCCAGATTTCTAAAAGGTCATTGGTTTTATTTAAAGTTGCAACTAGACAAATGCACCAGCACCCCCCCGCCCCCCCCCCCACACACACACACACACACACACTTCACAGGTAATAATACCCTTCTCAAACGTAAACTTTTGGAGGAGACATGGACTAATAGGAAGGGGATAATTTTCTGGATTTTGCCACATTTTAATATACCAACCTCCCGCCAACCATCTCCATATCCCTAAGGGTGGGATCTTTGAATAATGATGGTTTAAGTGCTGTAAATTTTCAAAGAATTCTGATTTTCAGGTCTAGTCTACTTTTGTACAAAGTCACACCAAGCCAAGAAGAACTTTTGTGTGTGAGGAGGTCATCAGCATACATACACGCCGTTCCCTACCAGCAGGCTGCGGCCCTGCTAGCTCTTCGGGAGGAGAGGAGTCGTGAAAGGGAGTCAGTACCGCCAGCCTCTGGACACCCGGATCCACGGGCTTCGGCGGCAGAGCTGCTGACGCCTGTCACTCAAGAGCCTCTGTTACATACATTTCCCGGCAACAACAAACCCCGTGTTTTGGGGAAGCTGGGAATTACCCATCAGCCCTGTGAACCATTTCATTTTGCACTCGGAATGTTTCTGTGTCCTCTTCCCGTATTCTTGAATGTTGACATCTGTCACCTTGAAGACCCTCCAGCGTCCTGATCACGATTGGCCCCCTTGGGCAGCTCTTCGGGATGGTGCACGCTCCGTGCTTCCCATCAGAGCGGAGCGTGGATGCTTCCGTCACTCAGAGAACGGAACCCGGAGACAGGAGAACGGAGGCAGCATTAGGAGAGCCGTCCGCCGGGGAAATCCTGACTCTCCTCCGGAGGCAGACCCAGCCTCATCTCCATGCGCCTCTCTCGGCCACAGCAGTGACTGGCGGGCAGCTGGGACCCGTCTCCCAAGCAGCACCCTTAACGGAACACAGGGGCCCACACAGTTAAGGAAGAAAACATGCAGCCAAATTTAAAAGTAGGTTTTTTCATATTGCTGTTTGTGAAAGAATGAGTCTAATATTCTGGCAGAAGCAAGCCTGCCCAGCTACATGACTGTTAGATACTTTGACAGCCAATGTGATTCTCCTTTATTAGTGACAAAATGCCAAAAGGAGAGAAAGGAAAAATACACAGCATAGAAACAGAAAATATTAGCAACCATTTTTTTACCTCTTATTTTCTTCCTCCCCGCCCCCCAAGAAAATACCTCATAAAAATTATGATTTAATAGGTTATCTTAAAATACTCAGGGGAACTTGCTGCACCGGTTGTTCGCTGCTTGGAATATTCGAACACCTTATAGTTGGGATAATTCCCTCCTTCTAATGACAATGAGAGTATGTGTTAGTGTGAAAGCCTTAAAAAGAAATATTGATTTTAAAATACTTTATGTGGGTGAGCAAGGTCGGATCTGTTGATATTAGATTAGCCTTAGAGCTAATAACGAATAATAATGGAGTGGAATGCCAGAACGTTGCCTAACACATTCCGTCAGCATGTATGTGAACACAGCAGGAAATCCAAAACAAAAGCTAATTGATGGAAAACTATGTATTTCTAATGACACGTTAGGCCAGCAGGGGGTCCCAGCTTCCACCACACCCGTTACCCAGCCTGCTTTCATCTTGCATTGAAACGGGGCTGCATTCCGGAAGCATGTATCACATCAAATCATTGCCCCATATGTAAAAGGTATTTTTGTGTTTCTTTGTAAAGTCTAATCATTGCACATGTGCATTATGTATATTTATATATTCATGAAACTAAAACGTGAAACGAAGAAATTTTGTTTTCAAAACCCAGGGTACCGAGGCAACATATGCGTGCAATGAAAGTTGGACTTCACGTAATTACATTTTTATTTTAAAATAAAAACAAAGGAACAGCATTTGTATTCAGATACACTGATATCCTTTCTACGCCAGGTGGGGTTTTTCCGAGGCCCCATGATTTCGCCTGGGAAGTATTTGTACTTTGACATACAGCGACATCTCAGAGGGAGATCTGGGAGAGACCTCAGCGGTCCTCTGGCGTAGACTTGCGATGTTCACGTGAATGAGAAAGCCTCTGAGAGGCCCCGGGACTTCCCAAACCATCGCCCCAGGTGGAGCCCAAATGCAGACCGGGACCTGCGTCTCTTTTCATCCAAACAAAAGGCTCCCCAGATGCCCGGGCAGACTGCTAAAAACTGTGCTCTTACCTCTGAAACCTCGGATTCGGATTTCCTTTGCTTGCAACTTCTGATAACATGCTCTTAACGAATCTTTCTCAGGAAGGGTGTGTGGGGGGAGTGTACCACAGAGGACCCCCAGGTGAATTACGAGAAAGGGAAACTTTACACCCAAAGTTGCGTGGGTGAACGCTCAAGGTTTCGAAGGCCAAACAACACGGAATTGCAGGCATTTTCTGGATATTTTTAAGTGGGTTTTTCTTACCAGCTCTGGTTCTCATATTATCTCATATTTTTGTCTTTATGAGAATGTTTGACCTTGTAATATTCAACAGCGTTTAGCCAGTAATGGCAGTCATGCTTGGAACGACACTCTTTAAGTTGCCAAAACCGGAATGCAGTCTTCAGGGTTCTGGTGGCATGAGCTCCCTTCAGGGCCTGGGGCAGGAGGGTGCCTACTTCTGTGCCTGCCCCACACGTCCCCCGGAAGGTACCCCAGGGTCCTGGCAGATTGCTGGACCTGGTCAGCAGCTGCCCCACCCCACCCCCCGGCCTCGCATCCGTATTTGGCAGGACCAGGCCCGAGAGCGCAGGCTCGCCGTGGAAAGAGCAGCCACTGTGAGAACAGCTCCCGTGGCCTGGTCTCCGGAGACGCGATGACATTCTGGCACCTCCTCTCTCATGGGGAGCTGAACCTGGCACTGCGTCGCTCCTCGGTGCCATGCAAGTTTTCTTTAATGACACATTTTGGTTTCCAGTGTTCCGCACCCTGGCTTTTGAGTCTCAAGCCAACACATTATTGGTTAGAAACAACGACGTGCCCTTTCTTCTCCGGGCAGAGGCGAGATCTCCAGCCACCAGGGCTCCTGCCTCTCCATCAGCCTTGAAGACGCGAGGAGGGCACGCAGTAATTGCTCTCACCTGCCTGGGCTTGGAGCCTGGAAGGAAAAATATTCAGACAATTGCACGGATAGATCATTCCAAGCATGCTGTCTCAAAATTATTTCAATTAATGAGGTGTTTTTCTCAACATTTTCTGGCAAAGCCTACAGAAAGAAAGACTGTAAGAGGTTGTGGGATGAATGCCTTTGAATTCTGCAGGGAATATTTTCCTTTGGAACACATTCTAATCCGTTACACTCTAAGGATGCCACCAGCAACCTAAGAAGATGTAACCTAAAGTAAGCTATTTGGCTGTTAGCAAAACAGGTGGCAATAGTGATTGATGGGTTAGCGTGCATGTGAGCCTCGCCTACCGTGGCCACCGTTGTGATTTTGTTATCACTGATATGGGTGATAGTGTAAAATGTATGCTTATTGGTTTTGGAGTGTAGATGGCAAATGTCAGCTATTACAACCAATTTAGAAGATTCGTGCCTGGGAATTATCCTGGAAAGGGTTTAGGGAAGGTAGGGACACACACTCTTGTGCTATTAGATGGACTACTTTTAAACGGAAATTTTAATTTAAGCGTAATACGCATTTAGAAAAATACACAGCGCGTAAGTGGGCACAGCTAGGGGAGCCCCCCTCCAGGTAGAAAACTGGGATGTTACCCAGCACCCCAGAAGCCCCGAGAACTCGCCCGGCTCCACCTGCCTCCCGTCCCAGCAGGTAGTCAGTCACTCCGGTGACTTTGGTTCCCACCAGCTGATAGTTCCTGCTTTTGAACCGAATGCACATGGACTTGCCCAGGAGTCACGCTTGCTGTGAATGGGTTGTCTGGCAAATGTTATGCTGGTGAGATGTGTTCATGCTGTTGCAGCTGGCAGTGGCCGGCCCCTTTGCGTTGCTGTGTGGAACCCCTTTGCGTTGCTGTGTGGAGGCGGACCCCTTTGCGTTGCTGTGTGGAGGCCGACCCCTTTGCGTTGCTGTGTGGAACCCCTTTGCATTGCTGTGTGGAACCCCTTTGTGTTGCTGTGTGGAAGCCGACCCCTGTGTGTTGCTGTGTAGAGGCCGACCCCTTTGTGTTGCTGTGTAGAGGCCAACCCCTTTGTGTTGCTATGTGGAACCCCTTTGCGTGCTGTGTGGAACCCCTTTGTGTTGCTGTGTGGAACCCTTTTGCATGCTGTGTGTAACCCCTTTGTGTTGCTGTGTGGAACCCCTTTGTGTTGCTGTGTGGAACCCCTTTGTGTTGCTGTGTGGAACCCCTTTGCATTGCTGTGTGGAACCCCTTTGTGTTGCTGTGTGGCACTCCTTTGCATGCTGTGTGGAACCCCTTTGTGTTGCTGTGTGGAACCCCTTTGTGTTGCTGTGTGGAACCCCTTTGCATTGCTGTGTGGAACCCCTTTGCGTTGCTGTGTGGAACCCCTTTGCATGCTGTGTGGAACCCCTTTGTGTTGCTGTGTGGAACCCCTTTGTGTTGCTGTGTGGAACCCCTTTGCGTGCTGTGTGGAACCCCTTTGCGTGCTGTGTGGAACCCCTTTACGTGCTATGTGGAATCCCTTTGCGTTGCTGTGTGGAACCCCTTTGCGTGCTATGTGGAATCCCTTTGCGTTGCTGTGTGGAACCCCTTTGCGTGCTGTGTAGAATCCCTTTGCGTGCTGTGTGGAACCCCTTTGCGTGCTGTGTAGAATCCCTTTGCGTGTTGTGTGGAACCCCTTTGCGTGCTGTGTAGAATCCCTTTGCGCGCTGTGTGGAACCCCTTTACGTTGCTGTGTGGAACCCCTTTGCGTGCTGTGTGGAGGCCATTGGTGACTTCACTATAAGATGTGAATCTGCTCACTGCTGGCAGCATCGGGGTAGTTTCCAGTCAGGGGGCTTTTCCAGATAACACTTCTGCAAACATTGTTGTTCATTGCCTTTGGGTGCCGTGTGTGCATATTTCTGTAGGGGGTGTAGGTAGACTTTTGAAATCAGTGGGGACTTCAGCCACCATTTCTAAGATTTTTATATAGAGCAAATACAATTCAGTTCCAAACAAGCAGCTTACCAATAATCTTGCAAAATGCAACCATTTATAGTTGGTAAATATCTTGTATGTAGAAGCCAATTTTAGCAAATGAATAACTTCTGATTATACTTGCTACAATCAATTTGTGTTAAATTTTTTAAAATTTCCTTAATGTGAAAGCTCAATTTTCATTCAATACACTTCTGATAAGTAGGAAAGCAGCACAGTGTAGATAAAGGAACCTGAAATTGGATCAGGAATCTGGTATCATGAGTCCTCTTACACAGTAACTTTTTTAAGACATTGGGTAACTCACCCTCTCTGCCTGTGTTTCATCCTCATACAGTGGGGACAATGATCCTTGTCACATGCACATTATTGAAAGACTAGAGGCCCGGTGCACAAAAATTCGTGCACTGGAGGGGGGTCCCTCAGCCCGGCCTGCCCCCTCTCACAGTTCGGGAGCCCTCAGGGGATGACCTACTGACGGCTCTGTGGGAGACAACTGGGCTGATCAGGGGAAGGCGACGCCCCCATCACCCAGCTGCTGCTGCCACTGCCCGCCGCTGCGGCTGTGAGGCCTGAGCCCTGGGCCTTGCAGTAGCCGGGGCTCATGGCTGCCTGAGCCACAGCTGCCATGAGCCCTGGGCTTCTCAGCTGCCTGAGCCCTGGGCGTCTCGGCTGCCTGAGCCCACAGCTGCCTGAGCCCTGGGCCTTGCAGCCACTGTGGCATTGTCCAGATGGACGTCTGGATGGACATCTGGAAGACATCCACCCTAATTAGCATAATACCCTTTTATTAGTATAGATTACAGTCTTCAAGGTGTTTTAAAATCTGAAAAGCACACTGACTAGACATAGAATAGTATCTCTGGCATCCATGATTCCACTCTTCCTCAGATAACATTTAGGATATGAATACAGCCCCGCCCCATTAAAATATTCTAAAATTATGTGGAAATAACAATATAAAACTACAAAACGTAATACCATAAACTTTTTTAAGGTTAAATCTACACAAATACTAGTTCTATAACTTGAATAAGTCTAGTGTTCACTTATGTAATTTTTAAATTGTTGTTTTAAGACTCTGGGTTAACCACAGTATCTGCTTCATCATCATCATCATATTATTATTGTAAAAATTTATTTTAGGACAATATAGGTATATGGGAAAGTACCTGTCCAGATGGAGAGTGCCTGGGATGCACACATGTGACCTTTGCCCCCTCACCCCACACACTGCCTCTGCCCCGGGTTCCCAGACCCCGGGGAGAAGCTGTGTCCAGCCCGTGGCCTCGGGGAAGTCCCGTCTCACTTCCTTCCCTGTGGGTTCACTCTGAAACCCTGTGGTGGCATGGAGAGGAGTGCTATGGTGTGACCTTTGTTCTCAGAAGGTCTGGGTTCAAGGTCAAGATCCACTGCTTACTTGTTTGGAACCTTAAACTCTCAAAAAAAGCCTCAGTTTTCTGAGACGTAACATGAAAAAAAAAAGGTAACATCCACTATTGATGTGTCTTTGTGAAGATTGAATGAGATAATGCAGGTCACACTATTACAGCACTTGACACAGAGCAGGTGTTTGTGACTGTTTTATTTGTGAAATATCGCATCGCGGTGTTCTCACAGCGGCCGGAGAACGGGTCTGTGGCTGACAGATGCCTGGTTTCGCTGCCACCCAGGGTCTCCCCACCTCGGTTGTGAGCCCAGCGGGGTGAGGGACCCGGAGCACACAGGGCTCCCAGCCACATCGGTTCGCGTTTTCCTTATTACGGCTTGATCTGTCTTCTGTTGTTTCAGTCTCAAATCCATCGGCACAGAGCTGCACTGGGGCGCATGTAAAAGCATCACTTTCATCTCCCAGCGCTGTGAACTGTTCCACTGGAGACACACAGGGATAACGGGCTTTGAACATACCTGGCAATTTAGAAGTTTTGCCTTAAAGACGTTGAGAAGGTCTAACTGGTGTTAGAAACTTCAGTTCTTGAAATGTAGAATTTATTTCGTCACACCGCAGCGTTTTTAACCGTTTATTGATTTTTAGAGAGGGAGGTGGAGAGAGAGAAAAACATTCATCAGCTGCCTCCTGCGCACCCCCTACCAGGGATGGAGCTCACAATGGGGACTGGTGCCTCCTGGTGCATGGATGACACCCAGCCAACTTAGCCGCCCCGGCCAGGGCACAGCTTCTTTTGTACACTTCGCAAGGGCGGTGCAGTGGACACCTCATATTGAACTAGGCAGCCCTCCCTGGTTTTTGCATCAGGGGTCTCAACACTGTTGCTTGGACCTCTCGTTTCGTCATCTTGCTCTTTTTCAGACCTGAAATACTATAGTTCTGCGATGTTCGTTAACCACTTCTGCTAGTCCTGGCTCTGGATGAGCACCCGTGTCTCCAGCGTGGACTTCTCGGACTTGTTCCTTGGTTGCATAAGCCGCCTCAGAGTTTTCTCCAAATGGGACGTTTCCTTGACTCTTGGTCGTGACAATATCTGTAGTTGCATGTGGCCTCTCTTCAGTAGGTAGGCTCCTGCCTGCATGGCCTTCTCATAGACTGAGATAATATTTCCAGTCGTACTTCCAGCTTCTTCTGACCCTCCTCCCACGCCCTCCGTTCAGTCCTGCGTCAGCCAGGGATCCGTGGTACCACCCTAAAGGTTGGCAGCACAGGCCTCCCTGTGGCTTCACGTCTGCCCTCCAGCTCGGGCGTGGCCGAGTTGTTCTCATCCTTCTTCACCTACAGATGTGTTTTATTTCACTGCTTTCCTCTTTGTTTGTCTGCCAAGACATTGCATGCCATGTTACTAACCGGGGCTTAGTAATTTCTGGATCATTTTGACTTTTATGAGTTCGTTGCCTCTACCCCTCTCTCTCTCCTCCTCCTCCTCTCTTCTTCTTCTCTCTCACACTACCTTTGGAGTGAATCGCCCTGACACTCTAAATTTGTATAAATATCTTAAATTACATATAGTAAGTCCCAATAGCTTCACTAAATTCCAACCAGCAATACTTTCAAAGTTCATAATATTCTAAGACCAGACAACTTGTTGGCCTCTGTTTTCAATGCAGTGTTAAACAAGATGTAATATTATTGGGTATGGTTCTCATTAGATGATGTCTTAAGTAGAACTGAAATCCCGTTTTATTGAGATTTTCTATAATGAATATATATATAACAAGATGTTGCCCATCTGGCAGAAAATAAAATAGCTCTCCAAACATAAACATAACATTACTTTTAACCCTTGACATCTGTGTATGATCTATGGATTCTCTCTCCTCTTCAAAGTCTGTTAAAACCAATAAAACGAGCTAATCTCTAAGAGGACTTTTTATGCTCCGTGAAAGCACACGGTGATGACACGTTATTTTGTGTGAGAGCCTTGACCCTGTGGGGGTAGTTATTGTTGCTCCACCCAAGTATGTCAGACCTTTACTCTGTGCCCAAGTAGCTCCCACTGTTTTACTCAGAACTCGCGGAAATAGCTGAAGCTTGACAAACGTATGACGTGATCAGTGTTTAGAAAGCTCTTGACATTTTGCCACTCAAACCCTGCATAGCCTAATGCAAAAATGACATCCGAAGTTATACCTCTTTGCCCATTGACAATTTGTAAATTCAAGCATTCCATAACCTATATCTTAATCCTTGAAAAATCAGAGTTTAAAAGAAATTGCTGACAGACTGGGATTGAAGCAGGGAGCATACGTGTAAACATTAGTCACAGATACACAGGGTAGATGTAGCTACGTTGGCATCTGTGTCTGCTATACTTCTTACTAGGTCATGATTTTATATCAGGTATCGTCAACAGGAAAACGGGAGACTGGTCATGGAAGGTTCCCAAGCTGTTGAATCTTTTTGTAAAAATTCAATCAATTATACATAATATTAGGGGACTTTCACTCACTATTTTTCGTATACCCTAAGGCAGTCAAATAATGAATAATACAGTACTCTTGTCTTAGCCACTTACGTATTTGTTTTATATTTATTAAAATTTCCTTTGAATAACTATATATTTTTATACACAAGTGTTTTCTTAGATTTTAAAACCTCAGGAAATAAAATTCATGTATTCGACAGATATTTATCAAGACCCACTAGGTAGCCCGGCCAGCGTGGCTCAGTGGTTGAGCATCGACCTATATACCAGAAGGTCATGGTTTGATTCCCAGTCAGAGCACATGCCCAGGTTGCGGGCTCGCTCCCCAGTGTGGGGCGTGTAGGGGGCAGCAGATCAATGATTCTCTCTCATCATTGATGTTTCTATCTCTATCTCCCTCTCCCTTTCTCTCTGAAATCAAAAATGTTTTTTGAAAACCTACTAGGTACCAGGCACTGTGTAAGGTAAATAAGATACAACAGTGAATGGAACAGTCATGGGAAAGATGCTCCATTCTGGCGTGCAGGTTCCCCAGGAAATGGGCACCTACCATCTGAGGAAGGTGCAGGGATTCCTCAGGGGATGGAACACATCGCGGTCAGAGGGACCATTACTTGGGAGGTACCATGGTCGGTCAGGTGACGTCCAGTAGCTCAGTCATCTGGGGTAAAGAATAAATAAATGAAATGCCTCTACCCTGAGAACTGTCCTGCTGCCCTCCATGTGCACTGCCTAGGAAGTTCACATCGATTAAATAAGGCCGGGGCAGCCAGCCTCACTGTTTAAGTAAACCTAATGTTTAACAATATCACGTCACTTGTCCACGGTTAAATCCTCGATTGAGGACAGAGCCAAAGTTTGTACACTGTGCCAATATAATTGTGTTACTATGTATATCGGATGTTATTAAATACTATATAACAATTTTAATTAGATTTAGAAATGTATAACTATATATTTTATAGTTATCTTTTCTAAATATTTTAAATAAATAAAGTTAGTCAACAACATTTTTACAATTTATAAGATTACTAGAGGCTCAGTGCACAACATTTTTTTAAAAATATATTTTATTGGTTTTTTACAGAGAGGAAGGGAGAGGGATAGAGAGTTAGAAACATTGATGAGACAGAAACATCGACCAGCTGCCTCTTGCGCACCCCTTACCGGGGATGTGCCCACAACCAATGTACATGCCCTTGACCGGAATCGAACCTGGGATCTTTCAGTCCACAGACCGACGCTCTATCCACTGAGCCAAACCAGTTTTGGCCCGATGCACAACATTTGTGCACTGGGTGGTGGTCTCTCAGCCCCGCCTGTGCCCTCTCACAGTCCGGGACCCCTCAGGGGATGTCCTACTGCCAGCTTAGGCCTGCTCCCCGGTCCTTAGTGCTGCAGCAGAGGCGGGAGAGGCTCCTGCCACTGCTGCTGCACTTGCCAGCTGTGAGCCCGGTTCTGGCTTAGCAGCACTCCCCCTGTGGAAGCGCACTGACCACCAGGGGGCAGCTCCTACCTTGAGCATCTGCCCCCTGGTGGTCAGTGCACATCATAGCAACCGGTGGTTCTGCTGTTCGGTCGATTTGCATATTAGGGTTTTATTATATAGGAAGATCATGCTCATACAGAAATTCTCCAGGAAGCTTCCTGACAGATATACAGGTGGCTTGATCTGGATCATTGCTGAGGTATGTTATAAAGTCCTCTTAAATTTAGAATATTAAAATGTTATATTTTGTGCATCAGTATCCATTCTGATCATTTCATATGCCAGCTAATCCATCTGGGAGCCCAGTTTTTAGTTTTACCTTAATCCAGCGGATAGCATCGCGTCTCTTGAGAACCTATAGGTTTTACAGCAAAGCGTTATGCACGCGGGCGTGGCCCGGGGTCACACAGTTTAGCAGGTGCTGCTGTCGAGCATCCACCACGTGGTTCAGGGGTGGGGGGGATGGAACCCCGACAAAGCAGGGAGGTAAGCGTTCTTGCCTAGGAGTTCCAGTACAAGTAACGGGGAAGCAGCAGAGCACGTGTGTACCGCATCGCCACCTCGGCTGCATTCGTGCGCGGGCTTGCCTGTATTCTGATCTGTGTCATGCAGTTACCCTGGGTGCCGCATTTTAACTTTACGTGACTTGTTATCAACATGTTCGCCATCGGCGTTGCAGCGAAATCAGCGGCCCTTTAACCAGTCTGTGTTCTTCCCCCCCAGCAATGCATCTCTTCGGCCTCAACTGGCAGCTGCAGCAGACGGAAAACGACACGTTTGAGAACGGGAAAGTGAACTCGGACACCGTGCCCACGCACACCGTGGCGCTGCCTTCCGGCGACAGCGGTAAGGCAGAGAGCTGCGTGTCCTGTGTGTTTCTGTGGACGTCTCTTTCCATACGTTTGTCTTTACCCCGTGTTATGTGGAGGAGAGAAGAGGTTTTGAAATTGCTGATGTCGTACTTCAATGAGCAGTTGTTACTCGTTTACTTGAACAGTTGAAAATGTACGCTTTTATTATGGGAATAATACTGTGGGCCCTCTGGTTAGACAGCTAGCCTCCCCGCCTTTCCCTCCTGCAGATGTGCATTTTGTCTTATTTTTCAGTCTGAAAATAGATTGTAACTCAGCCTATCATCGCTGTCTCGTTGGGTGTATGACGCTTTCTCACTCAGCGCCTGTGTGGGTTGGAATACTGTATTAGTTTTGATCTGAGAGCTTTTAAGTACAGCACACACTAAAGCATTATAATGTATTGCCTTTCTCTGACCTTCACAAGCTTGCCCTTTGACCTGACAGGCTTGCAGATCAATTGACTCTGAATGAAAAATGGAATTTAAGAGGTGGTAGCTAGTTTTTTTCAACGTAAACACCCAGAATGCTGTGTTTCATTTTTCCAGTATAAACACGCAGGAAAATGTATTCATGTGTATGAATATTTACATTATGTGTTCCTGTTTTTATATATGTTTGTGGTATGCAGATATGTCTTGGCATTTGACGGCCTCTGACTTTTTGCAAAAATGTCGTAATACTTTATATCTCAAAGCCACCAGAATACAACACCTTGCCACGTGATGAATATGTCATCTGCCTCTAAGCATCTCCCTGCTATGTCTTCCACTTTTTTCTTCTTATGTTTATATTCTGCTTCCACATCAGTTAGGTCGCCCTCATGGGGCAGGTTTCCATGAGAGATTAAAAAGAAGCTACTGTATCTTTACATAGAACATACTTGCTTATCCTACACCAGGGGTCCTCAAACTTTTTAAACAGGAGGCCAGTTCACTGTCCCTCAGACTGTTGGAGGGCCGGACTATAGTTTAAAAAAAACTATAAACAAATTCCTATGCACACTGCACATGTCTTATTTTGAAGTAAAAAAACAAAACGGCAAAAATACCTGCATGTGGCCCGCGGGCCGTAGTTTGAGGACGCCTGCCCTACATAATAAAAGGCTAATATGCAAATTGTCCCCTCAACCAGGAGTTCGACCAGAGTTCAACCAGGGGGTGGGGCTGGCCAGCCAACAGACTGCGACCCCTCCCCCTGGCTGGCCCCACCCCCCAGTCCCCCACCACCCTGACCAGCCCTCCCCACCCGTGCACAAATTCATGCACCGGACCTCTAGTATTTATATATCTGTTGTGGTTTACATGGACTGTGACTAACACTTTTTTATATTTTTGTTCTTTGCTTTCCCATCTTCTGTTTTATTTTAGCAATAATGTTTTGTGACACTTCTCTCTCATAGAGACTGAGGAATTTGACAAGATTTTCATAGTAATAATAAGTACCCTGTCCCACTGCTGTGTGGGGCCTTTTGACACCAAGTTCTGCATGTCCTTAAAACTCTAAGCTGGTGATTGAGATAACACCGCACCTGAGGAAAACGGGCAGATTAAAGAGGCGTGAAGCCATCTTTCCTCATTAAAATTGTTGGTGGGAAATCTCAGTGAAATAAAATACAGTTACCGTATTTTCTGGCGTATAAGACGACTGGGCGTATAAGATTTTCCTGGGTTAAAAAGTTGTCTCATACGCCGAAAAATATGGTATATTGGACTATATTGATGGGATTAGATATAATGGATTAGATATATTGGACTAGCGTATTTTCCGGCATATAAGACGACTTTTTAACCCAGGAAAATCTTATACGCCCAGTCGTCTTATACACCGGAAAATACGGCACTTAAACAATTGTTGTTTTAGGCAGTAATAACACACATATGAACAGACGGGGTCACTACATGGAAATTAATAGTATTTATTTCTGGTTTATATAGATTGAGATTTAGATGTTCTCTCAGCACTTACTAATCGAATATGTAGGAGACTTTATCAGCTGAAGTATACTAAAAAGGAAAATGTGTATGTAAATGTTTTACTTAAAAAGACACACACCCTAACCATCTATTTATTGTGACTGAACTGAAGCAGACAGGCATGCCTCAGAGAGCTGCGGGTCCAGGCTCCCCAGCCTGCTGCTGGGCCAGGATTTTGCCAGGAGCCTCTGCTCGGATCCACAGGCCTCGGCTCCCAGAGGCCCACATTCAGACCCCGGCTCCTTCCCCGGACTCTGGGCCCTGGTCCATGGTTCAGATCTGCAGGAAAGCGTAGGGCAGCCCGGGAAAGCTTGTCCGGGGCACCGCAGCCCCAGGCGTTGGGAAGACGTCCCATAACGACGGCTTGAGAAAGCTCTCTGGGGCTGAGGGGCTTCTAAACCACTCACCACATGCAGGGAGGTGCTGTTGCATTGAAAGCACAAATGTGTGCACATAGACATGTGAGTGTTTCCCAGGATAACACACATCCCCCTGTGTGGAATGCACCCTGGGTGCTCTCTGTCTTATGGTCTCTCCCATGTATACAAAAGCCAGCTGGAACTCACTCAGAGAACCTCGCCGTTCACAAAGGATTGTGCTCCACCGTCTCGCAAACGCTGCTGCGGCACCCTTCTGTGAGGGGCTGCAGGTGCCCACACGCCCTGGAGGCACCACGTGTAGTGCCGTGCGCCACAGAGCAGCCGTGTGCTCGTAGGCAGGTACCTTCTTCCTCGCCGCCCAGGTGAGGAGCAGGCAGCGATGCCCCAGGACCAATGGGCGCTGCAGAGCCGATCCCCCAGCTGCCAGCCAGACTGGGCCGTCTGCAGGAATTCCTCTGCATCTGGGCTCAGTCCCTGTCCGAATCAGAGTCGCTAGTGTCTCTTCTATTTTTTCTGGAACAGCCAAAAAAAAAAAAAAAAAAAAAAAAAAACCTAAACCGAAAGGAATCTTATTTTCACTTTTCCAAGTAAAGATTCTTGGTATCTATCTCTTACATACATATAGTCCTGGGTGCAAGGGGCAAGAAGGGGGCACCTCAAAAACACCACGGCGAGTCTCCAGGAGGGACCCGCAGCGTCCCTCCCCACTTCAGTGTCCAGAGCTTCGCACCTAGTCCCTAGAAATTCTAGCTCACACCCGTAAGCAGGCCTGACCTGAGCAGAGCTCACCCAGAGAATAACTGTGCTGAGCGTCATGAGCAGATTGCTTTCAACTTCTAAACGCCGTCCTCTTATGATGTAGCCTGGCTCTCATAACGACAAATAGAGCCTGGTGCACGGATCCGTGCACATTGAAAGTAAATTCATTGATAGGTGGCCGGCGGGACAGAAGTGGGTCAGAGGGGCCGGACATGCCCTGGAGCCAACCTTCTGCGGTCCCTCCCCGGCCAGCTGCACCTGGGGTGGCACTGGGGCTCAACAGGCGTCGGCGGAGTGAGCGGGGTCCCTCCGGCCTGTGGAATCCCTCAGCCTGGCCTGTGGGGATTGGGCCGACACCGGCTCTCCGACATTCCCCTGAGAGGCCCCGGATTGTGAGAGGGTGGTGGCGGTTCTCGGGTGATGCACCCCAGAATCTGGCTCCGGGTCCGGGTGTGTCACCCAAGAACTGCAGCTGCCAAGTCACCACAGCTTGGCAGCTCCTGTGTTGAGCGTCTGCCCCCTGGTGGTCAGTGTGCATCATAGGTACCCTGTCAAACGGTCAGACGGTCGCTTAGGCTTTTATATATAGAGAGATTCCCAGGCACAACCTTGGTGCTAAGGGTTCAGTGAACTCCCTGCTTGCTTTTAAGCGAAGACGGAAGGCACTTCTAAAGGGTGTTTCGTAGTTAAAGAGGAATTTCTGCCCTGTGCCATGGGCCTTTACTGATTATCCTTGAGACCCTCTTAGACTGCAGATTGCAGAGATGAGGTCAGGAGCACCGGTCCCAAGAGACCTGAGGGAAGGGGGTGGGAACGGAGTTTTTGGCTCCAACACCAGTCTCCTTCCAGAAACTGCAGTTATTCCCCTGGACCAAGGCATTCAGTTAGCCTAATGTGCTGGAAAGGACCACACAGGCCTCTGTTCCAGTCGTAGCACCTGCGTTTATTTAGTTTGTAACCTTGAGCAAGTTACTTAACCTCTTTGAGCCTCCATTTCCTCGCACATAAAGAGGGAGTAATCATGCCCGTCACTTGGCTCACCAGCTCCCACAGTCTGGCAGCCCTACTCTATGCCCCTTGCAAATTCTTCCACATTTCTTAACAATCACTTAGAATCTTCCTACTGTCCCCGTCGGCTTCCTCAGCTGATGACCTGGCTTCCTGTTCAACAGCAACAACCACAAAAGAAGTGGAAGCCTTCAGAGGGAGTCCTCCTGTGTCTGGGTGTTTTCTTTCATCCTCCCACGCCGTACCCAAGGCTCATCTTCCCATGGGGACTCGTGGTCCCATCCTCTACTTCAGCATGTCCCCACTCTACCTGAACATCCAGAATGTTGGGACATTCTGAGGCCACTCGCCATCTCGAGAAGATCCATACATAGACCCTTGAGCTGCCTCCTGGGCCAGCTCCGCCCCGTCTCTCTCTTCCCCCTGCAGCCCCGTCTCTCTCCTCCCCCTGCAGCCAGCCTTCTGGGACAGAGTGTGCAGATCCAGGATTTACTGCCCACGCACCCCTACAGCCGGCCCCTTTCTCCTGGCTGTCCTCTGCCCACCACTCACGCAGCTGATGCCTTCCAGAGTCATCCGTCGCTGTGTCAGGGGCATCAACAAATACCCCTCTGTCTTTATAGCATGTGATGGTGAACCCAGCCCTCCTCATTGAAATGGTCTTCTCCCTCGGCCTCTGTGACCCCACGGTCATGCACTTGCTCCTGACTTTTCGGCAGGGACGTTGTAGTGTGTTCAGTTGACTCATCTTCCTCTACCCAATCCGTCACCCTGGCTGTGTCTCTGGGTTCTGCTCTCTTCACAATAGAATCACGCTGGGTCCCTCGCCCACTCCTCCGGCTCCAGTTGCCTTCTGTGTGCTGTGCTACAGGCCGTGTGCTCCTGGATCCGGAAGTGCAGCCTAGACCCGCTCCCTCAGTCTGGACATCAACTCCACGAAGCCTGACCAAGTGGCTTTGGAACATGTGCACCCGGCTGGCATCTCCGTGTCTACGCTGAACCCACCCCCGGCTTTGGTTATCTGCTCCTGCATAGCCAGCCGCACCCAAAGTTAGGCTTTAAAGATGAATTTGTGACCATCTCTCATGGTTCTGCAGATGGACAAGGCAGTTCTTGGGTTTTCGCTTGGGTCTCTCACACAGCTGCTTCCAGATGTCTGCTGGTCTCTGAGAGCTCCCCTGAGCTGGAGTCCACGGCAGCCCGTCCACACGGCTGGCAGTGGGCTCCCTGTCGGCTGCAGCTGCACGGTGGCTGCGGCTGGAGCATCTGAGCACGGCCTTCTGTGTGTCTGCGGCTTCTCAGAGCATAGCCGGTGGTTCCAAAGAAGCGTGTCCAAGAGGGATTGTTCCCAGAGACAGTTTTCTAGGAGAGTGGACATTCTCGGGTGTCCCTTCCATCACATCCTGTCCATCAGAAAATTGAGTGAGATCAGCCCAGGTTTATAGAAAGGAGAATTAGCCTGGCAGGCATGGCTCAGTGGTGGAGCGTCAACCTAGGAACCAGAGGTCTCGGTTCGATTCCCAGTCAGGGCACATGCCCAGGTTACAAGCTCGATCCCCAGTGCGGGGTATGCAGGATCAATGATTCTCTCTCATCATTGATGTTTCTCTCTCCCTCTCCCTCTCCCTTCCTCTCTGAAATCAATAAAATTAAAAAAAAAAAAAAAAAAAAAAAAAAAAAAAAAAAACCTTCCCCTCTTGACTGGGGAAATGGCAAGGACACATTTTATGAAGGCCTGAGGGGGAGACGACGTTGTGGCCGTCTTTGGAAAACACAGTTGGCGTATCATCTTTCTTTCCAATCGGCCTCTCTTTCGGGGCTTTCTGTGTCAACAAGTGGCATCACCATTCACCTCGTTACCTAGGCCAGAAGCTTAGGTGTCACACTTGACTCCTTCTACGCTTTCACCTCCCACGTTCAATCAATCACCGAGTCCTGTCAATTCTAGCTCCAGAGTATCTCCCGGATCCCACCGGCTCTCACCTGGATCATAGGAGCCACTTTCTCTCTGGAAGGTCTGTCTTTAGTCTCGCCCACCCATTCTTCAGAGACAAATCTGAGATACCAGTGCCCTGCCGGACCCCCCTCAGTTGCCTAGAGGCTGACCTGATGCCTTTGAGTGGCTCACAGCACTCTCCGCGAGTGGCCGTGCATGGCCCTGTGCCGTCATGCAGAAGCGGTGTAGCCCAGAGAGAGACCAGACCACCTGCTTTCATATCCTTGTTCCGACCGTTCATGCCTTTGTTACCGGGGACGAGTTCCATCACCCCTTGGTGCCTTGTTTCTCATCAGTTAGAGTGGTGTTGCGGATTCATTGTAAATACTTAAAATGGTGTGCGGTACCTAGTAAGTGCCTGGAAAATGCCGGTGATTATTCATATTCCTAGTTAATGTATGTCTTCTTTGCTAGGGTATGAGGCAAAGATAATTATTTTTCCTGCTCTGTCCTAAGCTTTTAGCATAGTTACTGGCATGTAATAGGTGCGCAACAAGAATGTGTTGAGTACATGGAATAGCATGACCAAGTGATATAAAGTATAAAAAGGGTTCAATGACAGGAAGTGCCCTCTATAAAGCAGACACAAAGCAGGCTTCGATGCAGTGTCGTGGGTAAGAATAGCAACTCTGCCATCACGGGATGGCTTTGAGCAGATTACCTTCTCTAACCCGCTTTCCTCCCGGGGTGGTAGTGAGAGTCAAACCAGATAATGCATGCAGGCTGCCAGGCAGTGATTGGAACATGACAAGTATTTGATACATGTCAGTAATTATCAGTTCACTCTTTTTTCTACAAGTCATGATTATGTACTTGTACTTTTGTAGCAAAATTCTTACAAAGGAAGGTCCTTAAATCAACATCCATAATATCCTCGGAAGCAATCATAGGAATCCCTGTCACTAGTTATTTTTGTTTTTGTTTATTTGGGTTTTATGAAAGGAAGCTTCTCTTGGATCTTGCTTTGAATGCATAGTATTCATTCATTCTCCATTCACTTGCTGAGCATATATTATGTGCCAGGTACAGACCAAGGTTCAGAGAATAGAGCAGTGAAAAAGAGACAGCCACAGCTGTCCCCAGAGCAAGTGAATTTCTAGGCAGGACCAACGTCGAGCAGGCAGTGGCAGTGTGTTAGCAAATGCACAGCAGGGAAAAGCAGAGCATGCCATGCCAGGGCATTTCAACATTAACTTTATATGAAGAAAGCATTGAGACAAATGCCAGCATTTAGTATATGATCATTTGGGATAGTGTAAGACAAAAGGGAAGTCCATAAATTTTGGTTAGTAATAACTTTGGCAAATGGCTTTATATATATGCTCTCTTGTATGAGTACAGATTGAAACACTACATCTGTATGAGTGTACATGTGTGTATATCTGTGTGTGTGTGTGATCTATACTGTTTAAACAAAATGATTCAAATTGCTTTTAAATTTTCATTATTGTTCATCGTGTATCAATTCTCTCAAATACTAGACAATTTCAACAAATTAGAGTTGAGCGGGTGGAAGATTGCCTGTGAATTGAAGCGCTGGGACGAGCGTCCGCAGGAGCATCGAGTTTATTCAATATTGTTTATAGAACTTGCACAGCAGAGTAGTCCCTTCATTGGGTGCCATGTTGCTTTCAGCCATCAGGCTACATTGCAAGGCAGTTACGTATTCTCTCACGTCATCGGGATGTAATGTGCTGTGTCTGTGTTTGGCCTGTGGTGGTTTACAGAAGGACTTGCTCACGCAGAGATCTGAGTCAATGAAGGAATCCAAGGTTAGAGCATAGGATTGCAGGGTGAGCTGCGGGCTGTAAATGCCTAGCCTGGCTTCCTGCCATCTTCGTTTTCCGTGCCTCCATGGGACTTAAGATATTATCACTTACCCTCTTCAACAACTGAGTCAGACTTTTATAGCTGGATTTCTTCCCTGCCTTTCCATTGTAATCGTTCTACGCTTGTTCGCTCGCATCAAAGGCAAGCAGCAAATGCATGCTATACATGGAAAGGTATTTAGTATTTTTTAACTTCCGGTGGGTTTTCTGATGTCACAGGATGATGATCAAACAGTCCCAAACCTCCTGATTACCAGTCTGATTATAAATACTCTGTTGTGTCGTTACGACATCTAGTGTTGCTAAACTGTTATCTATAAAATATCTCAGAATACAAAGTGCTTTTTTATATAAGTTTTTATTGATTTTAAAGAGAGAGGAAGGGAGAGGGATAGATAGAAACATCGACGAGAGAGAAACATTGATTGGCTGCCTCCTACACGCCCCCTACTGGGGATCCAGCCTACAACCTGAGCGTGTGCCCTGACTGGGAATCGAACCATGACCTCTTGGTTCATAGATCGATGCTCAGCCACTGAGCCACGCCGGCTGAGCCCAAGTACCGTTTTTATGGCATTGTCTGAAAAATCCCACTTCACGGATGTGTTTCCCTGTAAACGGGGTGTCACAGGAGTCAGGAGAGGAATGGCAGTAGCTCTGTGTATGTGGTCTCCTTATGTTCTCACACTCTGACAACTGCGTTTTAAGACATTGAGGCTGTTGTGACACATGCTGCCGATTAAAGGAAAAGTCACAGTCAGCAGGTGGAAAGATTGCTCGTGGCTCCCACAGTCAGGCACAACGGGACGCGGCGGGGAAAACCTTCAAGACGATGCCCTGTTGTGTTTGAAGACATGGCACACAGCTCCCTCTGACTGTGGAGGCCTTAACTGGTCTGATTCCCAACCTCCACGCTTTGAGTTTAGAATAACCACAGGCACCCAGCTGCCCTGTCTATGTTTTGGCCTCCATCCTTCCTCCTTTCTCTCGTGGTGAACCTTACAGACAGCCTGCGTGTTGCCTGTGATCATTCCCAGGCCAGGCTCTGGGGTGGGTGGGTGGAGCGAGCTCGGTGCGGGAGGAGAGCGCTCTGGACCCGGCCTCCTTTATTTCCTCGGAAGCCAGAGTTTCTGGAATTCAGGACTCGATGGAAGACTCCTGTGCCCGGCCTTTCTCGGAGAGGCCTGACATGCTCCCGAGGCAGGGGCTGTGCAAGGATCTACAAGTTTATCACACTGTGTCCCAGGCGCGCCCACGGCCAGGCGTGCTGACAATCGACACAGAGCCCTTGAAACGCTAGCAGGAAAGACAACGCCCTTCACAGAGCTCCGGGCCCCTGGCATTTGCACCGCAGGCGGCAGCAGGCGTGTCCTGCTCACCTGAGCTGCCCGGTTGGTGGATTTGAGCGGAGAAAGGGTAGTGTCGCCCATTTGTCTCTCCATCAGTGATTACAATGAGAGGTCAGGTGCGCACCCACCTTGTAGAAAAGACACATTCTAAGGCATTAATTCAAAACACATTCGTTCTAAAACCTGGAACAGTTTGAAGCAAATGGAATTTGATAGTCACTCAAAAAGGAGATTTGTGTTTCATAGGAAAAGCTAGAATGGATCGCCAAACTTCGAACTATTTGGTTCTTGTGTCCCTAAAACAAAATATGGACACAAATTTAAGTTTGATTTCCTGTGACCATAATACTCCTACGTGTTGTACAAAACCTGTTTGCTTCTACATTGAGTTATGCTTGTAACTATTAGTTAGTTGCACACACAATGGAATTCAACCTAAGTATTACTTAAATAGATTAAATATTTTAATAATTATTAAACATCAAAAGTGGGAAATCCCCGCTTTGAATGAGATGAATAGGGACTTTTTCAAATAATTTATGTATTCGTGGATGAATATTGCTTCTTATAAGAGCAAAGCAAGATGCAGTGTCCACTGTATTCCTGTTTCCCGTTATTATAAACTTAAGAAGTCTGGGGACAAAAGAAGCAGATGGAAACGGAAGGATGTTTTTTAGAGTTGTGCCATTCCATTATGTGAAATCCTTAGTACTCGTATTTCAGAAATCACATTGTGATTTATTTCCAGAAAGTGTGTGCCACGGTCTACAAGCTGTCAGTTCCATCCCATTTCCTCTTCCGTTTTAGTGAAAGCAAGGAGTTGGCACCTGCCTGCTTCCAGAAAGATTTGTCACGGAGTTTTCTGAAGCCGTTTCTGGTTCTGTGAAGTATCCCAGGCTGAGCAGAATGCTACTCCTCACACCTGGTACTTTCACTCAGCGGCACTCTGTTTGCACTGGCACACACAGAATTTGGTAGAAAATTGAGCTATTGTTCATTTACATTCACCTTCGTTATTAGAATCCTTTTGGAAGGCTTTTTATCATGTTACATGCTTTAAATATCTCTCTTTAATTAGCTCATCTAATTTAGGGAAGTATCTGTATGTAATTTACCAGCAGAGCATATACTCATTAAAACCAAACTTACTTTTGGTCAGAAAGAGTCTGACTTTATATTTTTCAGTTCAAATAGATTAATGTACATTTTTCACAAGCATCTCAGTTCTGAATTCCTACTCTAGGTAGATAGTAGATAGATAGATGATAGATAGATAGATAGATAGATAGATGATAGATGATAGGTAGATGATAGATAGATAGATAGATGATAGATAGCTGATAGATAGATAGATGATAGATGATTGATAGATGATAGATAGATAGATAGATGATAGATAGATGATTGATAGATGATAGATAGATAGATAGATGATAGATGATTGATAGATGATAGATAGATAGATGATTGATAGATGATAGATAGATGATAGATAGATAGATAGATAGATAGATGATAGATCAGGAATCTTTACACAGTTTGTAATTGGATTAAATGATGCCTCACTGCCATAGTATTTCCTACTTCATTGATGTTCTCTTTGCAGTCATACAGCCCTCTGCAGGTGACAATGATTCTTGGACGCCAGCCGGAGTGGGTGATGTGGCACTGAACAAAAGTGTATTCCCTCCCTCTTGATACAGCCTATTTCAGGGCCACGACCAGCCTTCCCACTGCATTTCTTAACTCCACACTTGGACCTAGATAGAAACACGTGTAAGGTGGGGAAAGACACTGACCCTCACCTTGCTCTCATGGTGTCTAGAATAAAAGAGGCTTTGTCAACAAAAACACTTCAGAGTGTGTCTTTGGCACCCTGGAAGCTTCGTGCTCCCCGCCAGGGTGCATGGGAAGGTCCTGGGTGTGCGAGAGGCAAGCCTTTATGTGCAAACAAAGTCCATGTGTGGGAGTTGTTGAAGTTCTAGGAAGCGATGCCCTTAGAACAGTCTACCCTCTCCTCATGGCACGTCTCCAGGCAGGCTTCATTCCGCAGCGTGTGACTCCACTCGTTGGAGGACTCCTGGACCAATGCCCTCCATGACCCTTGAGCTCTGAGATTCTACGATGTTATGACCAGTGAGGCTTTCTCATTGGAGGAAAAAACAATCATTATAACTACTGTGCCCTACTCAAGCACATGCAGTCAACCTTGGTTCTTTTTTTTCTTTTTTTAACAAATGAAAAAGGGCCACCTGTTAAATTAGCTGTGGGAATAATTGGATAAGGAGATACACTTATTGACAACAGTGGGCAGGCATACTTCAGTGACAAAGATTTTAACCTCTTCAAATCGGTAGCTGGAGAAACCAATAAAGCAAAACCCTGACACTCTACAAGTCAGAACTTGATTGCTATTTCCCAAGCTTGATGTTTTGGGGGGAAATTCTGTGGTTCGCACGTTTATGCTTACCAGCTCTCAGAGCACAGGTCTGCCACCAAAGCTGCTAAAAACCTCAATGGCGGCCACACAATACCAACCCCACAGAGTCGATGAAATCACACTGGCTTTAGAGAATAGCAGTAGAGTTGTTAATAACAGTAAAGTACAGTAATAGCCTTAGAAATATATGAACTTGATGAATGTATCCAAATATGAACCATTTCCATATTTAATTATGATTTGTGTACTAACATCTTAGTGGGGGAAAAGAACTAACACTCCAGTATTTTAAAAATATTTTCATGTGGAAGTCAACCAAAAGACAGAACTTACTATGAATCTCTTACAAGTTACAGCACAAGGAATATGATGTTACAGTATTCATGGTTGTTTTTATGTCACAAGACTGGTCATTTCTTCACAGCAAAAATAGGTATGACTTTGTCCTAAAGTTAAGGCTAAGCAGATGTTTCACTTTGGATCAATGGGTTCATATGTCTGATTTCATGTGAAATAGACAAATGTAAAACTTAGTAGTTTAAAATAGCACATTTGTTGTAATAAGAAGCAAGGATTATACTTATGACTGTATAGAACACACTTAGTTCTGGCATCATGCAGACCTTGATTTGACTCTTGACTCTACCCAGCACTTGGGCCACGTAATTTATTCCTCTGAGCCTTAGTTTGCTCAGCTCAAAATACCATCAACCTCATAGTGTTTTTTGTCATTTCAAACAGATAATAGAGGCGAAACCATTGGGCATGTTGTAGGTCCTCGGAACAGGTTACTTTCACTTCTCTTCTCTCTCCTCCACCATTTCTGTAGAAGCTGATTTAGGACAAGGGTAGGTGCCTGTGCAGAAGCATGTAAAGCGAAAAGCAGGGACTGGGCTCCGAAATTTCATATTTTCTATGAACAAAGGAAGCTCTCTGGTTAGACGGGAAGCAGCCATCTCTGGTCTGCGTGGTAGGACTGTATTCTTTATCTTTTTATTTAATTATATGTTCTGATTGAGCTAGCATCCATATGTATAACTATTGTAAGAGAAATATTTAAAATTTTAGTGGGTGATGCATAATGTATAATCTTTGAGTTGATACTTAAAAAATGACGATTCCTATAGCCCAATTTTTACTCCTGTTCCCTAGAGCATTTTATATTATGAAGTTAGTTCAAGGTAAACAGATCCTGATAGCTAAGGAGCTGTTCACTGCCAGGATTATGGACATTGAGGGGAAAAAGAGAGGAATCGATGGTGTAAATAATGTATTTTTATTAAACTTTCCTGGACAACCCCTTCCCCCTTCCTCTACCTGGTCATCGGCAGCTGCATCCTAACGGGCTCTCCACTCCCAGGCTCCCCCGCTGTGGCCTTCAATGTCCTTGGAGCAGTGACTTTGTTTCTCTGTTAGCCTGGTCACACCTTTAATGAGTCTTCTTTCCCTCTAGCTCTCCTTTGCAGCTGCTGGTACAGGATTCAGTAGTCCAGGCAGAAAACAATCCCAACGTTTCCTTGTAATATCCTCTCTCTCGAACTTCACATGCATCTATTCGTGAATATGTTGTGAATCACATTGGATCCTAGTGGCCATAAACTAGAGATCACCATGTCATGGGTGATCGCAAGCCATGTTCCTTATTAATCTTGAATTCTGTTTCTCCTGATTACACACACACACACATGCATACACGCATACTCACGCATACACATACACACAACACAGGAACAAGCAAGTGCCTTTGCAGCATTGAAATACAATGTACTCATATTAATTCTACTTGAAGTATCTCTTTTTAAAACATGCCATACATTATATGCATCTATATATATAAAAGCCAAGCAACCAGAAAGACCGGTTGCTTTGACATGCACTGCAACCCAGATCAGCCCCCTAACCCCGATCGGGAGTGAGCCCAGCCAGCTGACCTCCTGTGGCCCCTCTCCCCAGCTGGCCCAACCCTGATGGGTTCCAATCAGGGCAAGCCGGCTGGACCCCACCCGTGCACGAATTCGTGCACCAGGCCTCTGGTAGTAGTATAATGCTAGTAAATATATGCATCTGCAGGAAAAAGGGTAAAATAGCACTATGGATAGAGATGAAAATACAAGATACAAAAACATCCCTAGCATGAAGTATAAAGACCCAATTCTTTAACCTGGCATTCCAGGCCCTCACAAGCTGCTGCCCGTCTTCCTCCCAGCCTTACTTCCCATTCCTCCTGTGACAAACCATCGCTGTCTTCCACTCATTCAGAACCTACTGCGGGCCCAGCGCTTGGTATAATATAATCCTCACAGTGGTCCTGCGATGGCATCACTGTCCGTATTTTGCAGACGAGGTTTAGTATCTTCCGTCCAGTCACACAGCTGGTTAGTGAGAGAGCAAGGACTCACACCCAGGTTCGTCTGACTCCAAAGCCAGTTTTCCTAACTGCTGTAGCCACACGGATCTCTGTCTAAGTAGCAGCCTGACATATGCCATGTGACTAGTCATGATGCTCACTGCAACTCAGAAACCATGTCCTACACGACCTTCAGAGTTGACCTAGAACTTAACTCACCTGTGCCATCTCTCAGCCTCCAGCCCACAGTGCTGTCACCTCCTCTGACCCTTAATCATATGCTACTTTAGATTGTCATGAAACTAAGATCGCTCAGAACTCTCTGATTTGACATTAAGGCCTCTAAATGCTGAATGAACCATTTCTCTGGAGGCCCTTATGTAACAGGTATTGTATAATATGATGTAATATCTGAAATAACCATCAGATTAATGTTTTTAAAAGATAAACTTAGTAGTAAGTCAATTTTATGACTTTAAAAAGACTGAATTGCCTGGCTGGTGCAGCTCAGTGGTTGAGCATCGACCCAGGAACCGAAAGGTCACGGGTTTGATTCCTAGTCAGGGCACATGCCCGGGGTGCAGCCTCGGTTCCCAGTGGGGGGCATGCAGGAAGCAGCCAATCAATAATGTTCCTCTCATCCATATTTCCATCTCTCTATCCCTCTCCCTTCCTCTCTCTAAAAATCAATAAAAACATATTTTTAAAAATAAAAAGTGAAAGGACTGAATCAACAGAGGATCATTTGCCCAGTTTCGTTCTGTTCCTTAGCCTTCACAGTCTCTTTCTGAATGAGAGACAATGTGATTTTATCTCCATTTAAGGAAAATTACAAAACCGCCTCTCTTCACCAATCCCCCGAGGATAACTGAGAAAGAACCTCAGCAAGGAGGGGAGGGGGACACCCTATGGAAAGGAGGACTCGGATCTGTCTCCGAAAACCTGGCTTGCAGAGAAGGGGGGATTCCGACATCGGAGTCTTTGTTCCTACAGGTTGAAGGTCACTGGGAGGGATAATCAAGTGCGCTGCTAAGGCTGTAAGTGAATTTGAGGTGAGGGTCAAAAGAAAGAGGAAAAGTTGTAGCAGCCTACGTCAGAAACTTCGTAAGAATTTAATCCTGCGCCTCCTTCCCTTCCCCATGGTCTTCCCACACACACACCCTTGTCTATTTCCCTTCCAGCATCTGATTTCTCACTCAATCTAATAAATAGTTTAGATGGAACTACTGGAATCAGTGCCATTGATTGGTTCTGTTGTTTGCTTAAGGATTGATTTGAAAATCTCCATAATCCATTACGCCTTAATTTACACTTCAGTATGTTTAGAATGACTGATCACTACCAGACTTAATCTCTCCCAAGAAATAGCAAGACATATCATTTGCAAGATAATTATGTTTGAAGTGATCAAGAAACACTGTAGGTGTGGAAACAGTTTCCGTAATAGGCATACCTTGGGGGAAGTCAAAGGATTTTGACTTAAGTATCTTCAAGAATGTGTTGGTTGATATCACAGCATCTAACCAAAAAGGTTTTTTAAGTGAACATTATATGAGAGTATTTCATTATGCGAGGACGATGAACTGTCAGAACATCGCGCGCAGAGAACTTTCTGGAAGGCAGGCTGTTTGTGTTCTGTTTCCGTTTTAATTTTTTTGTCCTTCTCTGGATCTCTTCCATTCAGGAAAATTAGGCGGATTCACACAAGAAAATAACACCATAGATTCCGGAGAACTTGATATCGGCCGGAGAGCGATTCAAGAGGTGCCTCCCGGAGTCTTCTGGAGATCACAGCTCTTTATCGATCAGCCACAGTTTCTGAAATTCAATATCTCTCTTCAGAAGGATGCATTGATCGGAGTGTACGGCCGAAAAGGCTTGCCCCCTTCCCATACTCAGGTAAAAGTAGGCTTCGTTGTCAATAAAATGAAACTGCCCGTGTGCATTTTTAAAGTTATTCTGTTTCTTAACTTGGGCTGTTTAACTGTTTGACCACTTTTGTATTGATCCTTTACGGTGAGAAGAATTTCGGATGGAGGGTTACACATGTCTTGAGGTTTTTGAATTAGTAGGAAGAACACCATTTTCTTCCTGGCTTGCTTTAACCGTTATTGATTGATGAAAATGTACCAAAATTTGTGAGCAACTTAATGAATATTGAACATCAGCTCAGCACCTAGTAAAACACCAGGGATTTTTCAAGTGTTTTACAAAGATTCTATGGTCATTTGGGGTGATCTTATTCCTTTCATGTAATAGGTATATTACATTTTTATCTCAAACATGTATTGATTCTATTGAAAATATAGATACATAAACATAAATACCATAATATGAATTTCATCAACTCAAGCCATAATTTCTCATCAACACATGATGAGCAACGCAATAAAGAGGCAACGAGCTTCGTAGATGACCAAGGATGATCACGTGTTTGAGTGTGATACTCAAAACCCTTCAAACATTCGTATATCGTAGACTCAAAGTACCTTGAAGTCAGTCTGCTTGCAGGAAGGAGATCCCTTCACAGTCACGGTCACAGCTAGGCGCTATCAGTAATTCCACAGGCTTTATCATCATCTAATACTGGGTCCGGAGAATGAAACTCCCCTGTCATTTGGGGGAGTGAGGTGGAGGTCCTTGGGGTGCCGCTGAAACAGGCATTTTCAGAAGCCCCCCCGGGAGGATGGGATGTGGAAGATTGTATTGGCGTGGAGTTGCATTTCTCAGGTTCCAAAGTCCCTTAAGCCAGGCCAGGAAAGGGTGCAGCTGGGGTTCCAGCAGAGCCAGACACAAGGCCAGGGGCCAGAGCGTCCGTTGCATGTTGCAGCCGGTGCGGTTCAGCATCCAGGCCGATTAAAGCCCACTAGTCCAGGGCTGGAGCCCCACATGGCCATGCGCCACGTGGGCTCAGGGAGAGCATCCCCTGCCGAAGGAGTCCCAAGAGGGAGAAGAGAGAGGAATTTGGAAGTTGTAATATTCAGGGTTCCAGAGCTTGCATTGGCCATGCCCATCCTGGCCAATTACCTGTTTCCAGGTGTGATTGACAGACAAGCACTTTCCCACGTCACTCAGACCTTACTGGGCAAGTGTCGCTGGTCTTCTTTTCCTCCTTGGCTGTTAAATAATAACTCGGTTATTACAACAGCATCAGTGGTGTATAAGAGGGAAATGGCGGTTTAAAGGAGGTCCCATGATGTCTAAGAGAAATTATTTAAATTACCATAAATAGGAGCTCAGACTTTTCCCAAGATCAACTGTTATGTTAGTAAATACAGGAACTCCCAAAATGTAATAGATGGTTAATTAAAATTGACAGTTGGATGAACTTAAAGTTATACTTGATAATCAGTTTTTTCACCCATGGAATTTCATGCTGAGTTTAATTGGATTTATAAAATGAAGACTGGAAGATTTTCATATACCCTTTAAATTATGTAACTTTGTGAGAAAGGCTTTTTCTATAACAGAAATTTAAAATAGGAAATGATAAAGAAAAGTTGATCACATATTATTAAAAATTACTGTTTTTTAAAAGGTGGCCAACAATATTTGAACATGCTCTCTCTCATGTCATTGTGGCTCAGGGAAAGTGTCATGTACATACATAAATTACATAGTTGTAAAACTTTTGAATATCATGCTTTGGTGTATTCATTTTTCTGATTTAACATTTTCCAAGTCTAGATTATTAAAGTAAATGTCTTTAACCTTTTGCACTCGGATGTCGAGATTAAAATTACTCTTTGAATGTATCAATAATTTGAAATTTAAAAAAATCCAAATAAATAAGTTTGTATGAAAAGAAACTCCAGTTTTTTATTCTACTGCCGTGCTTTGTAAAATCTGGGGTATTTAAAAAATTAAATCCCGAGTAGAATAAAGGAATCGAGAAAAAAGCGAGTGCAAAGGGTTAATCCTCAGACATAAAATACTCCCTATTGTATATTAGTATTCAATTTAAAATTTTAAACTACATTTGACTCCCCTTATAGGCGACACTGAGGATGTAATAACCAGAATTTCTCAAATGGAAGGGGGCCTCTGTAACTTCACGTGTAACAGATAGATGGAATGTATAGCAATCCTAGAGTCCTGGTGCATAAAATTTGTGCAAGGGGCTCAGCCCTCACAGCCTCAGTGGCTGCCTCAGCCTTCACAGCCCCGGCTTCATCTGGAAGGTTGTCCTGAGGGTCATTCCGCTGTCGGACATTCTAATTAGCATATTATGCTTTTATTATTATAGATTCCAGTGAGATAGGGAAAAAACACATTTTAATCATTGGAACCACATACATGACTAAGTTATTTTATAACTCAACACACACACCTGTAAGTTCGAGAACACAACAGTGAGCATGTAACCTATAAATTCCAAAAATAACTTCAAAAAATAATATTCTACATGTCATGCACTTCAAAGGTTTATTCAGAGATTTAGGGTGGACTCTTTGCAAGTTACATGTACCTATAATACGGGAGAAGTAAAAGGTGCAGTTTCAGGTTTTCTCATCGTTCTTCTGGTATTTGAACACAGTATGCATGACGTCTACTTTCTCTGCTACCACATGTGTGGGTTTAAGTAGGTTACACGTTTTCTTAAGCCCCACAGTTATTAGAGGTCCTTTCTCTGGTTTATTCGAGATCAGCAGAGCCAACATCTATTTCTGACTTCGCTGTTTAATCATGAAATATGCTATAAAGCAACCCAAATTGAACATTTCTCTGTTTCTGGGGAACATGAAATAAATCAACCTGAAATAATTAAAAGTGGCCATTCAGGAGAGTTGCTGGAGTGTTGAAAGTCTTTGTGATCCTTTATGAAACTGTCCATTTGATTGTTGCCGAGGAATCCAGGGACTTCCTTCTCCCTGAAGTCCAGTTCATGCTCCTGGCGGTAGGCGCCCAAGGAGGCAATTTAATGACCTACACTTAATAGTGTCCTGTCTCATTTAGGTGCAAGTGCGTGAAGGCTAGTTTAGAATGGGTGTTGGAAACCTGGGTTCCAAGCATACACCTCCACCCACTTTTTGACCTTGTGACCTTGAACAAATCACTTAACATCTCTGCACCTTGGGGTCTCCCTGTAAAATGAAAGGATTAGATCAGGTGATCTGTAAAATCGCTTCCTCCTCTCTACTCCAGAGGTTTGCAGCGAGACTGTGCCGCCACCACACATGGCTGATGGGAGAACACAGTCAAGTATTCATAGATTCTGAGTTCTCTTCATTATAATAACTAAATTGAGTTAAGCCTATGGACAGCCTATTCAGACAATGAACCACCAAGAGACCTTTATCAGCTATAAGCGTCGTCTTCATAATCACTCCCTAAAGTGGTGGAACTGAATCTTGTCCTAAAAGTAGCCTAAGATCTTAAGACTCAGCTGCACAAAACATCCTCATCTCCACACAACGCAAACTACAGTCTCTCGCGTTGGCCCATAACTGATTGCTTTGCGGCCTCAGAACAAAAGTTTTTAAATATTTCTACTCCGTACAATGTATTTACTTGCTATAGAGAGGGTTTTAGCACTGAGTAGGGAATTTGTCTTTGGGTAGTTGAGTAACCCCCTGAAATGAGTGAACTGTGCCGACAGAAGGGCCTGGAACTGAGCAGATACTCAACACCTGTGAGCTACTCCCACCACCACCAGCATCACACCTGGCACTCCAGCCTCATCCTGCTGTTGATAGTGTGATACAAATGGTATTTCCCGTGATAAGGGTGATCATTAGGAGTAAGGGTTTGAGAGACCAGTTAAAGCCCAGCATCTTCTCCCTTTCGTTTCTCATTGACTGTGTTGAATGTCAGTGGACAAGATGTTTCTATGCCGTGGGCCCAGGACGAGAAAGCTGTTTCTGCCAGGCTCATCAAACATTTCAACCTGAGGAGGAATGAAGGGCTTCCTTGAGGTAGAAGCACCTTTGAAAAGGGCGGAATTAATTTTCCTCTGATAATTTTGGAATACAATCCTGGTGAATTTTTTGCAGGTCAAATAGCCAAACTAGTCATTATGTTCATCTTTGTTAAGATATAAATATAAAAAAATTTTTTTGAATGTTAATTAAGTTGTAGCTTTTTTATATTTCTCACAGTTAAACTGTACCGTCCTACTACACAGAAAGATGCTTTTGTATTAAAGTGAAATCTTTACTAAGTCAGAAACTGAATTAGATATTCTAAATTCTGTTCAATGGTGACGGGAGGATCTGTGATCAGCACAGTGTTTAACTGTGACTCTCAGAATCCCAGCAACTGATTTTATTCCTGTTTGATTGCATTAAGGGATTCATGTAATAACCATTTTTTCAAAATAGAACACTGATGAAATTCCATTTAAGGAGGAGATCTGAAAGTGGAATTTTAATAGTTCACAGGCACAGTACTGCAGCATTAATGATTGGTATATATAGTACTGGAGTATACTTACACATAAGCACGTGCCTCAGGAATAAAATGAAACTAGGTAGGAGGTTCTAGAAACCCAATCCCTCTACTTTTAAGAAAATCCCTCTGCTTTTAAGAAACTTACCTAGCAAGGTTATTAAAACCATGTTGGAAAGTCCTTGCGATGCCTTCCAAATTCACTGCATTATCTCAGGTTACAAGATGTTACTCCACTGCTACCACTCACATCCCATACTTCCCATTATCTTTAAATTCTCCAGTTAAATCCTAGCTACCCAATGTTCATGACAGATCTTGCTAAAACAGAAAAGTGTGAAGGTGAGTGACATAATCATAGCATAGCTGGGCATGCTTCTGTGTTTGCCTTCCCTTCAGAAGCCCTCCATTGTGTAACTTTTTGTTTTACTTTTTATTTTGTGAATCCTCACCGGAGGGTATTTTTTTCATTAATTTTTAGAGACAGTTGAAGGGAGGGAGGGAAAGGAGAGAGAAAGAGAGAAACATCAATGTGAGAGACATCAATTGGTTGCCTCCCGCATGCACCCCAACCAGGGCAGGGAAGCGAACCTGCAATCCAAGTACATGCCCTTGACCAGGAATCAAACCCGTGACCCTTCAGTGCACAGGCCGACACTCTAACCACTGAGCCACGCCAGCCAGGGCAGTTTTTTTTTTATTAAAGATCTAAAGGCATATTATGTTTTTAATCGAACCATAGCCATAACCACCGTCAAAGCCCATGCGTGTGTCCGTGGTGCCTGGATGGTGGTGTCAGGTCCCTGAGATGGGTGGCGGGTGGGGGAGGACAAGTCGAAGTTCTGAGAAGATGCCCTTGAGTTCACGTTCCAGCTCTACCACTTCGTGCCAGACACGTACCTGCCCACGCTCCCCTCTCCTTCCTCTGTGAGGTGTGACATTCATGCCTTCCCAGGAGGGCTGCCGGAGGGGGGAGGGGGGGGAAGGGTTACAAGTACTCCTGGCACAGAGGGAGCATTCCAGAGTGGCTGCTACTACGTGAGTGTGAACTAGGACAGCTTGAGGTTGTCTAGTGGTCTACGGGAAAGGAGGCCATTGGGTTTGGGTTCCTATCCCCAAACTGCCCACACGCGTCGATGAATTACATAAATGTGGGAGCCATGGTGCCCCATCAGGAAGAACGTGCACCCGGCCGGTGTGACTCGGTGGTTGAGTGTCAACCCATGAACCAAGAGGTCCTTTGGTTCGATTTCCAGTCGGGGCACATGCCAGGGTCTTGGCTCGGTCCCCAATGGGGGGCGTACAGGAGGCAGCCGATCGATGCTTCTCTCTCGTGGATGTTTCTATCCCTCTATCCCTCTTCCTTCCTCTCTCTCTAAAATCAATAAAAACATATTTTTTAAAGTGTGCAGTGTAAAGGCAACGAGTGTGCACAGTAGGTAGTTTTCCCGTCTCTGTAGAGCTCTGCACAGGACACCTGCCCCCCAGAACTTTTGTTCTAATACCCTACACCAGTGGTCGGCAAACTCAGTCAACAGAGCCAAATATCAACAGTACAACGATTGAAATTTCTTTTGAGAGCCGAAAACCGACTTCTGCGCATGGGCCACGAAGTTTCAGTCGCACTGTACGTGCGCGCCCAGGCCATGGTATTTTGTGGAAGAGCCACACTCAAGGGGCCAAAGAGCCGCATGTGGCTCGCGAGCCGCGGTTTGCCGACCACTGCCCTACTCATTAGAGCACAGGAGAGGAGTTTGCAGCGGAGAGGAGCAGCCACGATCGTAGTGTCTCTGGCCACTGAACCGTTCTGCTTGTCCCGTCCTCAGTACGACTTTGTCGAGCTCCTGGATGGCAGCAGGTTGATCGCGAGAGAGCGGAACCTTCTGGAATCAGAGCGAGCCGGGCGGCGGGCGCGGTCCGTGAGTCTCCACGAGGCCGGCTTCATCCAGTACCTGGATTCTGGCATCTGGCACCTGGCTTTCTACAACGACGGGAAGAACGCGGAGCAGGTGTCCTTCAACACCATCGTCATAGGTAAGGGCCTCAGGCCACCCTTCCGGGCCACAGCCCCGCCCCGCGCTGGGTGGACACGCCGTTGGCCTTGGCGACACCGAGTGGTCCCCGGGCTGCGGAAGCCGGCGGGGAGATGTGAGAAACCATTTTGAACCGTTCATTTCTGAGTGTGGGACAGACCGTGTGGCACCAGGATTAGTGTGGTTTGGACACATCTGAAAAGGCCTGGCAGCAGGTTAGCCCCTAAGAACTCTGCCAGGGAGTGGCAGCCCCTTCCTCGCTGGTTAGAAACTCGAGGATCGGCCCGGCCGGTGTGGCTCAGTGGTTGAGCATCACCCTGTGAACCAGGAGGCCACCGTTCGATTCCCGGTCGGGGCACATGCTCACATTGTGGGCTTGATCCCCCGTGGGGGTCGTGCTGGAGGCAGCCGATCAATGATTCTCTCTCCTCATTGATATTTCTCTCTCGTCCCCCTCCCTTCCTCTCTGAAATCGATATAAGTATATTTTTCGTAGATTCCGTAAGTGAAAACTCTGGCTCCTGCGGCCTGTTTGGGTCACGTGCAGCTAAAATTCCCGGAGAGCCACTGCTCACCTTGGGCCAGGGGCCGGCGACCCAGTAAGCCCTCCTCCTCTCTCTCCCTCAGAGTCTGTGGTGGAATGCCCCCGAAATTGCCATGGAAACGGGGAGTGTGTGTCGGGCACTTGCCATTGTTTCCCGGGATTTCTGGGTCCGGATTGTTCGAGAGGTATGTGAGTCCCATTGTTGTTCCTTAAGCCTGTGTCCCTACGCCCTGGCAACTGGGCTGATCCAGGAAGCGGGGAGGAGGGGGGGAGGCCTGGCACCCCTGTCCCGGCGCCGCCTCTGGCTCCAAGCCCCCCGGCAGGGGCACCGTTGACCTGTGCCGTGTCCTTCCCCAGCAGCCTGCCCCGTGCTGTGCAGCGGCAACGGGCAGTACTCCAAGGGCCGCTGCCTGTGCTTCAGCGGCTGGAAGGGCACCGAGTGCGACGTGCCCACCACGCAGTGCATCGACCCGCAGTGCGGGGGCCGCGGCATCTGCATCATGGGCTCCTGTGCCTGCAACTCGGGGTACAAAGGCGAGAACTGCGAGGAAGGTAAGCACGTCCGTGTGTGCAGGCGTCCGTTGTCACCCTCGTGAAAAGAAACAGATTGAACACGTGACCGTCACTGTGGCCGACAAGTCCTTTCACTTGCCTCCTTATGAAAGTCAGTTCGATTTCCACACTCAGGGGTGCGCTGTTTGTATCAGCGTGTGAGCTAATATAAAGGACAAATACCCAGGGCCCCTTCGCTCTTTCTCAATCATGTGAATGACTCTTTTTCTTGTAATTCTGAGGAAGCAAGCAAACATTTGTGTCTGGAAACCAAGAGTAGCCTGTTTTATGGGTGCTTTTTGTACCCATGTTCACATGGATGCCAGCATTTCCATCGGGCACTTGGCATCTCTAGAAAGACACAGTAACTAGCGAACAGAACGACTATTGAACCGAGTAACGAGTGAACAAAAGTACGATGCCGTGGCTTTGTCCCACCCTGGGTGTGATGGCGATCGTCGGGATACTCCACTGTGCAGTGCGGTCGAAGTGTGTTTTCAAAAAGCAGAAAAACACCATTTCTGGTCTTCAATCAAATTGATTTTATAGATCCACACACACAAAGTAAGACAATTAAGTCCCCGGAATTAAATTTTCAGGCCATTGACCCCATAAGTGTAAAGTTTTATTGAGTCCAATTGCTAAATTAAATTTCGTCATCGAAAGCACATTAAAGTGGATTAAGAGAGACAGAGTATGCAACTTGTTTGTTTCTCACACAGTCCGAGGGGCCGCACCGCGGCCAGCACTCAGTGGCCGTGGGTCAGGTCAGCCAGCCCCGTGTTGTTACCTAGAAGCCAATGCGGGTGACTCCCTGGTGAGGCAGGACAGGGAGCAGTGGCCCCAAGTCCCAGAGCGTGTGTGTGATTCATGAAAGTTACAGGTCCTCGCAAGAGGCTCGGTTCCCTGAGTGGCACGGTTCTCCGTGCTTGATTGGATGATGCTTTGCATTTTCAGCAACAAATTATTGAAAATGGCAGGTATATATCAGAGGATCCAAAATGTTTATATAAATTAGGTTGGGATTTCATTCTTTATGTTGCACGTCCTGTGTATGATGCCTTCTAGATTGTTCACCAAATTGTTCTCTGCTCTTGACACCAGCTGACTGTCTCGACCCCGGCTGTTCGAATCACGGTGTGTGCATCCATGGGGAGTGCCACTGCAACCCGGGCTGGGGAGGAAGCAACTGTGAGATCCTGAAGACCATGTGTCCAGACCAGTGCTCTGGGCACGGGACGTACCTTCAGGAAAGCGGCTCCTGCACCTGTGACCCCAACTGGACCGGCCCAGACTGCTCAAATGGTGAGGTCCCTAAATGCAGCACCATGGCGGGCTTACGATTGTTTAGCTGAAGATTAAGATACTGTAATTTTTTTAAATATATTTTTATCGACTTCAGAGAGAAAGGGAGAGAGAAAGAGAGAGATACATCAATGATGAGAAAGGATCGTTGATCGGTTGCCTCCTGCACACCCCCTCCTGGGGATGGAGCCCGCAACCCAGGCATGTGCCCTGACCAGTAATCAAACCATGACCTCCTGGTTCATAGGTCAACGCTCAACCACTGAGCCATACTGGCTGGGCTGCGATATTGTAAATTTTAAAACACACTTCTTAAATTTAATGTAGATTTTTATTAAAGTGATTATTTATAGAAATAAATATTAAACATAATGAAATTTGTTGTCTTATAAAAAGGAAAGAAACGGGCTTAGTAATTTGTCATTAAGCTTTCTTCTCTAGCAATATTGTAAAGAATAATCTTTCACTTCTGGAAAGCACTCTCAAGGCCTGCGTACAGCGTGGGGATCTAAGCACTTGATCTCATAACGAAGAAGCCACCCTTAAAAATTATTTGACAACCTAAGGCTAAACATGGTCACAGTAAAGGATATACGCCTATAGGTATTATGACGTATATAATGGTTCAACACTGAGTGTTTAATTATAATGCAGGCATATCTCGGAGATATTGCGGGTTCAGTTCCAGACCGCTGCAGTAATGCGAATATCGCAATAAAACAGGTTTTAATCTTTGGTGGCAGAAGATCTTGCCTTCAATGTGTAAAATATGCAACATCTGCCCTAGCGGGTTTGGCTCAGTGGGTAGAGCGTTGGCCTGCAGACTGTAAGGTTCCAGGTTCAATTCCGGTCAAGGGCATATGCCTGGGTTGCGGGCTTGATCCCCAGTGGGGGTCGTGCAAGAGGCAGCCAATCAATGATCCTCTCTCATCATTGATGTTTCTCTCTCTCTCCCCCTTCCTTCCTCTTTGAAATCAATAAAAATATATTTTTTTAAAAATGCAACATCTATGAAGCGCAATACAATGAGGCCTGCCTGTAATGTGGTTATAATAGAAATGGCAGGCAGTCATTTCATCCCATCAGTCTGGTTCTTGGTGAGCGCCCGCTGTGTGCCTGCACTGTGCTGGGCCTTCAGGGATAAATGGTTAATGAATCAGTCCTGGCCTCTAGCAGGGGGACTTTCACATGTTTGACCTAAATGATCTATAGTCTTAACTACATGTTTACTGTGACCTAGTGTACATATTCGTGCATATGCTCACATCACTGAAGGAAAAGCCTTCCAATGGGGTACATACACGGATACTTTTTTACAAGTCTGTTCTGCTTTTTAAACTCTGATTGCAGCCTATGACTTAATTTCATGGCTGCTCATGAGTCCCACGGTTTGAAAGGAGGCTGTTCTGGTCTAGAAAATGACAGTGTAAATTGGGGAACTAAGAGGAACACACAGGAAACGCATAGAAACGGGTATATTCCAGTTCAAGTTCATGGAGTTTCACGTGGAAAGATACGCGAAATTCAGTCACCATCCAGAGGAACGGCGCCTGGATGCCCACTGAGAGTTCTCGGAGAGACTTTTACCAATGTGCCTTCCTTCCTTTTAAAGGTTGTAGTGCGTATAGGGGTGGGGAGGTGTATTTTTTGACTCAGGAAAAATATTACAAAGTACATAAGAGCCCGGCCTCTGACATCAGGGCTGGGGTTCCGATCCAGTCCCTGCTGCTGGGCTGTGCTACCTCAGGCAGTGACTGTAGGCGTCAGTTTACACACCTGTAGAATGGACTTCCTCATAAGACAGCCTTTGCGGCGATGCTGTGGGGATTCCTTGAATTATGCATATGAAGTACTTAGGTACAGTGCTGAGCTCGTAATGAATTCTAAATGTAGCTGCCAGCACCGCTACATTAGCGAAGATCCAACCGTGAGAGGGTCTACAGCGTGGGACAGCAAGGGCGGCGTGTTTGGAGGTAGAAGTTGGGCTGGGCCCAGTTATGGGGATGCAGTTTAGAAAATGATGGTTTAGGTCACGGGGAATTGACTCGCAGTAAAGATGTGCACCCACTGATGTGATGAGAACAGTATTTTAGGACCTTGGTGGAGAGGTTGTATATATGTCAGCGTCTGAACGGGGAGGCTGCTGACTGGAGACACGACAGAGAGCTCCTCCCAGGGCGAGGTGACAGGAGCATGGATCCGTTTGGAGTTGGCAGAAACGAAAAGGATAAAGCTGGGGGTCACGGTAAAGGAAAGAGACAGGACTTGCTAAAAACGCAGAGTGTCGATATGGGTGAGAAGAGCTGAGAGTCTGAAGCAAGGAGATGGGTGTTCACGTGAATGTCTCTAATGAAGCGAGAAAGTTGGGAAGGGCGGAGGCTCGGGGTCAGCAGGATGTCACAGCAGCGATGTAGGGATAGGTGAGAAACAGGAGATGATGGATTCTGCTTGGATGCTCAGACTCTCTGAGCACAAGTAAACAGTACAAAGAAAGAAGAGGAAGATGGAGCAGGAGGGAAAGGAGTGGTGGAGGTGGAGGAGAAGCTGGAAGAAGAGAGAAAGTTGGGCTGGAAAGTGCGTGACTCACAGAGCAAGTAACATCCAGGGTGAGGAAGAGCAAACACTAGGCCTGGGGGCTGCATTGGAGAGGGCTGGGGAGGTCTCACTGAAGTTTTCTGAAATCATCACCAACCAGCATTATCAAACAGGTGCATGGCACTATTATATTTTATTTTATTTTTAAAAAATATATTTTTATTGATTTCAGAGAGAAAGGGAGAGGGAGAGAGAGATAGAGACATCAATGATGAGAATCATTGATTGGCTACCTTCTGCACGCCCCACACTGGGATCAAGCCCACAACCCGCGGAATCTAACCATGACCTCCTGGTTCCTAGGTGGACACTCAACCACTGAGCCACACTGACCGGGCTGCATGGCATTATTTTAAATAACACTCCAACTTGTTCTGCCCTCTGTCCTTCAAAATATAGTTTATAATTACAACAATCAAAATAGGCATTTAGTTATTTCTGTTGAGTTTTTATTTACATTTCCAGCTTTTAAACAAAACAAAAAAAATGCACCCCACCAAGATATCCACTTAAAGTTTATAGATAAAATCACTTGTACCGTAAAACTATTAGTTTGGGTCCTTTATGCCTCAGTCAGCAAAACGGGCATGATAATCCTGGTTTTAAATAACACTTGTTTGAAATATCATCCTTCTAATTTGTTTCCCACAATCATACAAGGAGAAAAGAAATAACATAATAGCCCTTTTTTTATTTCATATAAAGTTATTTAACATCACCTGAATTATTGGATAAAGGGCTGTTTGTAATTTCTAGTAAACAACTCAAAAGGCAATTCAGTCTTCTTCATAAAATGATATTGCTATGAGTAGCAAAAAGAGATGCAAGTGTTCATCAAAATATTAAATTGGCTGCCACAATCGCATGTCATTATTTCACATATTTAGACTAATTGTTATGCTGATGTAGTTATTGTTGCGATTGGAAAATCTAATTTTGTCGCTATACAAAAATTACTTCATCCTATTTGTCTCTGTATCTTCATTGCAAAGCAGAAACTTAACATGTATTAAACTCTCTCAATACATAGAGCTGAATGACGAGAATAGTCCTGTTCTTTGGAGGAAAGGGAACATTGAATAAACTTTTCTATTAGTGACAAAAAAAAAAAATCAGAAAACTCACTTAGAATTATTAGTAAGGGTCTCACCTATGCATATACACATCCTGGGAAAATATCTGGAATCATGCGCCTCAAATGTAGCTACGTGTTGCACAGTTTTCACTGAAAGCTTACAAAAACGCTGTTAATTTACCTTTGTGGCCAAGTTAACTAGCAGAATAATTCTGAATTTCTAACCGAATCCTAAAGCAAGGCACTTTCCCAGCTGCCCCTTCTGCCGCTTCAGAAATGACCTTCAGGCACCTAAATTCAACAAGAATTTACCCCCAAAGAAACATCTGGTTAAGCTGCTAAAAGAGAAGAAAGGAATTCTTTCCCTCAGAAAGTTTATGGGTCTGGAAGCAATAGAACTCGCCTCTATCTCCATCAGCAGTTTGCCCATTAATTAGCCCTTCAATTCCACTTCAATTAAATTAACTCTAATTAATAAGTTCATTACCAAGATCGACGCACCTTGCTCAAAGCTAGTGTGCTAAACGCTGATAAACACCTTGGCCCTAATGAAACATTGATTAGATGGAAGGAAAACGGGACCTCGGAAAGAAACCCTCTCTTCTGGCACTCGGTTGACGTTCTGTTCCTCTGAAGTTAATCAAACCATCTTAGATCTCTTAATCAAAAATTTAATTCCAATGAGCGAGAAAACGCAGCACGAAAAAATCACCACCCGCTCCCTTCCAGTTCGCCGCCCTGGCTGTTGTTTGTAAGAAGTGTTCCACCTCCCGCGCTGATCGGGGTGTTGAAGTCCTGCAGCACTTTGAGACAGAGAAGGGTGGTGTCTGAGAAATGACATTTGGGCAGTGAGTGGGGGACACGGGGCCCTGTGGCTGCATAAACAGTTACCGTCTTTTAGTCTGAAAAGAGTGCTGCAGTCCATTTTCTATGTGTCCAAATGATTTCAGGGTTTTAGCATTCAGCATTTCTATTGGAAGAAAGTCAAAACTAAAGGATCGTTTTTCAATCTTAAAAAGAGTGACAGTTAATTTTCTTTAGCTTTCTATGTAGACAGTAGAAAATAAAACACCCTTCCGAGTTGTCTCTGTCTCTCCCTCAGTCGGATCATAGTAAAAGAAAGCTTTTTAAGGAAAAAAAATTAATTCTGTCCCTGAATTCTTTTTAAAGACCTAACCTATGATTATAGTTGTGTGTTTTTTTGTTTTGTTTTGTTTTGCTTTTTCATTTTGTCTGTTTTTTTTCAGGGGTGTTCCAATTTTTTGTTAATCCTCACCTGAGGATAGCCTTTCCATTGCTTTCCAGAGAGAGTAGAAGGGGGGAAGGGAGGGAGGGAGGGAGGGAGGGAGGAAGAGAGAGAGAGAGAGAGAGAGAGAGAGAGAGAGAGAGAGAGAAACATCAATGTGAGAGGCACATTGATTGGTTGCCTCCTCCACATGCCCCAAACAGGTGTGGGGCGTGAACTTGCAGCCCAGGTACATGCCCTTTATTGAAAAGGAACCCGAGACCCTTGAGTGCTTGGGCCAACACTCTAACCATTGAGCAGCACTGGCCAGGGCCAATTACAGTCTTTAAGTCCTTTGGTCTCTTGTGCTCCGTTCAGCAGATCCAGTCCCTGGAAGCCGTGTTTCCGAAACAGCACACTCAGTAGTTATGTGATTAACCTGGTTTTCCGCTGTGGTTCTGCGAGGCAGCTTGTATCTGTCAACAGTACACATTACTGAACAGGAAAAACACAGTTCCTCTCACTCAGCCAGCATGCCTGTGCCTCAGAAGCAAGCTAATGTGCACACTATAACAGACCCTTTTTAATTAAAGTTCCTGAATATTTTAAAATTTTAAACTCTAGGATTAGAAATAACACCTTTTCCATTCTTGCTGGAGGGGTGAAACCCAACTGCTGTTAGCCGCCTGCTTAGGCCCTGACATAATGCATTGACTTTCTATTCATGTGATGCAGTAACACACGTGTGCATGCGCTCTGGGCTGCCAAAAGGTACTCTCGGTTACATATGTGTGTATTTTCCTCTGGTTACGCATCACGTGTTCTGTTTCGTTAGTAGCCCATGTGCATATGCGTATAAACACGTATGTATAATATAGGAAATGGTTTGTAAAACGGTCATGTGTATTTCATGCACAGATACAGCAGCATGTAAAATTAAATGATGGACAAAAACTGAACTTCTACCATTTCTATGCGTGGTAGTTGACGCCAACACTGACTTCGTACACAAGTCCCTGTGACTTTTGCTCAGTGCTGGTGAAGTTCACCTTCACGGGGCTTCTTCGTTCCCGTCTCACCCCCTGCTGCTCTTCTCTCCTGCCCGCTCCCCTCTCCCTACAGAAATATGCTCCGTGGACTGCGGCTCGCACGGGGTCTGCATGGGGGGCACGTGTCGCTGCGAGGAAGGCTGGACGGGCCCCGCCTGCAATCAGAGAGCCTGCCACCCTCGCTGCGCGGAGCACGGGACCTGCAAGGACGGCAAGTGCGAGTGCAGCCAGGGCTGGAACGGGGAGCACTGCACCATCGGTAGGCTGCGCCCCTGTGCCCCCCGCCCCCCGCGCACCCCCCACAGCGCACCCCTGCGCCCTGGGAAGAGCTAGTGTTGGCGGGGTTTCTACTCGGAAAAGCAGTAAACACGACAGACACACACGCACTTGTGGACACAGACAACCGTGTGGTGGTCACAGAGGGAAGGGGCTGGGGGTAGTGAAAGGTAAAGGGGGTCGTTTTATGGTGACAGGAGATTCGGCTTGGGGTGAACACACATGCAACATACAGGTGACATGATGGAAATGTGCACTTGAAACCTTCAGAATGTTATTAACCCACGTCACACCAATACACTTAATTAACATTTTTAATTTTTTTAACTGCAAAAACAGGAAAAGCTGGTTTCTTCTAATGAACTTTTACTCACCTTTATTAAACAGGGATTGTTTTTCGGTAACGTTCTCATGTTACAAGGGCAGTTTAGTTCTTTTTAGAACAGCTGATGTGAGTGCGAAGTATAAGGAATTGTCCTCCATTGTTTTTTTGTGATGGCCACAAAAATGGACGCCCGTAACGGCGATTTCGTTTCTTACCTACAAATAAGCGTTCATTGGATGTTACCTTTTCGTGTTCCATACTGCACCTGCGTAACAAAAACTGTTCATTTTAAGGAAACGTCCGCGTGCCTCTTTGGGTTCTATGGGTTGCAGAGTCCCACGTCTTTGCACTGGGTCGTAACCCTAGTACCCCATTTTCAGGGTATGCAGGGTCTGTTTCGCTTTTACCATTTGAGTCACTAAAATGGAAACATTTAATTTGTTTTTAAATATATTTTATTGATTTTTTTTACAGAGAGGAAGGGAGAGGGATAGAGAGCTAGAAACATCGATGAGAGAGAAACATCGACCAGCTGCCTCCTGCACAACCCCACTGGGGATGTGCCCGCAACCAAGGTACATGCCCTTGACCGGAATCGAACCTGGGACCTTTCAGTCCGCAGGCCGACGCTCTATCCACTGAGCCAAACCGGTTTTGGCTAAAATGGAAACATTTAATTTTAAAAAATACAACAAAAATAAGTACAAGGGACCCTGGAACAACATGGGTTGAACTGTGTGGGTGGCTGATCTGTGAATTTTTTTTTTTTTTAATAAATCCCTACACTGTGTTTGACCCACGGTTGGGAGTCCGTGATGCAGAGGGCCGAATGCATGCATCGACCTCCCCCGGTTCGAAGCGGGTGGGGCATCTACAGAGACTGGCATCTGCGGAGGGTCCCGGAACCAGGCCTCCGTGGAGCCTGAGGGACAGCTTCAAGTTTTCAGGGAGTCGAGAGTTATATGTGGGTTTCTGGCTGCGTGGGGGTCGGTGCCCCCAAGCCGTGCATCGTTCAAGGGTCCAGGGTAACCGATGTGCACCTCTGCTCAGTGACAGTGTGCAATATTAATTATGCATGCACAGGCCTACAGCGATTTCATAACCCTTGAGGGACGGCGTTTCTCCACACCAGTTTATGGCTGTAGGGTAGAACTTGATAAAGCTTTCGGGGAGTCTTGTTATCTTAAAAGGTTTCTTCTTCTGATGCATGTGTAAGGAGTAGGACTTCGCTTTTTTTGCTTACAGGAATTGGTCAGCCAGGAAGTTTTCATGGGAACATTGAAACCACATTCGTCCTGTAAACTGTCCCGGTTGTGTCTTTGTAACACGTCACGGGGTTCTCTCTAATCCTGCTGACGCCCCTGCATTTGTTTCCAGGATCCCACTACCACCCCCGTGCGGTGCCCACGAGCCGGGCTCACAGCTAGTAGTTACCAGAGGCACAGGAGCCGGTGGGGGGCATCGGGGAAACCCACCCACAGGCGTGTGTCGTCCCCCCCCCCGGGGTCCCCTGCAGCGTGCCTCTCTCCAGCAGTGACATGCGACAGCGCGGCCATGGCTCTGCCCGGGGCAGCCCCTTGGAGACTCGGGGTGAAAGGTGTTGATGGAGCTGCTCCCAGAGGCAGCCTCTGTCGGCCACGAGCAAACCCCCGACACGCCAGAGGCTCCGCAGGAAAGCAGGCCTGTGAGGCTTCGGGTGGACAAATGAGCCTCGTGGGGAGGGAACAGCCAGCCCCCCGGGGGGCAGCCAGGGCCAGCCTGCACACCCAGAGGTTACCTCCCCCCGAGAGGCATCCTCAGGGGCTCACTGTCCAGATGACCTTACTGCCCAGCCCTGGGGACACGGGATGCCCAGCACCCATGGGGGCTCATCCCACGATTCCGCGCGGCGTTCCCCGCCCCTGCTCTCGGAGAGGCCGCGCAGGGCAGTGGCCGCCTGCTGTCCATGGGAACGACGTGGAGGCAGAGAACGGTTGACAGCCACCATTTGTGTCTCGTCCTGTGGACGCACAGAGGACCGTGCAATGCCCCTGTGACCACGCAGATCCACTGCAGGTCCCAGGATGCCCGCGTACCAGCGGAGAGCGGGGAAAGGGCTCTGCTCATGTTTACATGTTCTGACCCCACGCCCTCCCTGCCCGGTCAGCAGTGAATCGATTCCAGCTGGAGACAAGCTGCCTGTTTGACTGTATGTGTCCCAGGAAAGCAGCACATGCGTGTGTATCTAGCGGAGAAGACGGGGAAGCGAACTGTAAAGTGAACAGGCAGGTTTAACTTGCCGCCCAGCAGTTACCAGACCCTACTGCTGCTCTCACGGACCTTGGCAAGGCCACACGGTTGGTTTCTCACGCTGCGCTGTTCTTGAACAACGGTTCCGTGTCTGGCAGCAAGCGGGATTGTTGTGGTCGGGTAACGCGTCTTGCTGCGGTCCTTCACAATTCCACTTCTACGCTTTCATTTTATGTAGCTGCTTTTGTCGTCCCTATAAGTAACCACGTGGAAATAAAGGGCCTGCATTATTTCAGCATCAATCCTAGAAGCGGACCCTTTTAAAGATGTAGAGAACCTTGAAAGCATTGTTGTTGCTCATTCATACGATTAGAAGTATTGCTCCGGGTTTTGGCAGGCAGGGGTCCCCCCCCTGGGGGTCCCCTAGACACGCCTGGGTATCTGTCCACGGTGATGCTGAGGGGCCATGGCAAGCTGGCCTTCGAGGGGCACTGATGAGACAGCCCAGGGAGCTGAGTGTGCTCTCACTCCGGAAGGTCTCTGCGCGGTGCGTTCCCGCTGTCTCAGCACACGGGCATCCGTCTGGAAGGCGCTGCCACTTTGTGAGAGACTCCTCATAAACCAGCCAGGCTTTTTTTTTCTTTTTCCATAGGATGTGTCGCTCATTGGATACAACCAGGGAGCTTAACTGAAAGAGAGATGAAGGAGAAATTAAACAGTTAGGAGCACACCGAAGTTCCCAATAGAAAGCAAAGGATATTCGTCATCCGTCGTCTTCCTGTCTTCATAGCTGTTTACGCTTTTCATAAAACTGTAGGGATTTTGATGCTAAAACAGGTTATGAATTTGGAGTATTCCCTGAACACACCATCTATCTGGAAGGATTGGCTCCTGATATTTTATTTGTTAACATATATTTTTATTGGTTTCAGAGAGGAAGGAAGAGGGAAAGAGAGATAGAAACATCAACGATGAGAGAGAATCATTGGTCAGCTGCCTCCTGCACGCCCCCTGTGGGGGAGCCACAACCCGGGCATGTGCCCTGGCCAGGAATCAAACCGTGACCTCCTGGTTCATAGGTCAATGCGCAGCCACTGAGCCAGCTGGGCAGGGTTCCTGATATTTTTATTAGGATGCTCATATTTTCTTCTCGTGAATCATACAGGGGTGGACAAAAGTAGGATTGCAGTTGTTTGTATAGAAAATAATACAATAATTACTAAGTGATACAAGGAGAAACTTTTGCGTACTCACCACTGTAAGCCCACTTCTGCCCACCCTGTCGTCCGGTTGGGGTTAGAGAGATGCTGCCGTTTAAAATCCTGGTGGTGAGCCAGGTGGCGCCTGTGTGGTGTTTCCTCCTGCTCATGCCTCAAACACAGAGCTGTTTATCGAGCTTCATTGATTCCCATGTACTTTCAGGCAATTCAAATGGAAATGTGGCCTAGGGGAAATCCTAATTCCTCTAAGCTACAAAAGACCAGCTATTTGTTTTTATTCCAACTCTTTAGTACACGGGGAAACAAGATCATTACTGATCACAAAGACATGCTTTGTGTGTTCAGGGGAAACTTAGACGCGCAGCGCTCAGCACACCTCCTTTCAACACACAGGTGGGGAGTTTCCTACTGAACAACAGGGGGTAAAAGGAAGATCAAAACTGTACCCGGGGGACAAGCTCCGGTCTGGTGTTCTTTTCCTCAGGGAAATGGTGAAAGGGTCATATTTTAATTGTTAAATTTCAAAAGTGGGTGACCATTTGGAGGGGGCGGGGGAGAAGACACTCTGAGAAATGTTTCACTACTTGGATTACAAAATCAATATTTTTTGTAACTTTTGTAATGTTCCCAAATTGGTGATCGTATTCATAGTAATATAGCACAGGGACAGTCTGAATCTGTCTTTTTTACATTTTTATTCAAGCTTTATGGATCCCCTTCCCAAGTGGACATAGGGTGGCGTTTACACCTGCCAGGGGCCACCTGGGGGACATTGGGCCTCCCGTGTGGCAGTGTGACTCAGCAGATGAGAAAGGGGTCTCTGACGCCCCCTGCCTGGTTCCTGCAGGCTTGGGGGTGTTCACCGAACCTGGCGAAGCTTGGCTCCAGGCTCCTGGCTGCACCGGCCCCGTCTCAGGTCTTGCCCGGGCCGTGGGCGATGCAGTCCTGTGTTCGTGGAGAGGCTGCACATCCGGAAGGCCTTTGTCTCTGTCCATTGAGTGCCTTTCCCTCCCACTTCCCTGGGGCTGGGGGGGCTCGGGTGGCTGGCACTTGGGGGATGCACTGAGGAGACCAGGCTGGGGTGCGTTTAGTTCCGAGGTAGCTGGATGGAAGTGTGCGGTGGGAAATCACGGCTGTCTGCGCTTGGCCACTAGGCCTGTTCCTGCCACCGCGGGCCGGCCGGATGCGGGGAAGGGTCAGAGGTTATGTGGGGCTCTGCACATGTCCTGTGGAGCCGCCCACGGAGTAGGTGGCCGGTCGAGGAGAGAGCACATCAGAAATGTGCAGAAACAAGTTAACCTGCCGAAACCCTTCTTGTCATCACACGGGTCGTGACATCCCTGATGGAAGCCGTTTTCTCCTGCCGGAAACAGGCTTGATTATGGGACTTACATGCTTATATCTCCTCGGTGGGGTGAATATTTGTGAGGGACTCATCGGAATTCCTGCATGTGGGGGGCACAAGCCTATAATAGTAAAGAGTACCAGAAAGGTGAGCTTCCCGGGGGTGGAGGGGGGGACGCCACACCCATCACACATCCCAGTGCACCCCGAGGCGTGGGAACATGCAGTAGTGATGCTGGCAAAGACAGCCTGCACTCCTGCTGTCCCACCCAGGACATCACAGGTAGTTAAGGAGGGTCCTGGATTCAGAGAGCACTGCAGGTTGCTTAGTTACACTACGGAAAGGCTTCCGGCCCCAGCGGCAGCCCAACGCTCGGCGAGGGTTTGAATTCGTCCCCGCGTGTGGCTAAGGTCAATTTCAGCGCCGGTGGTATTGCTTTGGGAAATGTTCCATGTGCTCTGTGCTTTAGACGGGCATTTTTTTTTTTTTTTTTTTTAGGACTTCTAAAACTCAGTGCTGAGTGTAGGCCGTTATTTTGTGGGTGAATACATCTGGATTTAACCGGTATCTTTCCATTGAGTTGATTTCCAGATCACCAGGAGGAGGAGAATTAGAAGAAATCTCCTCCGGTGTCCCGTGAGAATGAATTCTATGCAACGACGGCTGTTAGTGGGCAGGTTTTCTCTCCAGTCTCCGCCTGTGGCATCACTTGGCCCCAGTCGTTGCTATACATTAAGTGCATTTCTCCTCGGCTTACCTCAGGCCCACGGGCTTTCGAGGCAGCTGTGTTTGGAACAGCATGAAGGTTAGGCCCTGTCATTGTTCTCGGGGGGAGAAGGGTGTAAGGCAGTGCTGGCTATCGGCTTTGTTTTGTGATCACGTGGGCGTGATTGTAAGATTCCTCATTTCTTTAGGCTGCACGTACCTGCCTCCTGTCTTCCTAGTCTTGTGGTTCGTAGTGTTCTGCTAAACCCACGAACTTAGTCGTTTTCTAGCAAGTCTAAGCTTCTCAAAGGAATGTGCTATGTAGGTGCTCTGTGTCTTAGGGAGGCAGTTCACACACTATATCATCCCGAGGAGGTTTTTGTAACTGTCCTTTGGAATTGAAATATTATCTGCCATGACAGATTTCTAAAATATGGATATACCTGTGCCTGAGCTTTCCCTTCTGCTTCCTTAAACCTCATTTCTCAGCTGCAGTCCGTTTAAATTTAAAAAAAAAAAAAAACTTATGGAGAGACATGATATTTCAATAAAAGCCAGTTACATTACATGTCAAATTTGTATTATATTGTTTTATTAAAAGTCTGCCATTGTGTACCTTTACTCTTATACTACCCAGGATCTTTTTCACCTTGAAACACCTCATTGATTTGCATCTTTTAAAAACCACCAAAGATCTTAATTTCCACCAAAATCTAGAATGTAGGAGGTGTTCAAGCTCAGTGGACTGGACACACAGTCTACCCAGAACTGACGATGAAAATCACTCCTCTCTATCCTCCCCACGCTCATGGGAAGAAGCCTTGGATTGAGAAGTTTGGGCGCCAGGCATTTGGGAGTGAACCGGGTGCCAATATGCTGTGGGCTGCTTTCCAGTGTTAGCCAGGGAGAGAAGGGGTGTGGCTAGCGCCAGCCGATGAATAGGTCACATTCTTCCCAAAACTAGGCCAGGTAGCTGAGACCTAGTGAAGTGTCCGTGTGCATGTGAAGTCGTGTTCATCACGTGCAGAAATCCCTGTTCCCCTAGTGCAGTGGTCGGCACACTCATTCGTCAACAGAGCCAAATATCAACAGTACAACGATTGAAATTTATTTTGAGAGCCAAATTTTTTAAACTTAAACTTCTTCTAACGCCATTTCTTCAACATGGACTCACCCAGGCCGTGGTATTTTGTGGAAGAGCCACACTCAAGGGGCCAAAGAGCCGCATGTGGCTCGCAAGCTGCAGTTTGCCGACCATGGCCCTAGTGGGGTAAAGGAAAAGGCGGGACTCTGCATGTGGTTCCATGTCAGGGTGGAGGAAATGCGCCCACAATTACAAGGACTATCATGATTCCTTCCCACAGGGCACATTAGTATCCTCTCAGTGGTGGGATAGATCTCTGTTTTTTTCTTGAATATGAAGTTGAAAATTGCCTCTTTTCATCTTAAAACAGTCCCTTCCCCCCTGTTTTGGAAATACAAGTTTGGTTATGGTGTTAGTCCATACAAAAGCTACGGCTCCTCTGACTGTTCACATTTAACATCCTCTGCTCCCATCGCGAGTGAGGAGAGCCAGTCTCTCTATTGCCCCTCCTCGCGACGGGGTCCTTGACCCTCTCTCTCCTCTCTGAGCGCCTCTGTGAAGCTGGAGAGCAGCTGTCTGGAATCTGGCTACTATTTCTGGGGTTTCGCAGACATGTGGCTTGGATAAATTAAGGAGCAGTCAGAGGAGGTCCATAAATACGAGTCCTTTGCCAGCTGCTTTTCCATTAAACCCTGTTGGTTGAATGAAATTAGGAAATAATTATGTTGGTGGGGAATCTACCATATCCCAATGTAATACAGTGTCTTCCTTTAACAACAGAGCCTAATTTTTCCCCCCTATCCACCAAATTAGTTTTCAGGGTAATCTACATTGCAAATGGGCCGATTTGCATGAAAACTATGCCTACTTCTTCTGATTTGTCAACACCTCTTTTTTTGTTGCTTTTTTAAAGTCTTTAACATTAAGCCTGGGTGGGTCAGACCATCTGCTTGCCGAGCTTGCCTGCAGCTCCATCACTTAACACAGGAGACAGGGTACAGCTGTTTAATTGTTATGGTGCCGAATGATCATCCTTTCCAGAATTAATATTTATAGATGTACACATGGAAAGCATGTGGTTAAACATACGTGATCTAATTGTGCATTAATGGCATCAGGTATTCATTCATCAGTCCCCACGTGGACAAGGAAGTGTCAAGTAGTGCTTTTTACAGACACTCCAACTCTTGGCTTTCCGGACAAGTCCCTGTACGGGTGATGGGCCTGGGAGCGATCCATCCAAATGCATGGGCGTGTGCAAGGGGAGATCACCCAGCCGCTGCCGTCAAAGCAAAGAGAAAACTACCTCAGGGGCCCCTAACCCTTCCTGCCCGGGTGCCTTCTCCCTGAACTGTGCTCCGTGTCGGTGCCTGGGAACAGCCCGGATGGGCAGTCCTGGCTGCACGTACCGGCATGGCACCCACTGGAAGTGCCACTAGCTACCGAGAAAGCGTCTCTGAGTGGGGCGTGGGTTTCCTCCTGGGTTAGGAATGTTCTCTCTCTCTCTCTCTCTCTCTCTCTCTCACACACACACACACACACACACACACACACACACACATCCTCCTGCTGCAAAAGTTAGCCATTTGTATCCCATCGCTTCTGCCCAGGACATTCCAGAATGAACATTTTTCAGCAGAATGGCAATGTAAGGACAGAACTACGCATGTAACGTGTGAAGTGTTGATGTCTGAGTTCGAAAGTAGTTACTGTAAAGGTGACTTGTAGTTCTAAGTTTGGGGCAGATTAAGTGACTGTTGACACAGAGGTGTACACTTCCTGAGGAAGGATGAGTGTACCTTGCCCAGACAGGATTACTAAGGAGGGGACACAAATGATATGGGAACAAGTTGTGATGTGTTCCTTTCTGTAATTAAAGTTTTGTTTTTAATTTTTCAATTACCGTTTACATCCAGTATTATTTTGTGTAGTTTCCTAGTGGTCAGACAGTCACATACTCTGCACAGCGTTCCGCCGATATGTTCCCACCTGGCCCCGTACCTCGTTATGACGGTGTTATTGCCTCTATTCCCCATGCACTGTACCTTTTTTAATAACTACCGATCCGCACTTCCCGTCCCTTCACCTCGTGACAGTTCCTTATCCCCCGCCCAAAGCTGAATCGAGCTCTGATTGGAAATAGAGCGTAAGCAGCAGCAGGGGGCTATGTGAGAGAGGGAATGAGAAAACTTCCCCCAGAAAAGGGGAGCTGTCCCACTGTGGGCGCTAGCTCGTTCACGTAAACAAGGTTCCCATGAAAGAGGGGGTACCTTGAGGAGCGGAGCAAGCGGGCTTCACCCGGCCTGCTTGGGGCAGAGTGCCCCTGCTGGCCCAGGGAGCCCCTCACTGGCAGGGCCAGGCTCCTTTGCTTAAGGCCATCTTCCTTCCTTGCTTCGGAGTCTCTTATGAGAGTCCAGCTACTTCATGAGTGTGCAGCTTTCCAAACTTCCTTTGTTGGCACGATGAATTAATGGTACCTGAATGTTTACTATGTGCCAAGGCACAAAGGAGGATTTCTCTGCTTACCATATCTTCCTGAATGCGCCCAACAGCCTGGGCAGGTGGGCGTTATTAAAACTCCAGGGAGGGAACCCAGGCTCAGCGAGGAAGTAACGGAACCAGAACCCAACCCGCGTGAACCATTCCCAAGCCCATACTCTGAAGCACTAGACCCTGCCGCCTCCCACAGTACTTTCCAGTTGCTCAGTGTGTGTGTGTGTGTGTGTGTGTGTGTGTGTGTGTGTGTGTGTGTAGCAGAATCGGTGACGTTTAAATTTTCCCTGTGATAAAGAGAAAGTAGTATCTATGTTTCTGTCACCAAAAGATTGGATTGTCATAGGAGTGGACACATTAATAATGATGTCGATGATGTCTTAATAATGAGATGTCACTTTTTTATTCAGGAAAGTTTGAATTATAACCGATAACAGGACACATAGTTGGCAAAAAAAAATAATAATAGCAATTATAATAACAAAAAAGGGTTCCAGGAAAATCTATTTATACTGTGAAGGATTTAAGAAAAGTGTAAAGTAGTTATTGAAAACTCGACATAGCACCTTCTAAAATTTAAATTTACTTCCAGTTTTTTCATCAGCTGAGACCAAATGCCGTGTACAGACATCAACCATGGAAAACACAGTAAGTGGGCAGATGCCCATAGAGCCAGTCTCAGCTCATGAAAAGGGCTCAGGAGAGCTTAGCGCCCCAATACAGCTGCCCAACATCTGGGCACTCTCACCCACGAATAAAGAAAAATTACTCTCTCTGTGACTCACCTTTGAAAAGAGCCATTTATTGGTGTTTCCCAAATAAATTAGTTTATGAGAGGTGAGTTCAAAGGACTGTTCAATGTTGTTCCTTATTTTCCCTGACGTCTTCAAGAAAACTAGCAAAAGAAAGCCCTCAGTATATTTTACATACTTACTTATATGTCTTCATTCTACACATTTTTCTTAAATACAAATTTTATGAAAACACAAAAATAGTGATGATAGATGATAGATGAGAAATTCTACTCATTGACATTGACCTAATCAGCATAGCATTTTTATGGTTTCCTGCCATTAGACTTACTAGTACTGCTCAGTGACCAGTTCACTAGTTGTCATAACCAAGTTCATTAGATCAAAATGTCAAAGACCCAAATATTCATTTAGTCTAAAAAGTATTTGTTATAACTTTTGCTTATTTGTGTTAAGAACTCTCTCAGATAGTTTCATTCCCGAATCAGAGTGCTGCAATAGATCTGATTATCTTTTTAGTCTAGGAATTCCTAGACTAAATCACTAAATGTGACTTTGCTTATGTCATTCATTGAATTCAAACAAGAAGTGAAAATCTAGCCCTGTCCGGCGTGGCTCCATTGTTTGAGGATCATCCTGTCACCAGTTAGATTCCTGGTCAGGGCACATGCCCGCGATGTGGGCTCTATCCCCAGTAGGGCGTGCCCATGCAGGAAACAGCAAGTCTCTCTCTCTCTCTCTCTCTCTCTCCCTCTCTCTCTCTTTCTCAAACCAACCCCACCTCCTCTCCCTCTAAAATCAATAAAAACATTTTTTTAAAAGGAAGTAAAAATCTAAAGGAGACATGGGTTACTAACATGTTGACGTGTGTGGTCCAATGTAACAAATAACGCATGTGCAAAGACTGCCGCGAAGCTCCTGTATCACACTGCGAGCAGTAGTCCTCTCCGCCCACAGGCGTGCAGGCGCCGCATCCGCAGCGTGCTGGCCCCGAGTGTTCCCGTTATTCCCATTATGTAGATGCAGTCCACAGCCAGGCGTGAAATTCTGAACGGGAGGAAGCTACCAAACGGTGTTCTACCCGCTGTCTGTGCAAAGCTCTGTCGCTTATAATGGCACTTTACAGCACTGCTGACTTCACAGAATGAGGTTTATCTCAGAGCACCATTTCCCTAGAAGGCAGATATTTCAGGGCTGACTTCACGCAAGAAAAATATTATTTCATTGTTTTGGAACATCTTCGTATAAATCATGTTTCCAGCTGAAGTGTGGTGTTTTGCTCGGGTGGGTGCATGTAAGAAGCGAGGTACTTGTACAGATAATTTTTACACCAAATTTCCGAACTATAAAAGGAGTAAAATCTGCAGACTTTCAAACACAGTTTCTTTGAAGCAGGTTTTCAAAAGTGTTGTCAATGTCAAAGGAGCAAACGCTCTTTCTATGACATGTGCACACATGCACACATGAACACACACACAGTTTTTCTTCACTGGCCCAGGCTCACTAGTTGCTAGAATTCAAATGAATGGACTCTCCTAAATGGGATAAAATATTAGCAATGTTTTGTCCTAATCTTAGAATGAGGCTTCCATAGAGAGAGAGAGAACACCTTAAATTGTGTAAATTGTCTTATGATGTTCAAAATTATGTCAAGGTCATAATCCTTTATGACAGAGTAATCAGTAATAAAACAGCACAGGGCGTGCCAATGAAGGGGCATCAAATCAAAGGGGATGCCGCCACATGCTGATTCAGACAGCTGCTGGTGGGAATAAATAGGTTTAACATGCACGTATTTTCAGACGGTAGCTTTCCTGTCATCCTACAGGAGCTGGCATGTGAATAACCTGAGAATGATACCTACTTATGGCTTTAGTGAGATACCCATGGGAATCACTCTAAAGTCTGCCTTATGAAGTATTAGGAAACGCACACTGCGAAATGAGGATGTGTCCTGGACTCCGAGGATGTTCCATCATCGCCGTAGTGGAGACTATGTATTTCATGATGCGCGTCTCTGACTGGATTAACCTCTTTCGAAGATGGGCCGCTAAGATCTTCTTGTTGTACTGAAGCTGAGAGAGGTCCTCAGCATTCTGGATGCTGTGCTCTTTGCCTGTGTCTCGGCCATCCCCCGGAGTCAGTGCAGCAGCCCAGTGGACTAGACCGCACTATTGAATAGGCTCTAACCACGCACACTGTCGGGAGCAGAAACAGTGCGAATCGTTCATGACTACACGCACCAGCAACTATGTATGCACCGGCCGACCATTTGTACTTTCCCTTGGTGCGCTGCCTCACGTGCGTATAACCGCCTGGCTTGCCTTTGTTTCTTCTCTGTGTTTTTAAGCATCAGTTGGAGAGCAAAAGGAAAGCAAACTTGGAATTAGTGCTTTTCCATCTCCACCTCCCACTGTCCCAGGCCCTCCCCACGCAGGCACCTACACTCCTTTGACCTCATTGTAAAGGAGCAGCCTTCTTTGGGACTCCTCGGCAGCAGTTGCTCACACAGCATTCATCTGCCCACTGAGCTGCTTCTCTTCTCTGATTTTTCAGACTCGTTTGTTTTTCTTTTTCCTGCTGTTATCCCTCCGTTTTAGCATCTTGCCAATTGGTTTTCCATGCTGTGGGCTCTTAGGACAGGCTACAGCAGTTCTCAGGAAGCCTTCTCAGGTCCACAAAAGGTAGATTTACTGTATTTTCTGGCGTATAAGACCCCCGACTTTTGAGAAGATTTTCCTGGGTTAAAAAGTCGTCTTATACGCCGGAAAATACGGTACTCGATTTATGAGGCTGTGTCAACGGATTAATATTTCAAGTTAGTTTGGATTTTAATTTTATTTCCTAGCCTCTCCCTTTATGTGTCAATGTTGAATTGATAATTTCCATATTCTTTGTCTTATTTTTTTGTTCAAGTAAATTTACTGACCAATCCAAAAAGAGACACTTCTAATCGACCTTACGCACGTGCACGGTTCTGCTGAATCATCGGTGTAGCTTATGTACTGCATATAGGGGCTCTGGCCGCAGACTCTCTGGGTGGAATTTTGGCTTTGTCACGTGTTATGATTTTGACCTTGAGAGTTATTTAATTTCATGTGCCTCGGTTTCTTCATGTGGGAAGTAAAGAAGATACTCCTAGTGCCTGGGACCCCAGGGAGTGGTGAACGTTAAGTCAGCTTAGCGTCGTTTCCAGCACCTAGTAAGAGGCAGGAAACGGCAGTTACAGTTAATGCTCCTGCCTGCCGTTGGGATGGAGGGATGGGGCGAGGGAAGAGGAACTGATGGACCACGGAGAGGGGAGGGTGCTCTAAATGGGGTACTACTCATATGTGCTTCTTTCTTAAAAGGTAGCCCTGTATCGTTCATAGAATTCCCTCAAAAGCTGCAAACACGTGTCCGACCTACTAGGACCACCATAATAGGTACATGTGATCGTTTTAGTCAGCAGACATTGGGAATCCCTGCTGAGTCAGGCAGTGAAGACACAGTGGTTAGCATGGCCACCGCAGAGCTTCCATTTCTAATGGAGAAGACGTACACATCGGTCCCACGTGTCTGTCCATCCTTGAAGCCGGGTATTGTCATGGAATCTCTTCAGAGAAATTACCACAACTCGTTCTTGACTCTCCTCTCTTTTTACACTTACCTGGTGTTCCTATTCCTGGACTCCATCCACGAGAAGTACTCAGGGGGACTCGGGGGAGTCGGGTAACTAGAGGAAATGGAGGGAGGGCTGCCCACAGTTTTGAGAGAGAAACAAATGAGGCACCAAGATGTAGGTAGAATTTCCAAAAAGATGCGGTTCCTCCCTAATCTACAAATTAGGATTGAAAGTGACACAGGGAGACGATGTCTGAGCCAGGTCCCTCCTAAGGGACCTTAGACTCCCCGTCCGTTACTAAGGGGACAGACTAGAGAAAGTCGTTTTGTGTCCACCCCGACCCACCTTCCCCAGAATGCCAAGGAGGAAATACAATAAATAACATTTTTGATGATCCGAACCTTTGTCCCACATCGAAAAGATTACTGAGCCTTTATCTACCTGGAGAGCAGGTAGACCGAGGACCTCCAGTGCCTGGGCTTAGCGTCTGTATAGGGAGAACTGTGTATCTGAATGTATTTTGAGAGAGAGAGAGAGAAAGAGAGAGACACGATGGAGGCTGAGATTGTAAAACACACCTGGCATTTAAAACACCTGCGTTATGCCATTTAAGGGAGAGCCCCCTGCGCTTTCCCAAGGAGGCCACGAAGATGGCCCCTAAAAGATTGGGGGTGCTACCCTGTGGCTTCAGGGAAAGAAATCCCACAGCTGCTTAAATTCCTGGTAGGTCAGGGCTGGTTGCGCGTGTTTCTCGATCCTTCCATCCATTTCTTCTGCTGGAAAAAAATGTTTTCTAAATCTCCGAGAAGAGGCATCATGGTGTAGAGCAAGCTTGGGAGCCCGTCGCCCGGGCCATGCAGCCTGCCCTTCTCCCCGGGGCAGTTTGTCCATCTGTACTGACGATATCCACCGTGTGGGCACCAGGGGGTGGTGGGAAGTAAAAGGAGAGAATAACACACAGCACGCGGGTGGTACTGATGCAGTGGAAGCCCGTGTGGTATCCAGGGAGCAAGGCTGGGACAGAGCCGTTAGGGGTGTCCCTGGATGGTTCTGAGCCAGAGGAGGAGACCTCGCTGGCCGCAGCTGGAGATGTGGGCTCGTTCATACATCAGCCGGGTGTTCAGAGTCGGCAAGTGTGGAGCGAGAGCCCCTGGAGGCGCTGGGACCACGGGCCGCATTTTGTGTTTGTGAGCATGTGTGCCTTTCTTCTGGGGGAGAATCCATGACTTCCTCCACTTTCCTCAGATCTGACACCCCAGAGGGGTCAAGAATCACTATCGTACAGGAAATACGGGAATGCTGCCCCGCTGTGTTCCACGCAGGTCTTCCTAAAAGACAAATAAGTGGAGGTCCAGGGAAAGGATGTCAGGCATACAACATTTCCCTGGAGAATCCTTTCTTAAAGGCTCCAATTCCTATGTCTAGCACTCGTTTTGTAGGAGTTTTCTTCCATAAAACAAATGAACACTTCTTAGTAGACCGAGTAGGTATGACTCTACTTCAGCGTCCGTAATTTCTGTGGCAATGTAATGTGCATGTCAGCATTGGTCAGGCATCTTAATTTTTAAATACACTCTAGTATCTTTCCGATTATTGTGCCTAATGGCTTCTTACAGCATGCCCGCGTTTTTCTGATTGTTTCCTGTCGTGGCTTAAAAAGGGTGTTTGTATTGTTGCAATGATCATTTTTAATCATTATTTGAACCTCTTATGTCGACCTCTCCCTTTACCGTCTTTACTATTTAGAACCAGGCTTTTGTGGTCTTGTAGAAGTGTTACTCTTCACGGCCAAGTTGTTGGTGGTGGTTTGCCCTCTTTCTTAGTTTTAAACTCTCCATCTCATCATTGTTGCCGCTGATGTAAAATGCACATGCCAAACCTTGCTCTCGTTTGCTCAGTACCTATATTTTCTTATGGCCCATGTTTAGCTTTTTGCAAAACTTGTGCTACTTATTTTTCCTATTTAAAGTGTTCTGCACATTTTGACCTTCTGTATATTTTAAAGGTATTTTCTCATTTCAGCTTCACTTTTGCTGTTCTCTAGGCTCCGTGACAAACGTGCCCTTACCACTGTTTTGCCATCCACAGTTCTGCATAATTGATTCTGTTCGCTCAAGTAATGGGATTAATTAGATGAGAAATAATTTATTCCTACTTTAAAACTGCTAATCCCGGCCAGAGTTCATTGCGTTCCTCATTTTGGTTGTGTTAACTGGAGTGGACCTGGTGTGAAAGCAAAAGGCTTACTCTCCAACTATGACCGGTGTTATTAATTCTTAGGAACTAAGAATTCCCTCAGAAATCCTACCCCATCCAAATCGGGGTTTTCAGGGAGCTACTAAGGGGCTCTAGCAGATTACATAATGTGCAGAATGAATTATTAAGAAACTCTGTGGGTGATGTTACTCAGTAATACATTTGTATTGTCATGTTTGAAAATGGAAGTATTTTTATGAAAATAGAATTTCAGAGTAGTGCCTAACGCTCACTGCTCTTCCCCACCCGAGTCTCCTGTCAATTAGCGGTACACACGCTCATGTTTCCCCGCAGCTCAGGAGCCGCTAATGGACTCCTGTGGCAATGTGCAGCAGCCTCTCACACACACGGTACAGATGTGTCAGAACCACTTACGGCTTCACTTACACACATGACAGAACCGGCAGACTTGAGAGGCTCAACCACAAGTCCTAGTTTAACTCCTTCATTGAAGCGTCCTGCTACCCTTGCATGTGTCAGTAATGAAAAACAATCCACAGGAGCATCTTTGAAAAGCAATTTTAGGTCATTAAAGATGTATGCATTTTGACAAAGCAAGAAGATTTGGGGCTTATTAAGAATATGTTGGCCCTAGCCGGTTTGGTTCAATGGATAGAGCATCGGCCTGCAGACTGAAGGGTCCTGGGTTTGATTCTGGCCAAGGGCACATGCCTGGGTTGCAGGCTCGATCCCCAGTAGAGGGCGTGCAGGAGGCAGCTGATCAATGATTCTCTCTCATCATGGATGATTCTAGCTCTCTCCCCCTCTCCCTTCCTCTCTGAAATCAATAAAGAAATACATATTTTTTAAAGAGAATATGCTGGATCTCTACGTTGAAGGGAGAGAGATATCCGTGCCTCTTCGAGAGAAAGGTGCGGGCTAATTGTAACCTCATGCGAGAGTCGGTAGACAGCGATGGAAAAGACAAGTCTCCGTCCCAGCTGTTTCTGCAAAGCTTGTGTGAGAAACGGAGCCTGATCCCTTGAGAATCCTGCGAAGAAACGGGGTCTTAGAACATTTCCCCATGGGCCATCCAGGTGGTACATTACTGCCCACCTGCTATGGAGTTGAGGCTACTGAGTAATCATATTCTACACAACCTACCTTTCTGATAATAGATTACATCTGCTCCATTTGCTCAAGGATTCTCAGTTTATTTTTATTTTTTGCTTATTGATTAACCATGATAGTGTGACAGTTTGTAAATATGCAAGTAACTGGAGGGAGAAGGTGCGCAAAGCAGGACTTGTGTGGGTTTGTCTCAGGTGGGGAACGCCAGCCCAGAGCTGCAGAAATGGTCCCTCCCGGGCTGTGGTCTCCCCACTTCCCCTGTGGAACCCTTGTGCAACTACTCTGCTCAAAACAGACTTTTAAAACACAGCAGTCTTTTCTCAAATCTCCCCCTCCCCCCCAAGAAAACAAAATTTAAGTTTGATTATTTGTAGATCTCATCGTTATAAATTTCCAAAATTCTCTAGCACTAAAGAATGGAGGCCACTTGTATCAATTCTCGGGGTGGGGGGCGTGTTCTGAGCGGCCTGGGAAGTGGGTGGTCGCTGACCTGCACATGCTGCTTGCAAATGCTGGGTGTCCCCTGCAGCCATGACCGCGTGGGCTCACACATGAATCGGTTGCGTTTTGAGAAGCTCCGAGGTGCATCTGTCATGTGATGTGAATCTCGTGTCAGCCGCAGCGACTCGATTTGCATGTAAATTCTGAAAATTTCCTTGTCCCATGTGACACTTCTGAAATGTCTGTCTGTTCTTTTCTCCTTTTTAATTCCTCCAGCTCACTATTTGGATAAGATAGTTAAAGGTACTGTATGCTTGCTCTTTGTTCACGTTTCTCCATATCTATCTATAGAACCATGTATCTATCCGATTGCACTAGCCATGAAAATAGGTTGGTTTTCATGCATAGTTTTTTGTGAATTATGAGTGAGGCTTAATGATGCCTTGGATTTTCAGTAGTGAGACTTAAATGTCTGTGTCTCATTTTTATAATTTTGGGTTATCACAGATTTCATTCCTATGTGAAAGGCCTTCACCGGAATCCAACAAAAAACACTGAAGATAACAGTGCATTTGCTGTTTTCTGTTTACTTATTATCTTTTGTTTCTGTTTTAAGATTTTCATTATTGGCAATTCAGCTAATGAGCTTTAAATTCTAAATTAAAGTTCGCAACGGCCCACTCTCATATCGCAGAAAAAGAAATTGCCAATCTGAAGATTTTGGTTAACATTTGTTGAGAGGAATCCCATTTATACTTACATGAAAACTTCTTTGGCTTTTTCTAAATGTATTGAAATACATGCAGTATCATAATCTGCTTTGTTATTCCCTTAAAAACTCTAAAATATCGTGGGTTCTATAAAATAAAGAGGGACACCGCGGAGCAGAAAACAGCAGATTCCCATGTCTTCAGTTATCGTAGAAATAGGTGAAAACCATTTTTCCCGAAGAGAAAATTCCCTCTCCCTTTCTCCTCAGATTACCTATTTTCTAGTCCTTGTTCGTGCTTTTCATGAGAATATGAAAAGACTCATGGCAATATCCAGGCTTTCATATAATAGCCCCTGTTACACCCAGTCAGCGCTGCACTTCAGCCTTTCTTTCCCTTTAAAAAAACAAACAAAACTAAACTAAACTAAACAAAGGCATCCATAAAGAAAGTTCACCTCTTAGGTATTGAACAGTCTAGAAATGCAGACAATAATTGTCTGAAAGAAAAGAAGCAGCAAAGTTAATCCCATCTTGACCCGATGATGTCCATAAGAGTGATTTTCCCACATCCCGCCAGGACTGTCCAAATAGCCTTCTGTTAACGCTAATCTTAGGAGGCAGAAGGTCTCTTTGAGATGCTTTGCAATTTCGCACTGGAGGAGGGGAAGCCACTCTATGAATAATTCTTTTTATACAGACCTAAAATAAACATCTTTAAACAGAGCGTCCCCTCACGTGTTGTCCCCAGCCCGAGAGTAGCATTCTGCTTTTAAGAAGCTGTATAACAAACCCCAATTGTTAGAGCAAGTATTTTTTACTCGTACATATTTTATACCAAATTACAAATAATTCTGCCCAAAGAGGTCTGATGGATCTGTCACCAGTTATTCTCCCCGTTTCCGAGCATTTAGATCCTTGTTTCTGTCAGTGTCGTGTCAAACTCATAGCTGCGAGCCCAGGGCCTCCCTGGGGGTCATCCTCATGAGCAGATCACGGTGGCCGCATGCCAGAGACCATCATCAGGAAGTGGCAAAAAAAAAACTGGTTCTTTTTTTTTTTTTTTTTTTAATGTCATGTTAGACTGAAACAATGATAGCTTCTGGGTATATTAAATTATTTTAATCGTTTCCCAAATTTTCCCTCCTTGCCCATAAAAGCAGACAAGATAGGATATAAAGGTAACAGCACAAAAGCCTCAGGGAGATTGTCACCAGACATCACTCTCCGCGCTCTGTCTTGAAGCACGTCACTACCGTGTTTTTGTTCAGTCTATCGATGTTTTATTGTGGTCCTTCTGGTATTTCATTTCGTCCGTCCTCAGTACTCAGATCTGCACAGCTACCACATTGAGTTGGAAATCCTGTCGGTCCTGTCCCATCCGTATGCAGCCTGAACCCCGATGTTTGTTAGAATAGACGCTGAGCTGCTTCTACTCCCGGGCTTTGCTTCTCCTGTGACGAGGAATGTACTCTGGGCATAAAGTATAGTCACTGACTCCGGCCTATACTTTGTGCAGTGAACTTGACGCACTGTAATTTCACATGAATACACGGCAACTCTGGGGGCCAGATAAAATGAACCTTCTCGCACTGGCATCGCGCAGAGCCTCCTCGTGCCCGCTTTCGTGCTGTTGAATTGAGAGGGGATTTTTTTTAAGCAACAAGGCGCTCCGAGCAGGCACGTCCTAAGGAGTGGCCAGTGTCTGTTCACAACAGATTCAAAAAAATCTAGGCCGGGGGTTCCGAAATTGTCGTGCGGAGATGCTTTGGCACGCCGTGCCATCAGCCCATCGGCCTTGTTGCTTTGCTAAAGGGGGAACAAAAGGAAGTTGATTTTGTCTGGCCTGCAGCTACTTAGTGGGCCGTTGCATATATTTCGGTCCTGCCCAGGTAAGTGGTGTCTCAGGGTCAGGCCAATCAAAGATGCCACTTGGATGCGAATGAGATTCCGTGGACAAGGTTGCTGTTCCTATCCGTGTGCAATTACAGTCTCTGTGCTGTTGACCAAGGCCTGTTCCCACTCAGTGTCCCTTATCTGTTGTGCCCGGGCTGCGGAAACTCTCCATGCTCAACTCCCGTGCCTTCTCCTTCTTCGTCTCTTTGACAGAGGGCTGCCCCGGGCTCTGCAACAGCAATGGCAGGTGCACGCTGGACCAGAACGGCTGGCACTGTGTCTGCCAGCCAGGCTGGCGAGGAGCGGGCTGCGACGTGGCCATGGAGACCCTCTGCACGGACAGCAAGGACAACGAAGGAGGTAGGGGACGCTGAGCTGGAGAGCACGGGTGTGCGGGGCACGGGCGTAGAAGGTACGGCGAATGCGTAGCTACCCCCCCCCCCCCCCACCCCCCGCAAATCAGATACCTGTAGATTATATTGATTGCAAGATGTGCGAGGGCTGAGGGATTCTGTTTGCTCTTTTCCCTGAGCTGGTTACCGTCCGGGGAAAGGGCAGGGTCGCCAGGCTGCCGTGCACCGTGCCGGTCTCCACCCCTTTTCCGAATCCCCGGTGACGGTGGTCCTCGCCACGGCGTTCAGGGCCCTGTGAACGGGGCTCTGAGCAGTGTTTTCATAACAACAGCCCAGGCGCCTCGGTTGCAAGACGTGGGTGACACGGGAAGCATCCCCTGAAGCTGCACCCGCTGTCTTTACCCTTCCCTGTCCTCCCTGTCCTACCCTTCCCTGTCCTCCCTGTCTTTATCCTTCCCTGTCCTCCCTGTCCTACCCTTCCCTGTCCTCCCTGTCTTTACCCTTCCCTGTCCTCCCTGTCTTTACCCTTCCCTGTCCTCCCTGTCCTACCCTTCCCTGTCCTCCCTGTCTTTACCCTTCCCTGTCCTCCCTGTCTTTACCCTTCCCTGTCCTCCCTGTCCTACCCTTCCCTGTCCTCCCTGTCTTTACCCTCCCCTGTCCTCCCTGTCTTTACCCTTCCCTGTCCTCCCTGTCTTTACCCTTCCCTGTTCTCCCTGTCCTACCCTTCCCTGTCCTCCCTGTCTTTACCCTTCCCTGTCCTCCCTGCAGGAAGGGTCCTGCTGCTGGGCCGTGGAGGCGGGTGGGAGAGGATCCCTCTCCCTGCGGTGCACACCCCCTTCCCTGTGCTGCTGGGTTAATGTCAGAGATGGGGAGAGGCACGCGAGACCTCGCAGTTGCCCCATCGTGACATGCCTGCGGGATGAGTTTTTAGCGAGGCTGGGCCCCTGCGGTCCCTTGCCCTGTGGGTTGTGTGTGTCCCGCACGCCCTCCTTCATCCGCCTGCTCTTTGGGGACGCCCACATGGGTATTGGATGGTTGAGGGCACAACACTGACTCGAAGCCTCACAGTGAACCTTGGTGAGCCTGGTGGAATGCCCTTGTAACTCCTGCCCGGAGTGGTACATCTCACTTGTAAGTAGAGAGGGTTGTGTTTTGTCCTTCGGGGATGTGTCGGGAAAATGTACCTGAAACAGGCTTTTTATTAAAGTACTAGTAGCCCTGTGCACGAATCCGTGCACCAGTAGGTCACTGCCACCCTCCTGTAGCTCTCTGCCTGCTGCCCCGCCCTCCTGTAGCTCTCCCCGCCCCCCTCCCTCCTCTCATAGCTTGCTGCCCTGCCCCCTCCTGTAGCTCTCCGCCCACTTGTAGTTCGCTGCCCCACCCTCCTGCAGATTCGTGATCCGGTCATTATGCGGTTGGTAATTAGCATATTCCTCTCTTATTATATAGGATTTGGAAATGGGCGATAGTACAGAAGAAAGCACAATTAAATTGAGGTTATTCAGAAATTAGAAAGATGGAAACAGTAATGAGGGGGAGAGAGAGAAAGAAAATACAAAGGAGAGAATCAAATTGCAAAGGGTCAAAAAGTAGGAATGTGCCTAGGAGTATAAAAGAGAAGCACAAAAATGAATGAAAACTAAGCATCAGAATGAGTATGATGGATGATAGGGTTGGGCTAAGTCTGGAGATTACCAAGTGAAAATAAGGAACTTTGGAAAAAATATGTTTTAAAGTTCTAGCAGGAAGATGATACTGTTGTGTTCTCCAAAAACATTGAAAAATAGAAACTAAATAAAATGAGAGTAACAGAACTAGGAAGAGAGAGGGAAAACAGTTAAAAGAATGAAAGGAAGAGACAAAATTACAAGGTCTCAGGAGCACTCCCCCAAAAGGATCCAGGTAACAGAACACAGAGGGGCACTCGGGGTCCCGGGGCATGAAAATATATTCCTGGTAGAGGTGATTTGGGGGGCCTGGGGGGGGGACCGGGTTACTACTGGATCCTCCTTCAGGGGAGAGAGCCAGGTGGGTCTGAGCCTTTGACTCTCCACGGAATTTGGAGCATGGTCAGCCCCCTTCTAGGGAAGTCTATGTTGTGTGCTCATAAGCAGAGGACCCCAGGAGCTCCCTGATCGTTGACAAGGAGCATGGGGTTTCTTGCACTTTTTGAGTGAGCTGTAGAAGGGGAGGGAACTCGGGCCACGCAGGCTGGCACTAGAATTCCCCCCTCATTTTGCACCCACTGCCGTTAGCTGCCTCTTCGAGCTTCGAGGGTAGACATGGACCTTGCGAAGCACCTCTTAGAAGTGGGCCTCCTTGTCACACCTGGCTCACGGTGAGAGCCTCTGCATTGGTGGGAGGGTTGTCATCAATGGTCGTGCACGGATACGACATTCTCGTTGTCAACGAGTTGATCACTGTCAGCAACTCAGTGTGCATCTCTCTCCTCCTTCAGTGAACTTACATGCGTAGCTATGTTTTTAAACTTAAATTGGATAGGTACATTCCAGAATGGATTCTGCCAAAGAGTATACCCAAGAGGGTTTTTTCATGCCAATACCTGTAGGCGTCTCTCATTCTTTTTAATAGAAATACGGGTACACTAGTTAATGTTACCACTGCTACATTAGTAATAACTTAGTTGACCCTAGCTGGGTAGCCCAGTTGATTGGAGCTGTTTTTCCATACACCCAGAGGTTGCAAGTTCAATTCCTTGTCAGGGCACATACCTAGGTTCGGGCATGTACGGGAGGCAACTGGTATCTCTCTCTCTCTCTCTCTCTCTCTCTCTCTCTCTCTCTCTCTCTCTCTCCTTCTTTTTCTCTCCCTCTCTCCCCCTTCCTATCTCTCTAAAAATCAACAAAAACATCCTAGCATGAGGATTAAAGGGAAAAGAATATAATTCAATTGTTTCTTACCTTTTGCTGTTAGTATAGAGAGAAATCTGTAGTGAATCTGTGTATTTCTCTATCTGTGTGTATCTGCATATAAATCTTTTTGTAAATGTACAAATATTTCTTTTGGACAGATTTTTAGAAGTGAAATTGCTGGGTCAAGGGGTTTTTTAATTTTTAATTTCAATAGCTGCTGCCAAATTGCCTTGTAAGTGGCTTTCACACTCTCTACTTCATCAGCAGGAGCGTGTTTATGTCCCCTGTTCCTGCTCCTCACATAAACAAAGCCGTCCAGCAAAATGAAAAATATGAATTTTGTCTGACAGCTCAAAACGACTCCATTTTTATTGTTTTAATTTGCATTTCCCTAATTGCTAGTTAGATTGATGATCTTTATATACATTTCTTGACCATTTGTATTTCTTCTTTTGCTAACTGCTTATTTATTTCTCTTGCCTATTTTGTTCTGTCAAGTTGCTTAACTTTTCCTTTTTCATTTTAGTTTATTCAGCTTATTAACTCTTTGTTAGGCGTGTCACAGATATTTAATCCCAGGTTTTGGTTTATCTTTTAACTTTGTTTATGGTGTCCTTTGTCATGCAGAAGTGTTTGCTTCATATGAGGTAAATTTTCATAACACTTATCTTTTCGTTGATGAATTCTGAATTATAAGTCTTCACAAACAAGGACTTTTCCTTTGTAAAATTATAGTCTTTCACATAATTTGTTCTAATGCTTTTTATAGTTGTGTGGATGGCTTAATGTCCAATTAATCAAGAACATTTTTTTAAATACGTTTTTATTTATTTGAGAAGGAGAGAGAGAGACATCGATTGGCTGCCTTCCTCCATGCCCCCACCTTGGGATAGAGCCCACAACCCAAACACATGCCAGGGAATCGAACTGGTGACCTTTCAGTGCATGGGATGGCGCTCAACCAACTGAGCATTTAAAAATACCTATTGTAGTAAAAACAAAACCAAGGAGTGTCATCGTACCTAAAAGTAGGGTAAAGGTGATAAAGGCACACCAGTCGGTGTTTCTCGTGTGCTTTTAAGACATTGTTCTGACTTGTTCAGATCTCACAATCCTTAGGAACTAAAGTCACTCTTTTCTTCATTCAGCAAATATATTGTACCCCGGCTTGGGGCCACGTGATGCTGAGGATACAGCAGGGAACTAGATTACCCTTCACGGAGCTTTCTGAGGCCATGGAGCTGAGTGTGGAAGGATGCGGGGTGGGGAGTGAGAGCAGGTCTCCGGGCAGAGGAAATAATGATCATGAAAGGTCTTGTACGCTGTGTTCAGGAGTTCTGACTACTCAGAAGGAGGCGGGGACCAAGTAAAGGAAGCCTTTCAGCCAAAGAAATGGAATAATGAAATCTGGTTTGATTACTCTAACTACAGCCTAGAGAATGAATATTTAGGACAAGACTGGAACCTGAGAAACCTAGCTGTTGCTGAGATCTTGTCGGAAGGTGGCCCTGGTGGCCTGAAGGGTAATTCCAGTGAAATGGAAAGAAGTACACTGATTCAAAAGATGTTTGGGGTGAAGAAAAGAAGGAGTTAGTTGGTCATTGATTATGTGCAGAGAAAAAGGCGTCAAGGATTACATTCGTGTTCTATGTAGAGAAACTGGGTGGGTGGATGGTGGACCCGCCCGCTGATGTGGGCAGTACAGAAGAAGAGCAGATCGCCTATGTGGTGTTTTAGGCATGTTACGTGTTTGATGCCTGTGTGCTATCTGAGTGGAAAACCCTAGGAGGCAGCTTGTGGAAATGGAGTTCAGGAGAATGATCGGCCTGGAGGCATTAGCATGGAACATAGAGACTAAAATCACCAAGAAAGCCACTACAGACAAACCAAGAAGATACAGAGAACTGAACATGATGCCAATTCAACCACTCCCTCTGGCTTGGACTGGATAGAGGGTGAGGTGGGGGGCTGGGCATTACCTTTTGATTAAAGGATGAAGATTCGCTAAAAGGAGATTTATGACTTTTTACTCAGTCAGTATGTCAAGGTTTTGAGAAACCAATGAAAATAGCCAAAGCTGCTTGAAAGAAGGGCGAGAGCCTGGACAAGCGGGTTAAAGTCAGCGTAGAGGGTAACCTAGGGAAGACGAGGAGTCAGAAGTTTTGGTAACCTGGCAAAGTGTGCCTTGTTAAAAAAAAAAAAAATCAAGAATGATTTGGAAAAAAACACACAAGGAAATAGAGCAGGGTAGAAACTTTAAAGCAAGACCAGAGGTTGGCAAACTGACCCCTAAGCTAAAACCTGGTTTTGTAAATAAAGTTTTATTGGGACATAGTCACACCTATTCATTTACATGCCTTCTATGGCTGGGCCGCTTTAGTGCTTGCTCTAAAGGCAGCTCAAGAGTTGCAACAGAGACTCAATGGCCCACAGAGACTAAAATATGTATTGTCTGGCCCTTTGCAAAATAAGTTTCCCAACCACTGTTTAAAAACCCAATGGAAGCCTAAGGAACGACAAGAACATGTTTAAAAATGAAAACTGGAGCAACAATATTAGAGACTGAGCCCAGCCAGCGTGGCTCAGTGGTTGAGCCTCAACCTATGAACCAGGAGGTCATGGTTCGATTCCCAGTCAGGGCACATGCCTGGGTTGCGGGCTCCATCCCCAGTGGGGCATGTGCAGGAGGGAGCTCATCAATGATTCTCTCTCATCATTGATGTTTCTATCTCTTTCTGCCTCTCCCTACCTCTCTGAAATCAATAAAAATATATTTTTAAGAAAAGGTTGAGTGAAAGCATAAACGATATTATCTACTTTACCTCAAAGTACCACTTATATCGCAAAGCTTAAACTGAAAAGAGAAAGGCTCTTAATTGCTATTGATGTTGTTGTTCAGTGCGTCTGAACATTTCTGATTTTCTGGAGATTTTTTTATGATTCATTCTAGTAGATAGGGCTTCTACACCAATATAAACTTAAGCCAGCCTAATATTCTTGAGATTCAAATGGGATCTCGATGATTTCAAGAAGCTATTTCACCAAGGCAGTTTTGCCACAATATACGTTTGGGCAAGTGGGTAATCAGCTTAGAGGTACCAGATATCCCCAGCCATTTAAGTACAGACAAAGAAAGAAAAATGTTTTCCCCATTTATGGGGAGCCAGATTCATAACCATCCTTCATTTGCTTGGGCAAGTTCCTGATAAACTCCCGTGAAAAAATAACAGTGTGTCCCTGCATCTTGGCTGCTGAAAAGGAGATTCCTTCTCTGATTGATGTTCGCAGAGAAGCTTGTAAAAATGCATTCCCAGCTGATTCGTTCAGAAGGTGTCGATCTCATGCAGTTTTATGACCTGCGGACTGCATGCCAGATGTACATGTGCTTTTTATAAACTAACAAAGATGAATGGCTGAATCCGAGCACTCCTCCTTGGTCACTGAGCATACAGTGCCTGCAGGAAGCCACGGTGGGAGTGTGGTGGGGAAAAAGAGAGTGGGGAACGTTTAAACCTTAATTTATCAGAATAATGGACATACAATATAATACAGTACTTGGAAGTACTTTAGTGACTAGTTTCTACTCATGTTAAAGAATGAATGTAAGGGGGAACCTGCAGGAATGTTAGGAAATGTTTGCGTTAAATAGCTCTCGCATGCCAAATGCATTCTAAATCCATGGAGTTTTATTTTTAATTGGTTTGTTTTTTTTAAGTCAGTAGTGATATTGGGGCAATGGTTCAATAGTTGACTACTTTAAAGTCTGAATCGCAATAACTGTGCTCCTATTTCTTTGAAAGAGATGGAGGGGAAATGCGCTCTATTGCACTGTTAGAATATGTCTTCATGAAAAATAAGCCTGTAGCATAGTTTCATCTTTCTTCCACTAGAAATATTGAGAAATATTTAGACATTTCTCATTTCCGTGGCCTTTTGGCTAAGAAAGTAATACTTTGATGAATTCATATTAAGTTTCAAAGTTCAGTTTCATTTGATTTTATTAAAACATGATTTTATATTTTTTCCCAAAGGACTAATACACAGTATCAGAAGATTAGCAACACGTGCAACACATTTTGAGGCCTATAGCAGACATCTACATGAAAATCTATCGCAAGGAAACAGTATGTCATAAGATCTGTCTGTGGGCAGTTCTGACCATGTTTTCATGTGTATAGAAATTGTGGTCAGACAGAAATTAAAATACTAATGTAAAGGTAGTCCAACACCATCACCGTAACGCAAGTACTCGCCCAGTAAGCTTTCCCTTCGAACCACAGGGACAGCGTGAGAGAGGTGTGGTTACTGTCTCCTGATGAACTAAGTCCTTGCAGTTTTGAATGACAGAAAGCCCAACCCAGGCAGCAGAGGGAGAAGGGAAGGCCTTTGCTGCTGGGACTGAAGAGCCCAGGAGGCCAGGTCAGGTGCAGAAACCCCAAAGATGCCCCCGAGACCTGCCGCTTGTCCCCTCCAGCTCCTGGCTCTGCGTCCTCTGGGATGGCTAGGTTCCCAGGTAACAGCAGCTTCACAGCTGGCAGCTCCAAGCTGGGGGGACCAGGGCTCTCTTCGCAGGTGGCTCCTGAAATTCACTCGGGTTACACCAGGGAGGTCACATGTCCATTTCTGATGCAGACATGAAGGGCTGTGCGCCTGGGCTGAGGCGGGGAGGGATGGGTACCCAGTGAGAGTTTAGAGCTGTTGCCCAAAGACGGGGAAATGGGTGTCAGGGGAAATCACAAAGGCTCACTACAGTCTTCCTCAGGCAGACAGAACACACCGAGCCAGGACCCCTGATCTCCGCTTCTCACCTCCTGTGTTGCTGTTCACCCACTTCCAGTGCACAGTACAGTTCATGTGGTCTGTTTTCTTTTGTCTCAGTTTGCTGTCAAATAACGCTTATATTCTACTAGAGGCCCAGTGCATGGATTCGGATCGGGCCAAAACTGGCTCTCCGACATCCTCTGAGGGGTCCCGGATTGCGAGAGGGATGCAGGCCAGGCCAAGGGACCCCACCGATGCACAATCGGGGCCAGGGAGGGACCACGGGAGGACTCCAGGGCGTGTCCGGCCCATCTCTCCCAGTCCCGATTGGCCGGACCCAGCAGCAAGCTAACCTACCGGTCGGAGCGTCTTCCCCCTAGTGGTCAGTACACATCATAGCGAATGATCAAATGAACAGTTGGACACTTAGCATATTAGCCTTTATTATATAGGGTTAATAAGAGTAGCCTAGAGCAAAAAAAAAGAAAGAAAGAAAATGGCTAGTGTATTGTTTATTTTAATAAAAGTTATTTTTTTAAAAAACACTTGTATAAATAGAACATATAGATCAACTAGATACTTTCAACTGATTTGCCATAATAGAGTCACACCAAGACCTGCTACATGTGTTTGAAGATTTTAAAACTATTTTATCCGTCCTCCCAAGAGTGATTAAAGTCTTCAAAAACCAACGCTTTTTATTGATCCAGTATAGTGAGAAATGTAATTGGCAGGCAGGTGAAAACTTAGGTACCAACTGGTCAGTGAAAAATGAACTTAGCCCGGCCAGGCTCAATGGTTGAGCATCAACCTATGAGCCAGAGGTCGCAGTTCGGTTCCTAGTCCTGGCATATGCCCGGGTCGCGAGCTCGATCCCCACTGTGGGGCGTGCGGCACCCTTAGCCACTAATGGGTTGGTGGACATGTTTCAAACAAAATGCTTAAATGGACATTGGGTGTGGCTTCCTGGAGAAGGCACCGGCAAAGCCTGTCCATGACTGTTTTACGTCGCCATCGCTGTTGGTTGGCTTTTTGTGATAGTGTCTCATTGTTTCCGATATATAGCATTTTTACATTTGCCACATTTTAAATTAATATGTCCATTATGGGGAGGCATACCCGGGGCTCAGGCTCCTGTTTGAAGTTTGAGGGACACCTTCATTTTATTTGGAACATGCTTTTATCTTCCCTGGGAGAGCAGGATCCTCGGGAGGTGGTGGGCTCGCCTCATCTCGTTGGTGTTGGTTTGCATTGGCTTCATCCCACAGACGGTATTTCCTGAGCCTTTCCCAAATTAGAACACCACCCATGGAGGCCTGTCCCCTCACCACACACACTGTGTTACCTCCTCGTGCGTTTTCTCTAAATTATAGAGGGCTGGAGCGATTGCACAGAGAGCTAGTCCATATTGCTTCACCCTGCTCATGGACTGTTCTAATTAGTCCTTTTTTATTTCTTGCTCAGAATCAACATGTTCTTTTCAGCCGTCTCCAATCTAAACATTTACTCTCGACGAAAGCAGCTGCGAGGGTCGTGTTTGTATTTCATCGGTTCCAAAACGTAGCCCTCACGGGAATGACTCTCGGATGGGGGTGGGAGGGACAAAGCGTTGGGTGGGGAAACCAACCAACACCCAGAGCGCTGTCCACACCTCGGCGTGGAAGGGGTTCTCTCACCGCTTACTCTTCTCTCCGCAGATGGCCTCACCGATTGCATGGACCCCGACTGCTGCTCACAGAGCTCCTGCCAGAACCAGCCGTACTGCCGCGGGCGGCCCGACCCGCAGGACGTCATCAGCCAGAGCCCGCAGTCCCCGTCCCAGCAGGCGGCCAAGTCCTTCTACGAGCGCATCGGCTTCCTCACCGGGCCCGAGAGCACCCATGTGATCCCCGGGGAGAGTCCTTTCAACAAGAGGTTAGTTAGGCACCTCCTCCCGACTCGGCTTGCGAGGGAGCTGACACGGATTCCCAGTGAGCTGACACGGATTCCCAGTGAGCTGACACGGATTCCCAGTGAGCTGACACGGGTTCCCAGTGAGCTGACACGGGTTCCCAGTGAGCTGACACGGATGCCTAGTGAGCTTCCATGGATTCCTAGTGAGGTGACATGGATTCCTAGGGAGCTTACACGGATCTGCTGCTTGCTGTGCAGATGAGGAAAGTGCTTTTGTTTTTTTAAGGCAGTTTTTCCTCTTCCGGCAAAGTCTTCCCCAAACCTCGCATTGCGAGCATCCTTGACACGATTCCCGTACTTTGTCAACTTCAGGGCCCGCGCCATAACGGGACACCCACTAGGGAGTCAGTAAATCGTCCTTTAGCTCGTTGGCACAGTTGGAAATTTCAAAAGAGGCCACGAAGAGACCCCCAAAGGCAAAAGAGAAGTGCGCTCTCACTTTTAGCTGAGCTCACTCGGTAATGTAAATGCTGAGGAGGGGACGGCAGGCAGGCCAGGCAGACTGTGACCGCGGCTGTGCTGTGCGGGGCGCTGATGACCGGCCTGACCCGGGACGGCGAGGCAGGGGTCTGCAGCGATTTCACAGCCTTAATGCGGCGAGACCCAGCGGCTGATTAGAAGTTGTTGCACGAATGTTCCTTATTGCCCCTTAAATCTTGTACCACTCGCTCCCTGAAGATTTACAGATTGCCTCGGAATTAATTGGAATGTATACTTTTCTTCATGTAAGCACCAGACATATGACTTATGAAAAAAAGGGGGCAGTTTATCATTTTAAAATTCATCTCTAAATTACTGGTTTGGATAAGTCTCCAAAACCAGATTGCAGCGAATTGAAAACCCAGGGCCAGACACTCGGCATGTAGAGAAGGTGGGTTACACGGAATTAAAGGGGACACAGCCTTGGGAGCATCTGGGGTCTACCTTTTGTGAGTAAGGATTGCGTGTGATGTTACCTGAGGTGGAATCATCTCTAACTCGGGCATGGGTGGGGCTGAGAAGACACTGTTCACTCTGGCTCTTCTGCGTCTCCCACAGCCTCGCGTCCGTCATCAGAGGCCAAGTGCTGACTGCAGACGGAACGCCACTCATTGGCGTCAACGTCTCGTTTTTCCATTACCCAGAGTATGGCTACACCATCACCCGGCAGGACGGCATGTGAGTTCGTCCTAGTGCATAGTCTCTGAAGTACTTTAAGAAGTAGAACTAGACAATCTTGCCCCAGTTGGTTTGGCTTAGTGGATAGAGCGTCAGCCTGCGGCCTGAACGGTCCCGGGTTCGATTCCAGTTAAGGGCACGTGCCTAGATTGCAGGCTCAATCCCCAGTGGAGGGATGTGCAGGGGGCAACTGATCAATGGTTCTCTCTCATCATTGATGTTCCTCTCTCTCTCTCTCTGTCTTCCTTACTCTCTGAAATCAATAAAAATGTATATTTTTTTAAAATCTAAAAAAAAAAAAAAAAAGAACTAGACATTCTTCAATCACCCAGCATGTTTTATTGCCCCTCGTGATATAGAAGTACAACAGCATTTAGGCTCCAGAAATCTGTGACGGTACATGTGGCCATCTATTCATGTCGTTCTTTAAGAGTTGATTTCCTTTTCTAAGGCATGATGACAGTGTTGTGGTTTTGTACAAGAAAGTTCTTTGTCTTGGGGGATTCTGGTTGAGATATTTCGGAGTGACATTGCATAGTATGTACAACTTAAGCTCAGGTGGTCCTGAGAAAGGAGAGACAATAGGTAGATGATAAAGTCAATGTGGAAAAATGTAAATAAATTGGTATATCTAAGTAAAGGGTATATGAGTGTTTGTTGAATCATTCTTTTCATATTCCTGTAGAATTGAAACTATTTCATAGGAAAGTTGGGAGGAAAAATTGACTTTCTTTGTCAAGCATGTTAATTGGAGGAGGTTAAACTAGATGGACCGGGAGTCGTTACATGGGACCCAGGTGATTCACTAGGTGTATCTTGTTTTCTTTAGGTTTGATTTGGTGGCAAATGGCGGGGCCTCTCTCACTCTGGTGTTTGAGCGATCCCCGTTCCTCACTCAGTACCACACCGTGTGGATTCCCTGGAACGTCTTCTACGTGATGGACACCCTGGTCATGAAGAAAGAGGAGAATGACATCCCCAGCTGTGATCTGAGTGGGTTTGTGAGGCCCAATCCTATCATCGTGTCATCGCCTTTATCCACCTTCTTCCGGTCTTCTCCCGAAGACAGTCCCATCATCCCTGAAACGCAGGTAGATATGCTAGCCATACTTCTCAGTAAGCCACGTCAGGTCATGAGGTGTCCGAAGGCTGTTTAAACAGGGCTGCACCATTCTAGTGCTGCCCTTGGTCATTCTATAGAGTGAACTATAGAATGGAGGAGGGGGGTGGTGAGTGCGTATGCATGAACTAGATAGATATTCTTATAGTAGAATCTCTGTTATTTCTTAAAGGTCTATTTTCCTTCAGGCTGCATCTGTATAAATGTAGCAGCTGTAGCCAGATGGAAAAACAACCTCAACGCAATAGCAATGACGTCCTTGCTCGTGAATTCACTCATTCGTTGGGAAAAGGTTTCAGTGCCTACAGGTACCTGACCTCCTGACTGCCTTGCCCAAGGTCATTTCTCAGTAACTCACCATTTGATTATTATTATAAGTAAAAAAAGTTTTCAAAAAGATTATTTTTGACAGAAAATGTTCATTAATTTTCTCAAGATAACATTTTTAAAACTTGATATTCTGTCTTAAGGTCTATGATACGTAATTCATAAAGTCCTATTCTCACAGGTTAAAAAAAAAGCCTTATAATTTTCTTTGAAACAGCCGTATTTTCACTACTCATTTTATCTACTGAACTATCTGGGCATTGTTTTCTTTCCTATATGTTACAATTAGAAATACTTTCAGCCCGGCCGGTGTGGCTCAGTGGTTGAGTGTCGACCTATGAACCAGGAGATCACAGTTTGATTCCCTGTCAGGCCACATGCCCGGGTTGTGGGCTTGATCCCCAATAGGGGATGTGCAGGAGGCAACCGATCAATGATTCTCTCTCATCATTGATGTTTCTATCTCCCTCTCCCTCTCCCTTCCTCTCTGAAATCAATAAAAATATATTTTAGATTTAAAAAAAAAGAAAGAAATACTTTCTTATATTAAAGGCAGGACATTTGGCACCATAATGATGGACTTTATTCATAAAAAGCTAAGTGAAAGTACTTAACTTTCAAAAATACAGCAGCACACCGCTGCTTCGTCACGTCTGTTCTTCGAGTATTCATGGAACACCTGCTCTGCACCAGCACTGTCCGAGTGGAGCAGATCAGAAACCAGTCAGAGGAGCACCTGCTCTCCAGGGCTTACCAGCTAATAGGGAGAGAGAAACATCAAACGTGCAAAGACAGGTCAGGTTGTGAATAAGACTTATTTTTAAAAAACGAAGCAAGGTAACGTGGTTGGAGAGCAATTTTACAGCGTGTGGTTTGGGAAGATCCCTTTGATGACATGGTATTCCAGCAGACACGTTAAGTGAAAGAATAAACCTTAAAAAGAGAAGCATTCCAGGCAGAGCAGAGGAGCAAGTTCAGAGGCTCCGAAGGAAGTGCTTGCTTGGCGTGTTCAAGGAAGAGCAAAGAGGCAGCAGGTGTGGCTGGAGTGAAGGTCGTGGTGCACCAGTCCTAAGTCATTGACGGCCACGGCGCGGGTAAGAGCTGCTCACTTTGAGTGAGAGGCCACTGGAGGCCGAAACGAGGAGCCCAGTCAGGAGGCGAGATGAGTCCACAGAAGAAGTGGTGTGACCTGGACAGACGTGAGGGGTGAGGTGGTAAGAAGTGACCATGTGAGAGTGGAGTCCCGGGAGGAGGCTGGAAGTAAGGCTGTGTGTGGGAGTCATTGGCGTTACAGATACACTCACAGCCTGGGATGAGGAAGTGTAGGTGGAGATGAGAGGAGGTGAGAAGAACACAATATGAGATTGCTCACAGGCAGATACACTGCAGACGAGACACCTCGTTCATTTGCTGCGGAACAGTCCAGCAGACTTGGAGCTGAAGCTTTAAGGAATTCATTGCAACCTATTCAATTTAGTCCTTCCTCCCCAGGGTCCACTTGGCAGTAACTGACCTCCTTAGCCAGTCCTAAAATAGACTTAACCTAGAGGCACTGTCTGTCCATTGGTGGCAGATGTCTAGCAAACCAGGTCATTGAAATAGGTTTCAAATAGTCAACAGTTCCAGGAATACATGGCGGGTGGGGTTTTTTTTCCTCCCTGTTCCATCATACAGACATCCAACATTTAGCAAAATGTACTGGGAGCCTATTATGTACAAGGCAGTCCGCTAGGATAAAAGAATACTAAGACACGCATCCTGCTATGCTAAACAGGATCAGGATGTGAATGAAGAATTATGGGAGGTCAAAAGAGAGGTCAACTCCCAAGGAAGCCAAAGAAAGTGTCACTGAGGAAGTTGAAGAAAATGTATGAGCAGCGGTGTGGTGGTAAAAACAATCCTATCTAATGAAAGAGTAATATGTAAATTGACCATCACTCCAACACACAAGATGGCTGCCCCCATGTGGTCAAAGATGGCTGTCCCCATGTGGACACAGATGGCCTCCACTAGATGGCCAGCAGGGGAGGGCTGTTGGGAGGGACCAGGCCTGCAAGGGAGGGTAGTTGTGGGCGATCAGGCCAGCAGGGGAGGGCAGTTGGGAGGGACCAGGCCTGCAAGGGAGGACAGTTGGGGGCAATCAAGCCTGCAGGGGAGGGCAGTTAGGGGTGACCAGGCCTGCAGGGGAGGGCATTTAGGGGCAATCAGGCTGGCAGGCAGACGCGGTTAGAGGCAGTCAGGAAGGCAGGCAGGCGAGCAGTTGGGAGCCAGCAGTCCTGGATTGTGAGAGGGATCCCAGATTGAAGAGGGTGCAGGCTGGGCTGAGGGACACACCCCCTGTGCACGAATTTCGTGCACCGGGCCTCTAGTGTAGTATAAAAACTGATGAGCAATTTAAATGTAGAGCATATAAGGGGAAAGAGTGGGGGAATTTGAATGGTCCTGAAAGGCCATACGATGGAGACCTTGCATTCTTTAGGCAATAAGGAACCAGGCTCAGAGCTTGGAGCATCATCAGTCTGCTGATCGAAGGGTCTCAGGTTTGATTCCTGGTCAAGGACATGTACCTCAGTTGCAGGTTCCCCAGCCCCGGTAGGGGCACATTCAGGAGACAACCAGTGGATGTGTCTGTCTCACGTCAATGTTTCTCTCTCTTCCCCTCCACCCTCCCTTCCATTCTCTCTAGGAATGAATGTAAAAAAATATCCTCGGGTGAAGATTAAAAAAAAAAAAAATAGAGAACCAGAGGACCAGTGAAATCTTTTTAGCATTTCTCTGCAGCTAACTAAGCGGCCGTGATCAATGAGCAGGCTAGCGTTCCCGGTAGCTCCGTGCATATCCCGCGCACAGGTGGAGGGGGCCCAACAATCGTGGCGGTGAGGGAAATGGAGAAGAGGGAATGGGTTAGACAGAAATCTGGACGGTAAAATGGGCAGGATGTAGCTTCTAACCGGATGTGCAGTGGGGTCCAGAGCAGGCCTCACAGATCACACGGCTGCCAAAAGTGGGCTCAACGGTTTGTTTCCCCTCTGGCTGGACTGACCTTCCCACTAATGCAGAATAACGGGGTCCCGTTAAATTACATAGGAGAAAGCATGCTTTAATGAGCTAAATCACAGGTATGTGTTCCATGAAAGTAGGTCAATGACGGTCAAGCCAGTAATCCGTTATTAAAATTAGGATAACACATGCTACTTTGAAAGAGAAAAGCAATTTCTAGGTCACAGGAAAATACGTGAATGAGAGATTGCCTTCCATATAGAAAACCAATCAAATGTATGGGAACTTATTTTCAAAATAAACTAAGAGGAAATAGAGTGTATGCTTTAGGTTTCAATCGCTTACATTTTAAGGCCATTCAGGAGTCACAGAATCTGTTTTTCAAACGAACCCATTGATATTCCACCCAGTGAGGGGGAGAACCATGCGTTGTGTTTCGTGGATTCACCTCATACCCCACAGTCGATCTTTAACGCAGTGGTCTCCCTGAGTGGAATGAGCTCTAGAAAGTTTCCATATGCTCCAAAACTATTTTGCTTAAGACAGTGTGTGTCTGAGCTCAGTCAGTGTGTTTGGTAAAGAACCCTGACTGGAACAACGTGGCGTGTCTGTTAGAGTGTAGCAATGCCTGCTTACTCTACCGCAGGGCATCGGCACGGCCCTGTTGTAGATTCATGCCAACACCGCTCACACACCGGAAGGGAAGCTCGTTGAGCTCCTTCTTTTGTGCTCGTTCAGCCATTCGATTGTTTCCATTGACACTGACAGCTCCCCCCGCCCGCCCCCTGGGGTCCAGGGTTCTACTTAACTTATTAAAATTTGGAGATGACAGATGTACATCATTCCTGTGTCCTGTGTGAGAGGAGTTGGGGGAGAGAAACACTTCTGAACATTGAATCTCCCTTCCATGATTTCGTAACATGAAAGGCGATCCTTTCTGTCTGCGTAATGAATCCTGGTAGGGCAACGTGAGGAAGCCTCTGGAAACGCTACGTAGCCCTAACCAGTTTGGCTCAGTGGGTAGAGCATAGGCTTGCAGACTGAAGGGTCCTGGGTTCGATTCCAGTCAAGGACACATACCTCGGTTGCAGGCTGGGGTGTGTGCGGGAGGCAACCAATCCATGTGTCTCTCTCACATCGATGTTTCTCTCTCTGTGTCTCTCCTCCCTTCCACTCTCTCTTAAAAAAATCAATGGAAAAATATCCTCCAGTGAGGATTCACAAAACAAAAAAAAGAAAACACTACGTAATTCTAAATTGAGAAAGGGACGTTTCCTGCCCAGGTTCTGGGACAGAGAGAGCCTGCACGTAACAGTATATGTAGTAAGGCATTGAGGGGCTACCATTGTTACCCAGATTCATAGGAGTGTTGGCAAGGAGAGTCTGAACCATTTAGGAAGACTTGTATATGCTACTTAAGTATATTTTTCAAAATAAGTAATGTTTTGTATGCATCAGTATACATTTGTTGGAATTCATTGAACTAGTCACATCAATGGGTAAATGGTAGGGTTAAGAATTTTTTTTAATGTGTACAGTAGATAATTCTTGTGCGGATAATTATATTAACTTTTTACAGTCCGGTTTCGATTCAAAAGGTATATATTGAGTGTCTTATTGTGCATTCAATAACACATTAATTGTTCACAGAGGAAGTTTTTCACAGCTTTAAACTACTAATTCATTTACTGTCATATAAAAAATCAGCCCTAGCTGGTTTGGCTCAGTGGATAGAGCATCGGCCTGCAGACTGAAGGGTCCCAGGTTCGATTCTGGCCAAGGGCACATGCCCGGGTTGTGGGCTCGGTCCCCAGTGGGGGATGTGCAGGAAGCAGCAATCAATGATTCTCTCTCATCATTGATGTTTCTATCTCTCTATCCCTCTCCCTTCCTCTCTGAAATCAATAAAGAAATATTTTAAAAAATAAATAAATAAATAAAATAAAATAAAAATCAGTGATGAGTCCTAGCTCGGTGTTGAGCTAATTATGAGGATGTGCTGTTATTATATTACCTTTCCACATGGATATGGAATGTGCGACAATTGAACCCAAATGAATTGGCCTTTTTTTGTCATCATTCCTGCCTTTGTAGGCTGGGACCAGTCGGGTGATGAAGCTAGAGCAGAGGTTTAATCCCTAATTGTGCAGCTGGGGGAGACCAGCTCTCTGGCCTAGGCCACATCCCTGTTCTGAGCCAACCATCTTACACATGTTGCTCTGGTTCTCCCGGGCAACGGGTTAAAAACGGGCTAGGGAGACTCCAGGTGACTGTAAACCAGCAAGTCCGTGCACGTCACCCGGTGGCGCAGTCACAATGTCTCCTGTAGGGGGAGCCCCTGAGGTCGGAGTGACTCAGAATGAATGACCAGAGGCTTGGAGCAGGAGCGAGACTGGGCTGGCCACAGGTGCATCCCTGGTTGTCCAGCAAGATCACAGCTCACCTGGGCATTTAGGAACAGTGCCTCCTTGGTGTCTCGGTTGCTCTACTCGGTTCTTTCCCATGTATTTTATCTCGTGGCTGTAGGTGATCCCTGTGTGGGCTTGTGCTTTATCCACATCAGGTGCTCCATGAAGAAACCACAATCCCGGGGACAGACCTGAGACTGTCCTACCTGAGCTCCAGAGCTGCCGGGTACAAGTCCGTCCTCAAGGTCACCATGACCCAGGCCGTGATACCCTTCAATCTGATGAAGGTCCACCTCATGGTAGCTGTCGTAGGAAGACTCTTTCAAAAGTGGTTTCCCGCCTCACCAAACTTGGCCTACACCTTCATATGGGACAAAACAGACGCGTATAATCAGAAGGTCTATGGTCTGTGTGAAGCTGTCGGTGAGTTCCATGTAAATATATTCTGCATCAAACCAATTGTCTTGCCCTGGCTGGTTTGTTCAGTGGTCAGAGCGTTGGCCCACAGACCAAGGCGTTGTGGGTTAGATTCCCAATCAAGGGCATGTAACTCAGTTGCAGGTTCGATCCCTGATCCTGGTCCGGGGCGTGTGGGAGGCAACCCATTGATGTGTCAGTCTCACATCGATCTTTCTCTCTTTCTCTCTCTCTTCCCTTCTTTCCTCCCCTCTACTCTTTCTCTATAATGATCAATGGGGGGGAAATATCATCAGGTGAAGATTAACAACAACAATGAAAAATTGTCTTGATTCAGAATTAACCTAAAAGTAATTGTAACCCATGGAAACCAATGGGTGAACAGACAGGAAGGCAGTGGGACTGTCACAGGGAAATTGCCCACCAGTTGGCTCAGATGCACCAGGAAAAGGAATGTATTCCATGTGGCCAGGAAAAGGTCATCATCTTTTCTGGCTGAAATTATATCTTAGAAGAAGGTTCTGGAAGAAATTTCAGATTATCTTTTTTTTTTCATGTTTTTTCTTTATTATGTCCCTTCCCTTTTTTTAATTTTCTTCTTTATAATTTTAACTCCCTGGCTTTCCTTATTTTTTCATGTCTTTCTGTATCTCACAACTAGTGTAGCTTTGATTCATAATGATGTTTAACAGGGTATCAGACAACATTTGTGCCTAAAAATTATTTTAGCTCTTTTGATCAGAAGATCAATCCAAAGAGAGGCTATTCTTAAAACATCAGTCAAACCAGTTGTTTTACAGCGTGACTGGATGGCGTAATCCAAGTTTGACATGTGGAGATATACTTAAAATAGCTCAAACTCTGGCTCAGAAAACATCAAAAACTAATGTGCTTCCTTCTACTTATTTTTCATAGAGCAAACATGGTATTCGGAAGTTAATCTATAATGTGGACTTGAATTAATTCAAAGCAGCCAGATAATTGCCACTACTCCCTTCGCTTTGTTCTGAACTTTAAAATTCATGTTGCATTGTGAACTCTGAGGTTCTTTGTGATTTGTTCATATTAATGTATTGTTAATTCTGTTGTTCATTCCTGACAACGTGAATATAATGTCATAATATGGCTTTTTTGCTGTACTGGGTCTTACTTATTGTAAATGTTTTCCATAACTTAATATCCTTGGACACTAAATAGCTCTAATAATTCAGATAGCAAGTAAGATTTATAGTTGTTATGAACTGATCGCCATTTGGGGCTGATTTATCTGATCTAACTACTTAACTAGGTGCCCATCCTGAACTTCATTGTGTGCTATGACCCCTAATAAAGAAGACTATGGTAAAATAAAAATACTAGTTTTCAACAAAACCAGTGCAAAAATAATATTTGGCGGTCATTTTTTTAGGGAAAAAAATATTTTATGCGATCAAATCTTCTCATATAAAAAACTACACTCTGCCCATAAATCAATGGAAATACAGTCTCAGAACACAGTTGTGGAAAATAAGGAAGTGTGCTGTATTTCCGCTGTCGCTGACAGAGGGACGTGGTCTGTCTCGGTTGCAGTGTCGGTGGGATATGAGTATGAGTCATGTTTGGACCTGACCCTGTGGGAGAAGAGAACTGCCATTTTGCAAGGCTACGAACTGGATGCTTCCAACATGGGCGGCTGGACACTGGATAAACATCACGTGTTGGATGTTCAGAACGGTAAGGTCTTGTTCCTAGTTACTATTGCTCACCTTCAAACTGATTAGATTGCGCAACAGTTTATTCTATGTGTGATGGGATTAGCATTAGTAAGAAAAGATAAGGATACACAATCGGCCCTTAAACAATACAGAATTAGGGGCACCAACCCCCTGCTCATCGAAAAGTCTGGGTATAACTTTTGACTCCCCAAAACCCAGCTAGTGATAGCCTACTGTTGACCAGAAGCCTTACCAATAACATAGTCCATTAACATAGATGTTGCATGTTATATTAGTACTAGAGGCCCGATGCATGAAGATTCGTGCAAGAATGGGCCTTCCTTCCCCTGGCTGCCGGCACTGCCTTCATTCTGGCCGGAGCCGCCTTTTCCCTCCTGCCCAGAGCTGCCTTTCCGCTGCGGCCGACTTTCCGCCTTCCCACACTGCCCAGAGGCCCGGAGCCACTGGGGTGGAGCAGAACGCCTGCGTATGCAAATTAACCTTCCATCTTTGTTGGGTTAATTTGCATACTCATTCCTGATTGACTGGTGGGCATCGCAAAGGTACGGTCAGTTAGCATGTTATTCTTTTATTAGTGTAGATCATATACTGTATCATTACAATAAGTCAACTAGAGAAAAGAAAATCTTATGAAGAAAATCATAAGGGCCCTGACCAGTGGGCTCAGTGGGTTGGGTGTCATCCCATGCACTGAAAGGTCGCCAACTCCATTGCCAGAAAGGCACAAGCCCAAGGTGTGGGCTCAGTCTCCAATAGGGAGCGTGCAGGAGGCAGCTGATATGGGTTTTGCTCTCACATTGATGTTTCTCTCTCTCGCCCTCTCCCTTCTTCTCTCTCTAAAAACATCAATTAAATTTATTTTTCAAACAGTCTACTCTTTTTTAAAAAAAGACAAAATTATAAGGGAGAGAAAATACATTTACACACTGTATGTATTTATTGCAAAAAAAAATCCATGTATCATGGACCTGCACAGTTCAAATCCATGTTCAAGGGTCTGCTATACTTTTGAAGTCTATAAAAGCCTGGAGTGGGGACGACATAATAGTCTTCTATCAACTTTGTAAACGTTCAGCTATTTATCACCAAAGTAGTGTTCCCGTTAGAATGGAAGGGGCTGAGCCGGTGCTGCCTTGGAAGGCATCTTCACCACGGATTCGCCCAGGAGTGTCTCCTTCTACAGCAAGTCACTGAGTCACTGATCCGAAGTGCTTTCTGAAGGTTTACCCAAAACGGAGAGAGAGGGGTTTTCTTTTAAAGAAAAAATAAAAAATCTGTGTTACTTTTCCAAGATATTTTAATAGATCTTAATCCTTAGTTAATTGGTCTATTAAATTGTTTTTCAGTTCTTCTTAGAGTGTATTTGAGAAAAAAAAAAATTCTTGCACTCAAATTGGGTCACATATACTGTTACTTGACTTTTCAAATATTAGGGAAAAAATAAAAGAATACTCTGGGGGGGGGGGGAGCAAGAATCCAGAATAAAACTTGTCGTAGACCTAATGTAAAATACTAGTGAATATGCTTTGAAAAAAAACATACTTTAGCTATCACAAAACAAAAGAAATAAATTACTTGCAAAATTTGACCAGCTTAATTTCTTTTTTTTTAGACCAGCTTCATCTCATAAAGCATATAACTCACACTAAGCAAACTCTGTTGCCTTTACCTGCTGTCCACGTGCTGGCTCCAGCTCAGATCCTTTATAAGTACACTCCTGGAAGACCAGGACCTTAAGGTGCCTTATTCCAGACTCCCGTCCTGCCAGCAGCTCGAGAGATTTCAGCCCCGATGACAGAGTCCGGCTTTGACTTTGCAGAGGTTTTGGGGCAGTTCAGAATGAATTTAGCATCCAATAGAACTAAATATTTGAGTGTGATTAGTGGTCACTTTTTCAGATTAAGGTTGCTTTGATAGCCATTCTCTCTCTCTCTCTTTTTTAATGTATTCAATTTGGAGAGGATGCATTATAAACCTCCAAACATACTCAGTCTAAGGCAGAGTCCAAGCCAGTCTTGAAAATGCTGGTTAATACATACCTTCCCTCCCGAAGAGAACACGACAGCAAATCAACAGGAAGAAGCGGAACCGAACAGCCCTCACACCGTCCCCGTCACAGAGCAGTCCTAGCTCTGCTCCTCCTCCCGCTGTGTCCTGGGCAGGAAGGGGCAGTTCAGTTGGCACCTCAGAGGTTTGGGAGGAGAGCCGCGAGCAGGTGCCCCTGCAGCACGCGCTTTGGAGGAGTGCGCCTCCCAGACGAGGAGGTGCTGCCTGCATTCCTTCTCATCAGCGCGGCGCAGCGGTGTGTGGGGTTAGTTACACGGGCTTCCTGGTGGTCTTTCAGGATGCAGAGCCACGTGCCAGCCATGCCGGAACCGCTCCTGATTCGATTATTTAGATTCTGTTTCACACAATTTGGCAGATCGCTGTATGCCTTCAGAAGTTCTTTACAAACACAACTAGGGGAACGCTGTCTCAATGCACCTTTGTCATTGTGAGAACAGAGCGGAAAGTTAATGACCAGTTAGCCCAGCACTTCACCCAGGAGACTGAACCAGCAGGGAGACCACAGGCCAAGAGCTCTGGGGAAGCCCAGGCCTCTAACAGAATAATATATAGTTCGTTTTTATATATATATATATACATATATATATATATTTTATTGATTTTTTACAGACTGGAAGGGAGAGGGATAGAGAGTCAGAAACATCGATGAGAGAGAAACATCAATCAGCTGCCTCCTGCACACCCCCTACAGGGGATGTGCCTGCAACCAAGGTACATGCCTTTGACTGAAATCAAACAGGGGACCCTTCAGTCTGCAGGCCAACGCTCTATCCACTGAGCCAAACTGGTCAGGACTATAGTTTGTTTTTATTAAAATACCAGCTCGGATGTGAAAAGTGGACTACTCAGAATCCTGCCCTCCAAAAGAAGAACGTTGTAGATGATGAAATATGTGTTATTTTGAAATGCGAGGTAACCTATTTGTGGAGGGAAGTGAATGTGGTTTGAAACATTATCCAAGAACAGTTTGACAAGGGGTGGCTTTTCAAAGTGACATGTGTCTAATTGAATAAACCAGGCATTGGCCATCATGACAAGGTGGGTGAGCGGAGAAAATAGATGAAGGAAGAAGGGAAGGCAGAAAGGCAGACACTGACAGGTGCCTGGGCAGGCTCCCTGCAGCATGGGACGGAACATTCTAGCGTTCATCTTTCTGGTCTGTCAGAGGAGAGGAGACTCGTGCTAGGCCGTCGCTCAGGGAATGCCTGGACGAGCCAGGCGCAGGAGGGCGTGGGCGGGCTCGGGGGATTCCTCTGGTGAAGATGACAGCACTGGCTCCTACAGGAAGTTGTAGTTCCATAGTTGTCAAATAGCATCACAGCAAGGAGGATCTTAGCTGTTATTAATGTAGTCTTTAAATATGGAAGGCGAAGTGCCTTTTACTTGTTGTTATGGTCTAGTCTTATTTAGATTCCATTTTCTTAACTATGAATAAACCTGTTTTTTCTCTCCTGATTTCCTTACGTGAGTTTGCTATGACTGTTGCACCACCCAAATAGCAGAGCATTAAAAAAGAAATCCTAGAATCCACCTAAAATGTGCTGAACTCTAAGGGGAATATCATTTTGATCTCTCTTCACTTTAAAATTGTCCTAAAGTGAGAGGAAAAAAATATTCTCTCAAATTTCCTGTTTGTACTTTCATGGGACTGATTCTTTTAACAGTTTTTCTGCTAAATAAATATATATATATATATATATATACAGGCAGTCCTGGGTTACGTCGGACTCCACGTACGTTGTTTCGTGGTTACGTCGCCATCTCCCATCTACCTAATAAAAGAGTAACGTGATAATTGACTGTACCGTCGCAACGCCCACCAGCCAATCAGGAGTGAGTATGCAAATTAACCCAACCAAGATGGCGGGTTAATTTGCATATGCAGGCGCCGAGTGGCGGGGGTGGGGCGATTCCACACCACCCCAGCCACTCCAGTCCTCTGGTCAGTGTGGCAAGGCGGAAAGGCGGTTCCGAGCCAGAGTGGAAAGGTGCTCCGGCCAGGGCAAAGACAGTGCCAGCAGCCAGGGGAAGGAAGGCCCATGCTTGCACGAATCTTCATGCATCAGGCCTCTAGTTTATTTATAAAAAAAAAAAAAAAAAAAAAAAAAGTTCCATCATTTCGACGTATGTACATATGTGCTTTATGTTTTTTATTATTTATTTACCACAAGTAAAGGTAAGGAATCGTTATCTTTCTTTTAAGTTTTTTTTACTGTTTCATTTCATTACTGCTGTGTACGTGCTCCACGTGAGTGACATAGGTACTTATGTAGGTGGGTTCTGACTTATGGCGAAAATCGCGTTACGTCGCGCCCTAGGAACGGATCTCCAGCGTAACCTCAGGACCTAGTGTGTGTCTATATATGCCTTGCAGTGTAGACCATTCAAGGAGTATAACGTGCCCACCTCGAACGTTAAAGCGGGTGGGGATACAGATCACACCTTGAGAGGGCCATGAGATCTGCACAGAACAGTGACAGCTGGCAGCCCGCCATTCAGCAGACCGAAATGGAACCCTAGATCTCTGTATAATCATGGTAACTGAATAGAACTAGAATCTCAACTCCGCTGCTTTCTAACTAGGAAAATACTTCATATCCATTTGGAATTTTTCGCAGATTTTCATTGAAGATCATAAAGGAGCAGGTTGGCATTTTGTCTTCCTAGCATTATTGGCACTTCCGAGCCCTGCAGGAGAAGGCACTTTAAGTCATAAATACCCCACCCCACCCCCACCTACCCCGCAGCAGTTTTCTTATGTTTGACATTTTGAATAACTGGGGGTACATGCCTTCTTATATCAGACAAGAGTAAAAGCAAGGAGGATATTCTTTGACAGTGTAGTAGAATATTGGAGGTTTGCTATATACTTTCTAACTTTTCCAAAAAGTGTTTTTAACTTTTTTCAAAACCAATGATGGGCCCAGTTGGTTAGAGCATCATTCTGATACACCAAGGTTGCAAATTCAATCCCTAGTCAGAACACATGCAGGAATCAACCAATAAATGCATCAGTAAGTGGAACAACAAATCTCTCTCTCTCTCTCTCTCTCTCTCTCTCTCTCTCTCTCTCTCTCTCTCTTTCTCTCTTTCTCTTTCGCCCCCCCAAATAAATAGATACCAATGATAAACTCTTAAGAAAGAAATTCATATTGTATATTATGGTGCACTTTTTTTTATTTTTTAGCAAACAAAATGAGAGTATTCAGGAATAGCAGAGGCCTTGCAATACTGGACAGGCCAACTATGGCAAACTCTCGGCAAGTGCGGGAGGCGAGGGGAGGTCAGCTGTTCTGAGTTTTAGGAGTGAGTCGGGGAAAGCTGTGGCGGCTTTGACCGGCCGCGAGCAGAGGCAGCCGGTAGGTGCTGGGGGGAAGCAGAGCCACGTCCTTCCGGCTGGCGTCTGCAGCTCCGGTGAGTGGGGCTCCTTTCGTCACCCTGAGTCTCATCTTGATTGAGGGTCTTTGTTCCTTTTTGGGCTGTTCTCTGTCGTGGGCTTGCTTGTGTTTGGTTGTTGCTGTTATTTTTAAATCTCACATATAAGTGAGATACGGGGCACGCTGTTACGAGCTGGATCCGTTTCTAGTGCTTTCAGCATCCTTCAACAGCCGGGTACACGCGCTGTCCCCTGAGGAACATCATGGAGAGCCTGTGCCTCGCAATCGACTGCACGTTAGGGTCGTCTGGAGAACCTTCTAAAACCTCAGTGTCAAGGCTGCACCCCACACCAGCTAAGTCAGACTCTCCCGGGCGAGACCCAAGCTCCGGCGCCTACGGCTCCCCGTGCAGCCACGTCTCAGAACCACTGAGGTGGAGGATTTGGGTTTTTACTCTTTCTTAGTAGTCCTTTGTTTCTCTCACCAGACATTCTTTAAACTCCTAACAAACAGCATTTTTATACATATATCCTATGTGTCCTGTCATGATATTTTCCCCTAGGGCCGTGGTCGGCAAACGGCGGCTCGCGAGCCACATGCGGCTCTTTGGCCCTTGAGTGTGACTCTTCCACAAAATACCATGGCCTGGGCGAGTCTATTTTGAAGAAGTGGCGTTAGAAGAAGTTTAAATTTAAAAAATTTGGCTCTCAAAAGAAATTTCAATCGTTGTCCTGTTGATATTTGGCTCTGTTGACTAATGAGTTTGCCAACCACTGCCCTAAGGAATCAAATTGAGTTCTTTACGATAGAATTTGAAATAAAAGTTTTCCCAGCCCGGCTGGTGGCATGGTTGACCTATGAACCAGGAGGTCCTAGTTCAATTCCCAGTCAGGAAACAGGCCCGAGTTGTGGACTCCATCCCCATTGTGGGGCGTGCAGGAGGCAGCCCATCAATAATTCTCTCTCATCACTGATATATGTTTCTCTCTCTCTCTCTCTCTCTCTCTCTCTCTCTCTCTCTCTCTCTCTCTTTCTCTCTGTCCTTCTCCCTTCCTCTCTGAAATCAATAAAAATTTATTTTTTTAAGTGTTCCCAGCCCAACCTCAGTGGCACTGGGTGAGAGTCGGAGCTGTGGTGACGCTGCTGGCTCTCCATCTGTGCGCTGTGAGAACGCGTGTTTCCTTCCTCCTAGGCATCCTGTACAAGGGGAACGGGGAGAACCAGTTCATCTCCCAGCAGCCCCCAGTGGTCAGCAGCATCATGGGCAACGGGCGCAGGCGCAGCATCTCCTGCCCCAGCTGCAACGGGCAGGCGGACGGGAACAAGCTGCTGGCCCCGGTGGCCTTGGCCTGTGGGATCGACGGCAGCCTGTACGTCGGGGATTTCAACTACGTTCGCCGGATATTCCCTTCCGGAAACGTGACAAGCGTTCTAGAACTAAGGTATTTCTTTCCTTAATTTGGGATTTTCATGACAGCAAGCATGCCTTTGTAAAAGGTCAATCTGGTTGTCCTAATTTATTGATTTAAACATGCCTTCCCAATGTTTATAATTCTCCCTAGAAATGGAAGTTGGATTCTTGGTTAAAGTTGGGGGAAAGCAATATATATATATATATATATATATATATATATATATATATATATATATATATGGTCACAAATATATAAGTAAGTATGAAGTCACCTAATCTATAAAATGTCTCACTGGTTTTAGTGAATTTTCTATTCTCCCAGACAATAAAACTATGATTTTTAAATCTCTTTAGTTGTCTTTAGAATAACCTTGTGCTGTATATTGTTACTCTGTTATTTCACAGTGAGTGAAATTAAGGCATACAATATTTTCCTACAGTTATTTTCCTACGTTCTTAGCCATGATGCCAATAGTTAAAGTAACAAATTGTTGTCTCGGCTCTGTTCATTTCAGTGTGATTATCAAAATCATTCTATTCTGTAAGTTATTTGATGAGCCTTGACCTACACAATTAATTCCCAGTGATATTTCTGCTTATGTTGCCCCATTTTCCATACAAATAACTAAAATCTCAGTACTCAACTCATTATATTTTAGAAACCTTTTCTAACTGTGCTTTTTTCACCTCTTTTATCTGCTTCCACCAAGAAATAAAGATTTTAGACATAGGTAAGCTCCTTGCGTAAAGGCTGTTGTATATTTCAAATGTCCTTGTATTTCCATGTGATGCTCTGACCTTGTTTCATCATGAGAGAGGACACTCGGTATCACAGACCATCTAAGGAAGTAAAACTACTTAATGAACTAGCGTCATGCGACCGAGAGCAAATTACGTAATACGACCTGAAAACTATTTTCATGTCGATCAATGCAATTTTGTTACCAAAAATGGTTATAATGAACATCTTTGTATAACAAAGAACATTTCTAAACTTCAGCTACTGACTCACAGCAGCTGAGCCTACTGAGCGGAACAAACGTGACGCGCAGTAGGGAGTTGAAGGAGAGTTGAGTTTGACCAACAGCCAGGGCAGATCCTGGTTTATGGGGCCCAAAGCGTATTCAGTGTAGGGCACTCTGTTCAAGAAAAAGCATCTCAAAATGTCTTACTTTGGCAAGTTCTTAAAAACCTGAGATCGTGGGAACTGCTGCCCCAGGCGTTGCTGGGCTCGGAAGTCCTCCGCGTGTGGGCTCCCCAGCGCTCACGCGTGTTTAACCCCCGGGGAGTTCTCACTGTGCAGTTTCTGTTTCCCTAAGCTGAGAGGGGTACCGGATTGGAGGTGGAAGAAATAATGTTTCCATTTCCTTACGGAGGAAGAGACTTCCCTCGAAGCCCGGGATGCATGTAGTTGAGCAAGCACAGAGGCTCGGTTTCTCCGGTTCTGTCTGCTCTGGAGCCTTAGCTGGAGAGGCGCTGGAGAGGTACACTTGACGGAACCCTTTCCTCCGGGCAGCAGGAAAGGGGCAAAAACAGTGTTTAAAGTAAAACTAGCACAAAGCAAGACCGCCAGGCCCAGCGTGGCCATGCCAATACCTAATGCATGGTATCGGCCGTAGGTTACCTGAGACCCTTGAGAGGGATAAGTCCACGTGACCTTTTCAGTGTCCTGTAGAGGTTGGCAACTAGGAAATAAACTCCACCGGGAAGGGTGTGGCCGTCGCATGCCGATGTGAGCAGGCGTGGGCCGGGGCCTCTGCAGATCCCCCGTGGGTCGGGACTGTCGGCTCAGTCACGGGCCGAGATGGACACGGAGCTCCTCGAGGCTGTGCTGTGCTGTGAGAACCCAGCAGAACGTCAGCACGGCGCTGGCCTTGCCTTCCTGGGGGCTGCGGAGGACAGAGGGGACACACACAGGTGTGTCTCCAACTGAACGTGGACATGCCGGAGGCGACACAGGAAAAACTAGCAAATCAGCGCCTTCTTCATCAGCCGCCTGCTGCCTGCCAGGCCCGGGGCGGGCATTCCACACCCACCGCAGAGCCCCCCACCGTCCTCGGGGTGCACGAGAGGTCCCTGAGGCTCGGGGAGGGGGCGCCTGTCTTCCCCAAGATACAGACTAAGAAGTGGGGGACAGGGGTTTGAACCACTCTACAGGGCGTGTGCTCCCCACTGCACCACGGCCTGTGTCTATGGGCCCAAATGGCTAGGTTTCTGTGTGGTAGTTTCCTGGGTCTTCAAAAGGCTAGATGGATTTCATAATCATGTGACAAATTCGTCAGCACTCTAACCTCTTTCTCTGGAGAAAGCCCCTGTGGTTAGAGCTACATACTAACAACATATTAACAACACTTTACATATTAACAACACTTTACACATGAACTCGTGCTGCACTCACTTGTGGTGGTTGGCGGTGATGCTCCTGGTCCCTCTCTCATGATGCTCCGAGCCCCCCTCCTCCTCTGCACGTCATCCCGGCCCCGTGCGTGCTCCTGCCTGTTACCTCTGTGTGCCTGCATGGGAAGTACACTGTTCGGTTCTATGTTGATGTTCTTCTTTACTCAATCGATGTTAACTCGTCACTTAACCACTTTGACAAGCAATAGTAGAAGACGAAGTCCATGCTCTCAGGCATCTGAATCTCATAGGGCCGTGGTCGGCAAACTGTGGCTCACGAGCCACATGCGGCTCTTTGGCCCCTTGAGTGTGGCTCTTCCACAAAATACCACAGCCTGGGCGAGTCTATTTTGAAGCAGTGGCGTTAGAAGAAGTTTAAGTTTAAAAAAGTTGGCTCTCAAAAGAAATGTCAATCGTTGTTCTGTTGATATTTGGCTCTGTTGACTAATGAGTTTGCTCACCATCATAGGGGAAGCAGGATATAGATGTAACAGACCAAGTATTTCCGTGTCATTCTTTGACACTTCATCACATCCACGGCTCATGCACGGAGAGCAATGCTGGGGAGGAAGAGGGTCCTGGGAGGGGGAGTGTGGTGAGGAGCAGTTTCCTTGTTGTGTTGGAATTTGATGTAAGTCGATAGATGAAGTCTGGCCCTCGCCAGTTTGGCTCAGTGGATAGAGCATCGGCCCTCGGACTGAGGGGTCCGATTCCAATCAAGGGCATGTACCTGGATTGTGGGTTCTCTCCTTGGAGCCCTTGGTCCGGGTATGTGGGAGGCAACCCGTCGACATGTCTCTCTCACATTGATGTTTCTCTCTGTCTCTTCCCCCTTTCTTCCGCTGTCTCTTAAAGTCAATGGAAAAATATCCTCTGGTGAGGATTAACAACAACAAAAAAAGAAGTCTTAAATAGAACAACCAGAAGAGAGGAGGGGGGAGTCATGAAGCAAGAAGAGAGAGCAAGTGAAGTTACTGGGGTCTGGGGAAGAGATGAACAAGACATGTCTTGGGGGATTCGGACCCACCTGAATCTGAGCAGGGGACTCACGTTGGCAATGATGAGGGGGACGGGGGGGACGGGGGGGCGTGGGGGGGGCAGGCAGGTAAGGGCAGGTTGCTGAGGGCCTGAGTGCCCTAAGGAATTGCTCTTCTCTCAGAGGATGGCAGAGACGGTGGGAACCCTTTCCTGACCTTGAACGAGATGGCGGCGTACTCAAGGCAGCCTTCCAGGAAGATTGGTTCAGTCTGATGTCAGTGGTCTGGGTGGCTTGGTGATGAGTTAGAGAACTAAGAGATGCTAGGTGCCTACACTAGTATGGCTGTCATGAAGGAAATCAACCAATGAAACAAAGAAATGAAGGGAATGGACACTGTATATGGGCGATAAGGAACAGGGAGATGTAGAAACTATCCAAGGTTTTTGAGCCCAAGTCATCAGATGATAAATCATTGACCAGAATAGGAATTCCACTTGCTTAATAAGTAATCAATCAAAATTGATACTTGATTAATTAGCTAATTAATTAATCAAGGCCAGGATATTGGAGCTTCTTAATCTAGCTTTAAAAATTAAAATTCTTTTCAGATGCTTCTTCCTATTTGTCTGCCTAGACCATTTTCCTCGTATAGCTGAGGGGATACTGCCTGGTGGGGTCCCCTGGCTTGTCATTCCCCTCTTTCCTGGCTAGTGTAAAAGTCACGAAAGACTTAGGAGTAGGTGACCGGAAAAAAAATAAATTGAAAAATGTGTCAACCTCTATAAAAACGAGTGGTGTAGTCAGTTGTTAATAATTAACTGAAATGTAAAAATGCATGCTTCTGGTTTTCTTACGATGTTTCATATACTATCAGCCATCTCATTAATTGCACTAGTGGGGGAACTAATTAATATGAATGTTAAATGATAAATATAAAAACACAGTCTTATTATTTTAAAATTTGGACTATTTCCACATACCAAAGTTAGTAAGTACTGCCAGGCTATTATATCAAATAAAAGTTCCTAGCGATGCTCTAATGAATAAATAGATATAAATACTACCCCCATCAACATGTTAAATTTTTTATACGGGTGGGCGCTTCTGAGATGCTTAAAAGATAAGTTTCTCTTAGATATGCTAAAATTTCTCCTACGATGCTTGTAGTTTTCATCTGCTAACAAAATCTTTTTGCAGATAGTAAATTTTAACTCTATTACAATTCTTAAAATTCCTGAAATAAAGGAACTTAAATTTATTGACACTGGCCAAAGCCAGGGGGCATTTCAGTATGTAGGGACTGAAAATCAACCTTGTGGATTTTATATCGCTATTAAAAGATAAAAGGACACAGGTCTGTGAATCGGAATCAACTAAAGTTTAGATACAAATTATAAAACCACACGTTTTATCAGCTTCGCATGTAAAGCACGAAGCAGGCCCAAAATGCCACCCACACCCCTGCTTTCGATGATCTCAGCTGTCGTGTGGCAGCCAGGAAACAGTTTACCTTCACAGGTAAGTCTGGTTCCTGTTTCCTCAAATGCTCTGCGTCCCAAGGCTACCCACCGTTTCCGACTAAGCAGATACAAGTGCTAATAAAGTAAAGTAAATGGAAACAAGCATATAATTGTGTATGTGTGTGTGTGTGTGTGTGTGTGTGTGTGTGTGTGTGTGTTTGTGGAGAGAGAGGGAGGGAGGGAGAGAAAGAATGAGAAGCAGTAAGACCCAAGTTTGTTAGCAGGAGACACATGGAACCCGGTGGATTCCTACCTGTTGACATCTTTGTTCCGACTCCCAGTCACCGACACTCTTGAGAATTTTTTCCCCAGAGGCCGTATTTGCACACAGTACAAAATTACATTAATTCTAAGGACGTGGGGCTGAGTGTTTGTAGGGAGCTGCCAGAATTAGTCCATATGTTGATGATGTTGGTCTTACCATTTCTCACTATAATAATAAAAGTGTAATATGCTAATTAGACAGGACAGCCAAACGACCTTCTGGATGTCCTTCTAGATGACCTTCCTGACAAAGCCGGGGCTGCGAGGGCCGAGGCAGAGGCAGCCGCTGCAGCAGCGGGGCCGAGCCCCTTGCACGGATTTCGTGTGCCGGGCCTCTAGTAGGACATAAAATAGTGTATATTTGCACTAGCTAATAGTTCTGAAACCAACTTTGCCAGATTACAATAGTGCAACCAAGGCAGACATGGTGCTACGGTGTTTCAGGGGTGGCTGCTCTTTGGTTGGGTTTTGTGGGGAGAAAAGAGGAGAGTCCCCCGTGATGAGGTGCAGGTGAAACTGAAGGTGCATTGACTTCACGGGAGAGTCTGAGAGCAGCACCTTCCTGGAGCTTTGTGCCTGTCACTCAAGGGTGAATTTTTAATGGCTTTGCCCCAAACCACAAAGATTTAGAGAACGTGCGGCTGTCTTTTAAGCAAGAAGCAGATCATCTAAAGGCCACGCTGGACGTCATCAAACGTCCGCTCTGCCGAAACCGGTTTGGCTCAGTGGATAGAGCGTCGGCCTGCGGACTCAAGGGTCCTGGGTTCGATTCCGGTCAAGGGCATGTACCTTGGTTGCGGGCACATCCCCAGTAGGGGGTGTGCAGGAGGCAGCTGATCAATGTTACTCTCTCATTGATGTTTCTGACTCTCTATCCCTCTCTCTTCCTCTCTGTAAAAAATCAATAAAATATATTTTTAAAAAATAAATAAAATAAAAATAAGTAAAGGTAATTATTTTTAAGATGGGAAGGAAGGAACAGTCATGTCAGAAGTTGCTACCAGTTCTTTTTTTTTTTAATATATTTTTATTGACGTCAGAGAGGGAGAGGGAGAGGGAGAGAGAGATAGAAACATCCATGATGAGAGAGAATCATTGATCAGCTGCCTCCTGCACTCCCCCACTGGGGATCAAGCCTGCAACCTAGGAATGTGCCCTTGACCGGGAATCGAACCATGACCTCCTGGTTCATAGGCCAATGCTCAACCACTGAGTCATGCTGGCCGGGCTGCTACCAAGTCTCTCCTGTAGGTCATTGTGAGTAGGCTGCTCATCTTCAGGTCTTTGGTACTGACTGCAGGTTACAGTGTTGCCTATGGTGGGCTGTTTTGTTACAGTGTTGCCCAGGGTATGCTGTTTTGTTACAGTGTTGCCCAGGGTATGTTGTTTTGTTACAGTGTTGCCCATGGTGGGCTGTTTTGTTACAGTGTTGCCCTGGGTGGGCTGTTTTGTTACAGTGTTGCCCGTGGTGGGCTGTTTTGTTACAGTGTTGCCCGTGGTGGGCTGTTTTGTTACAGTGTTGCCCGTGGTGGGCTGTTTTGTTACAGTGTTGCCCATGGTGGGCTGTTGTGTTAGTGTTGCCCAGGGTGGGCTGTTTTGTTACAGTGTTGCCCGTGGTGGGCTGTTTTGTTACAGTGTTGCCCAGGGTGGGCTGTTTTGTTACAGTGTTACCCAGGGTGGGCTGTTTTGTTACAGTGTTGCCCTGGGTGGGCTGTTTTGTTACAGTGTTGCCCGTGGTGGGCTGTTTTGTTACAGTGTTGCCCTGGGTGGGCTGTTTTGTTACAGTGTTGCCCATGGTGGGCTGTTTTGTTACAGTGTTGCCCAGGGTGGGCTGTTTTGTTACAGTGTTGCCCGTGGTGGGCTGTTTTGTTACAGTGTTGCCCAGGGTGGGCTGTTTTGTTACAGTGTTGCCCATGGTGGGCTGTTTTGTTACAGTGTTGCCCAGGGTGGGCTGTTTTGTTACAGTGTTGCCCGTGGTGGGCTGTTTTATTACAGTGTTGCCCAGGGTGGGCTGTTTTGTTACAGTGTTACCCAGGGTGGGCTGTTTTGTTACAGTGTTGCCCTGGGTGGGCTGTTTTATTACAGTGTTGCCCATGGTGGGCTGTTTTGTTACAGTGTTGCCCAGGGTGGGCTGTTTTGTTACAGTGTTGCCTAGAGTGGGCTGTTTTGTTACAGTGTTGCCCAGGGTGGGCTGTTTTGCTCTTTCTCTACGTATTAGGAGTAACTCCCTATACATGGTGGTGCTCACGTATGATCCTTTCTTACAGCAGCAACCCAGCTCATAGATACTACCTGGCCACCGACCCTGTCACCGGAGACTTGTACGTTTCGGACACTAACACCCGCAGGATTTATCGCCCCAAGTCGCTGACGGGGGCGAAGGACTTGACGAAAAATGCAGATGTGGTCGCGGGGACAGGGGAGCAATGCCTGCCCTTCGATGAAGCCAGATGTGGGGACGGGGGCAAGGCTGTGGAGGCGACACTCATGAGTCCCAAAGGTACCGACATTTACCAATTTGGGGATTTCCTTCTATTTAAAAAAATAAAATAAAAAGGTAGACAACCCAGTTAGCGCGGGTGGGGCTCACTGCTGAGTCTCACGTGTCACCCTCAGCTCTGTCTGGGACCCTGCTGCTCACCCAGCGTTTGTAAAAGCCGTTGAACTTGAACGTGAGCCTGCTGGAATCCTAAGCTGATGTTACAGTAGATATTAGGTTCTTGGCAATTTTTTTATTGTCATACCATTTTTTTTTTTTCAACGTTGCAAAGAATAAAGAAGCCACTGTTACTCAGTCACATCCCGTGAAATGTCAAGGAAGTGCCCAACTTCTTTCCTTGTCCTGGAATTTCCTTGTCGTGAATGAGCCCCGGGCCTCTTTGAAAACCACCACTGAGCAGCCCTATTTGCCCGCACCCCGTTTGGAGCTGTTAGACTTTTGTTTCCATGCCCTGGGAAAAAATGCTTGCTGGGAGGAATTTCTGGAGAGAACAAGAGCTTGGATTCTATGTGATGAAGGTTTCTAGCGTTTAAGCCTGTGGGGACCGACTCCTGGTTCGTGTATTATGCCATTCGTTACGGTGTTTTGGGTTGAGGGCTCTATTTCTTTTCATTATAGCCAGCGACTGCTTTTGTGAACAGTGACTGCAAGAAGTATTTGCTGTCCTGAATTATTCATAATAGCCAATTTCACTGTAGCAAGGTCAACAGAATACCTTGGCTCGCATCTATTTTCATTGGACTATGCTAGTTACTGGGAGCTCAGTGTGACTGAATTTGACCTATTTCTATAATTTATAGACGACATTATAGTTTTACATTTAACCCCCACGTTATAGTCTTATGTTTAACGCCCAAGCACTACGTATATGTGTCTTTGTTACCGCTTACATGTATTTGTATTGTGGACACACCCATGTTGGGTTTTTTCCCAATGTGTTCGCAGTCTACTGCCTTACCTGCTGCCTACCGCCCACGTTATCACTGGGGTGAGCTGTTGAGTTTAGTGATGGGCCTAAACGTTGAATCAGACGTTGAGTCGTTTTTGGAAACCTTACTAACCCTTGCTTCTCTTGGATCAAGGAATGGCAGTTGATAAGAATGGACTGATCTACTTCGTTGATGGAACCATGATCAGAAAAGTTGATCAGAACGGAATCATCTCGACCCTCCTGGGCTCTAATGACCTGACGTCAGCCAGACCTTTAACCTGTGACACGAGCATGCACATCAGCCAGGTAGTTCGGACTCAGCCAAACGGTTTCTCTTTCGGGGGGGGGAGCGGGGTGCGGGGGGTGGGGCTCACTTGCTGAGTCAGCAGGCTGTGGCGGCACCGGGTCACACTGCCGGTATCATGGCTGGCAGTGTTGTGATAAAGCGGTCCCATGTAAGTGTATCTTAGGAGCTAATAAAAAATTATTTCCTTTTTTAATATATTTTTTTATTTCAGAGGGGAAGAAAGAGGGAGAGCGAGATAGAAAGAGGGAGAGCCGATCAATGATGAGATCAATCATCATTGATCGGCTGCCTCCTGCACTCCCCACACTGGAGATAGAGCCCACAACCCGGGCATGTGCCCTGACCAGGAATCAAACAGTGACCTCCTGGTTCATAGGTCGATACTCAACCACTGAGCCACGCTGGCCGGGCAAAAGTTACTTTCTTCTATAGTTCTGCATTTGATGAATTCATTGAGGTACAGAATAATTACAACTAAGAAATGCTAAGCATTTGTGATAAAATACCAGTAAAGTAGCAGCATGCAGAGATTCCAAAAAGAACAAAACCACTTAAACCTGGAATCTTTTTATTGCACGACCTCATTAGGCAGTAGAGAGAGCCCACTACGATTGGCCCCGAGGGACTTACATTTAGAGTTAGGAACTTCACTACGGGCCTTACTGGAAATACAATAGAACCTGAATGTATTTACGAGGTAGAACGCCTGCCATTTGCTGGTTATTACTGCTAACGGAAACATCTGTGTTCATACCTCATTGATATCTATTAACTCTCAATTTAGAGGCTCATCAGCTGTTTGGCTGTAACTTGCAAATCTTTCAATAAGCTGCATTTTTTAAATAAAATGCTGTTCCCTACACTTGTGCTCATGCACACTTTCCCAGTTTATTTTACGGTAGCTGTTCAAAAGACAACTTGAAAACAGCTTCTCAAATTAAGGGTCATTTTCCCAAACCATCTCATTTACACGTCTGGCACGTTCACTGCAGCGCAGCCGCTGACTAACCGGACCGTTTCTGTTTTACGGACGAAGGTGCGTCTGGAGTGGCCCACCGACCTCGCCATTAACCCCATGGACAACTCCATCTATGTGCTGGACAACAACGTGGTCCTGCAGATCACCGAGAACCGCCAGGTGCGCATTGCCGCCGGCCGGCCCATGCACTGCCAGGTGCCGGGGGTGGAGTACTCCGTGGGCAAGCACGCCGTCCAGACGACGCTGGAGTCCGCCACGGCCATCGCCGTGTCCTACAGCGGGGTCCTGTACATCACGGAAACCGACGAGAAGAAGATCAACCGCATCCGGCAGGTCACGACCGACGGGGAGATCTCCTTGGTGGCCGGGATCCCGTCGGAGTGCGACTGCAAGAACGACGCCAACTGTGACTGCTACCAGACGGGCGACGGCTATGCCAAAGACGCCAAGCTCAGCGCCCCGTCGTCCCTCGCGGCTTCTCCGGACGGCACCCTGTACATCGCGGACCTGGGGAACATCCGCATCCGGGCGGTGTCCAAGAACAAGCCGTTCCTCAACTCCATGAACTTTTATGAAGTCGCCTCCCCGACCGACCAGGAGCTCTACATCTTTGACATCAACGGCACGCACCAGTACACGGTGAGCCTGGTCACGGGGGACTACCTGTACAACTTCAGCTACAGCAACGACAACGACATCACCGCCGTGACCGACAGCAACGGCAACACCCTGCGGATTCGACGGGACCCCAACCGGATGCCGGTCCGAGTGGTGTCTCCGGACAACCAGGTGATATGGCTGACCATCGGCACGAACGGGTGTCTGAAGAGCATGACGGCGCAAGGGCTGGAGCTGGTTTTGTTCACTTACCACGGCAACAGCGGCCTGCTGGCCACCAAAAGCGATGAAACCGGATGGACAACCTTCTTTGAGTAAGTACATCAGGATGATACTTGGATGTTGCAATATGGTGATCTGATAGGAAATAATATGGTGATCTGATAGGAAATAATAATCCCTTCAAGGGATCCAGGTTTGGGGGATCCTGGAGCCTCTAGAATAGGGGTCCTCAAACTTTATAAACAGGGGGCCAGTTCACTGTCCCTCAGACCGTTGGAGGGCCGGACTATAGTTTAAAAAAAACTATGAGCAAATTCCTAGGCACACTGCACATATCTTATTTTGAAGTAAAAAAATGTGGCCCGTGGGCCGTAGTTTGAGGACGCCTGCTCTAGAATGTGGGCTCCTCCTTTCTAAAAAGGAAGACCAAAGGGACTCAGGGTCTTGGGAGGGACCCGTGATACAGTGAGACGCCCCAAAGCCCACGTTCCATTCGCATAGAGGGAAGGCCACTCCTGCCTGAGGTGTCACGTTTTCCTGCGTGCGGCCCCAATATATTAGCCGTAGGCCTTTCCGGCACACGCTACAGCCTCGGTTAGGCCTAACCCTGTGGGTTTACATTTGCCATGTGGTAAGGCTATTGTGACTGTCACTGAAGAGGAACTTTAAAAACATGTGCAGTGAACTTAGCTGATTAGTGCATCAGTTCTATAAGTAGTATTCTTTTTTTTTTTTTTCCTTTTCTTTTCCAATCACAGTTGACATACAATACTATATTAGCTTCAGGTGTACAACATAGTGATTCGACCTTTATAGCTTACAAAGTGATTACTCGAAGTCTAGTACCCATCTCTCAGCCTACATAGTTATTACAATACTATTGACTGTATTCCCTATGCCAGTGGTCGGCAAACCGTGGCTCGCGAGCCACGTGCGGCTCTTTGGCCCCTTGAGTGTTCTAACGCCACTTCTTCAAAATAGACTTGCCCAGGCCGAAAACCGACTTCTGCACGTGGGCCACGAAGTTTCAATCGCACTGTACATGCGCGCCGCACGTGGTATTTTTGTGGAAGAGCCACACTCAAGGAGCCAAAGAGCCGCATGTGGCTTGTGAGCCGCAGTTTGCCAACCACTGCCCTATGCTGTACTGTACATCCCCATATTTATTTTTATAACTGCCAATCTGTACTTCTTAATCCCTCCACCTTTTTCACTCGGCCCTGCAACCGCCCCCCCTTCCATCTGGCAACCATCAACTTGTTTTCTGTATCTATAGGTTTGTTTCTATTTTATTTGTTTTATCTTTTAGATTCCAGACATAGTGAAGTCATGTAGTATGTGTCTCTCTCTGTCTGACTTGTATTACTTAGCATAATACCCTCTAGGTTCATCCATGTTGTCACAAATGGCAAGCTTTCATTCTTTTTATGGCTGAATGATGTATATGTATATCCATTGTGTACATGCACCACATCTTCTTTATTCATGCGTCTGCTGATGTACACTTAGGTTGCTTCCATATCGTGGCTATTGTTAATAATGCTGCAATTAACCTAGGGGTGCTTATATCTTTTCAAATTAGTGCTTTGGATTTTTTTTATAAATACTCAGAAGTGTTATTGCTGGGTCATATAGTAGTAGTTCTATATTTAATTTTTTTAGGAACCTCTATACCAGTGATGGGCAACCTTTTGAGCTTGGTGTGTCACACTTCACCAAAAAACTGAGCATAACTCGGGTAGTGTGTCACTTTGAGGAAAAAACATTATTTCGCAAATGTTTCATCCTCAGGAGCAGCAAATGTTTCATCCTCGGCATCGGCCGCCTCAGCGGCCACGTGTCATCAGAAATGGCTACGCATGTCAGTGCTGACACGCGTGTCATAGGTTCGCCATCACTGCTCTATACCAAGCATGTCAAACTCGTGGCCGGCAGGCTGCATGCCTGCGGTCCGCCAGCCGCGAGTTTGACATGCTTCCATACTGTTTTCCGGTTGACGTTCCCACCGACAGTGCACGGGGTTTCCTTTTCTCTGCGTTTTCACCAGCACTTGATTGTTGATTTATTGATGACACCGTTCTGACAGGTGTGGTTTTAATTTACGTCTGCCTGATGATTGGTGATGTGGAGCATCTTCTCATATACCTGTGGGTCACCGGTATGTCCTCTTTGGAGAAGTGTCTGTTCAGGCCCTCTGCCCACACACACGGTAGTCTTATCAATTAGAAGAGCTTAACTTTTGATAATCAGTCACTATGGAGTCTGACTGCTGAAAAGAACCTGAGCACTAAATGCAAATCAGGAATCGCTGGTCGCTCTGCACGCGTGTGGAAAAGTGTGCCCATCTCACCCGGCATCCTCGCCAGCGTGTGGAGCAATGGCCGGACGTGTGCTGTGCGGGGAACGCACGTGTAAAGTCACTTTCGTTCCTTGTTCACGGCACACACCGCGAGGGGGGATTAGATGTACAGAAGTGGCATGTTGAGAAATGCGGAATCACCCCGGGAATGAGCACCGAGTTCCTTAGTGTGGTCTTTACCGTGAGATGCTGAGGCAGAACTGTTTTCGGTAGGAACACACCTCTGAAATTATAGTAAAATTCAGTAGGAGAAACGATCCAATATACAAATACGTTCCGCACCGCTTCTCCAGTGGGTCTTAAGGTAAAGCATAGTCCTGCGGCAGCTCAAATTGCTTTTCTTTATCTTTGAAATATGTTTTTATTTATTTCAGAGAGAGGAGGAGGGAGGCAGAGAGAGTTAGAAACATCAGTGATGAGAGAGAGTCATTGACTGGCAGCCTCCTGTATACCCCCTCCTGGGGGTCGAGCCTGCAACCTGGGCATGTGCCCTGACCAGGAATTGAGCCGTGACCTTGTTGTTCATGGGTCAGTGCTCAACCACTGAGCCACACAAGCTGGTCTGCTTTTCTTCTTTGACAAACGCCCCTTTAGTTAGTAAAATGCATGCGACCAGCAGCTTGATTTTGTCGGGACCAAACCTTTCCGCTGAATTGCATTAGAAATGTAGGATTGCAATAGGGAAGGAATAGGTTGGAGTTATAAAACGGCACTCCTGTGCCCCGTTTTCAAAGGGGGAGCAGGCTGTATTGCCGACGGCGGGGGTTGGGGGAGGTTACAGAGAGGGTGTTCCCGTCAGGAGAGACGTAAGACCTTCGGGAAGTGGGGATGCCGAGCGGTTCAGCTTGGGCGAAAGCAGGGGGGATACAGTCCAGGACGCGGGCCTGCTCTAGGGCCGTGTTTGAAGGTGTCATTGGCTCCCAGGACCCTGCACAGCGGTTTTCCGTGCGGCCACCACTGACACAGGAACGTCTGGTCGCGGTCGCAGGGGTCCTTAGGGCCTGCAAGTGAGTGTTCACCACGTTCGCAAAGCTAGAGAGGGCGAGGCTCCACTGGTGGAGTTAGTATAAACCCGTGGTCGGCAAACTGCAGCTCGCGAGCCACATGCGGCTCTTTGGCCCCTTGAGTGTGGCTCTTCCACAAAATACCACGGCCTGGGCGAGTCTATTTTGAAGAAGTGGCGTTAGAAGAAGTTTAAGTTTAAAAAATTTGACTCTCAAAAGAAATTTCAATCGTTGTACTGTTGGTATTTGGCTCTGTGGACTAATGAGTTTGCCGACCACTGGTATAAACAGAAAGCTCTCACCTGCTGATGATGTGTCTCTCACAAAGTTCACACGTAACGCGACACGGCCGAGTTCACAGAAGCACAGCCAGGGCAGCATCCTGGGCCATAAAACGTCATCTCCCAGAGAAGGGCACTGCACGGCTCCCCGCTGCTCCCCCCAAAATGCAAGCGTCTGGGCGTCGGAGCGGCCCCGTGTCTGGGTAGAGAAGACGGCCGGGGGGAGCCGCGTTCCGGCTGGTCTGGGGGTGGCGCCCGGGTGGTGGCAGGTTTGCTACCCGGGACCTGGAACGCGTGGAGCTTCCTGTGTGTGGAGCTGCGTGTAGTGGTGTGTGCGCTGCGGTTGCGTTCACAGCAAACAGCTGCGTGTCCGCCTTTGCACGTGTGTGCAGGTGTGCGTGGGCCTCGGGCTGCTCGGCTGGGTGCATTGCTGCCCCTCCTTCAGGCCCAGCCATTCCGGAACGAGCTTCTGAGCCGTTTCTTTAGACCGAGTCAGCTCTGCACCCGCGGCTCCCGCTGGCACCGGCCCTGAGACGATGTAAGAAAGGGTCTCAGCGGAGGAGGGGCAGGCGGGGAGGAGGGTCTGCCACACGGGCCGGTGCCGACCGCGCAGGTCGTTGGGGAAGGCTGACAGCAGGTATTGCAAACCAGGCCCACGTGTCCCCTCGCGTTGGTCCTGCCTCCCGCCTGAGCAGCCGGACGTGGGGGCCACGCTGTGTTCTCCGTGTGCGTGCGCTGCTGTCACCGTGCTGCTAGCAAACGATGGAGCATCTTCCCCAGACAGAACTGAGGGTGTCGCCTTTCCTTAGACAGACGCCGACACCCAGCCCCAAGGATGCAACGTCCAAACCATGTCCATTGTTCTTTCTGCCAAAGCTGCATTAAAGATAGAACGGCCCGCTGGATACATTCTGACCGAAGTATGGCACTCTGCTCACCTCCTTTATGGCCCTTTTTTTTTTTTTCTTTTTTCTGCCTTCATGGAAAAAACATTCAGGGAATTCAGAATGATTTTTAATAGATTTTTTATCAGCAAATCACTTGAAAGCATGGAAAGTGCTGTGGTTGATTTCCAATTTTGCTATTTTGTTTAAAAGCTACATGTTTTGTTTTTAATATATTCTACTGATTTTTTTACAGAGAGGAAGGGAGAGGGATAGAGAGTCAGAAACATCAATGAGAGAGAAACATCGATCAGCTGCCTCCTGCACACCCCCAACTGGGGATGTGCCCGCAACCAAGGTATATGCCCTTGACCGGAATCGAACCTGGGACCCTTCAGTCCGCAGGCCGACGCTCTATCCACTGAGCCAAACCGGTCAGGGCTTAATAGCTATATGTGTTTAATTGCTATATGTTTTTAAGCTGGATCCATTAACAGTAACAACTAATTTTTGCTTTAAATGTTTAGCCAGAATGTGTAATCCCAGGAACATCAGTTAAAAAAAAGTGCATGCAATTGATTGAAGGGCTGCTGTCCATTTCAGACAACAGCCTGAACACGACCAACGCGGTGCTGTTACTAACACCTGATGTGAGACAGTTCCCTTCTGCAGTCCAGTTTTAAGAAATAATTCGTTCTGTGCAGGTGTCCAAGCAGAAAGGGAAATGAGGAGATTGTATGTTCCTAAGATTATTCAAAAAAAAATCCAAAAAAATAAAAAGGAACAGATGCGTCAGCTTGTCCCCATCTGTCCCAGCACACAGTAAGTTACCAACGTCTCGGGGGTCTCTGGTGGACTTGGCAGGTGGCACTGTTACCGGGCTGCACGAACTCTCGCCCTGGGTACCGTTTTTGGGGATTGCTGTGCAGAACTGCTCCTGATGGTCCAGGAGTGAGCGATGCAGTCGCCAGGAGAGTTTGACTCCCTCTGCAGACTGATTGCGTCACGGTCCTCTCAGTGCCGTCACACGGCTCACCCTGAGACCGGGCGACCCCCGCCGCCATTGTAAGGGACTGTTGGATAACAGAGCAGGAACTCACACGCTGGCAGCCCGTGGAAGGGAACTTTTCATTGTTTTCTCTGACAATCACGGAACTGGAGGTGGGCAGTTGGGGTTTTCCGGATGCGGTCAGCATCGCTGGCTCCTCCTGTGACCTCACAGCCAGAGAAGCCCAGCAGCCCGCTCCTGGCCGCCCTCCCTCCCCGGCCCTCGCCCCGGTGCCGGGGTCCTGGGAGGGTTTCGGAAGGCCAGGGGGCTGCAGGGCAGCACGGGGTGGGCACTGTTCTTTCCCGAACTCCCTCCCAGGGTTGGGGGAGGCCATGAAGGAGACGAGACGGCTGGGGATGCCGTCCACGCTGTCCACAGCGCCCTCCTCCCTCACTGTCCACAGCGCCCTCCTCCCTCACTGTCCACGGAGCCCTCCTCCCTCACTGTTCACGGCTCCCTCCTCCCTCGCTGTCCGCGGTGCCCTCCTCCCTCACTGTCCCCGGCGCCCTTCTCCCTCGCTGTCCACAGCGCCCTCCTCCCTCACTGTTCACAGGGTCCTCCTCCCTCACTGCCCGCGGCGTCCTCCTCCCTCGCTGTCTGTGGCGTCCTCCTCCCTCGCTGTCCTCTTTTTTGTCTCTCTCCCAAGAGGCAGCACAGGCAGACTGGACAACACGGAGACTGAAATCCTGAGTTCCTGCCCCGATGTGTCAGTTACCCCTAACAGGGTGACTGTGGGCCAGTCCCAGCCCCTCTCCAACATGTCCTGCCCTCGCCTGTGGAAGGAAAGACTGCTTAATAATTAAAGCTCTCTCCCGACACTAAAAAGCCTGTGATTCTGGCGTTTCTCCTCCACTTTGCTTAGGCCCCTATCAAGGCTTGTTTCGAAAGAAGCATCACTTCTCAAATTACCACATTTCCTTTGTGGAAATAGTTAGGCATATTGCCTTTCTGTCAAACCTTGTATTTTTTATATGATGCCTGAGCTTGAGGTGGCAAATCATAAAATAAGTTAGGTTTCTCTTTCCGAGTGGGCTCCCTGCTTTTCTATGTAGGCGTCTCCGACTTACTGGGAGACTCCCCCCCCCACCCCGCCCCTGTGCCTCCTTGCTCTCCCCGCACAGCCATTTCCCTGTGGGGTTCTGTGTGTGACAGACACAGCCAGGGGACAGAGAGGAAGACAAGAGAGAAAGATGACTTTGTCCTCGGCACATTCGAGGCCCTCAATCCAGGAGGATGAGGGCGTGCACAATCTGTTTCACAGATTTTTTTGGAGCAAAAATGTCCCTTGCCATCCGCTGCCTGGTAAGTCTACAGTTCAAGACCTGCCCACGACTTGTTATCTAAACAAGTAAGATGTGTCCTGCTCATGTCAACCGTCCTCGGTCAGTAAACAATATCTTAATGACTTATCGATGATCATGACGATCCTCCCCATAATGACGGCCAGCCCAGAATCTTCCCAACCCCAAAGGGAGCTCATTCCGGAACGTCCTGACGTGGATGCCTTTTTCTCGAGGCCTCCGGATTTCAGAGCCGGGCTTCGTCCCTTGGCCATTTATCCCTGATGTGGGCATGTAACGCAGGGACACCCGGTCCCTTTTTCTATCCAGTTTTGAAAAAAATATGTCCTGTTTGTAACCATCTCTCATCAGGCTCAATGCTCCAAGAAAGGGCGGGACCCAAGGGGAGGAGGAAGGAGCTGTCCTTGACTGTGGTGCTGAACGCGTGTTGTCTGGGGTGTTTGAAGAAGAGAGTAGAGGCTAGAGCTGCAGGCTTCTGCCCTCTCTGGTCTATGGAGCCAAGTGCTGGCGGGAATTTGGCCCATCGGGGGGTCCTCTGAGAGACGTGCAGCCGCCGCACAGAAATGTTAGCATGTGTTAACCACCTTCCCTGCCTCCCCTGGAACCCTGACCCCTTCTCATCGAGATCCTCTTAGCCCTTGAGGTGAAAATCACATAAAATACTGCCTTGTTTTGCATTTTCCCTGTCACCTTTGGTAGAACATAGGTAGCAGTCAACTGAGTACCCGATGAGCCCAGGACCCCAGAGTCGGTGGGTCACTCTGGTTCACTTGACGGAAGCAGTTTGCATATTCTAACAGAGCCTCGTTTTTGAGGGCTCCCCACTGGCAGCTCAGCTGCAGGATTCAAAGGAGTTGTGATTTGTCTGCAAGATCATTGTTGGATACGTGAGATCGTTGCCAGGATATGTGAATCTCAGGCTCAGAATGGGAATGCTCCAGTGTAAATCCCCCGGGTATTAGTATTACAGGTCACACGACTACTCTTAGGACCCCAACCCCGCCCACCGCGTTTATATGGGATTCTGTTCTGACTTTGCTGTCGGTGCACATCCTTCCTCGGGAACGGGGATCCAGGTGTGATGGACGACGCGTCGTCGTTATGATGGGTTAGTGAGTGTGTCTACCTCACAGTGGCGGACCAGAGGCTGTTACACGTCAGCATTGTGGAAAAAGCATTTCCCAACAGGTGGCAAGATGGAGGGGGCTTTTCTGGATTTCGCTGGCTATTCAACCGAAGGAAATTTGAACCTAAGCGACTCCAATAGATGGAAGAAAAGAGTATCGCTCTGCGTGAGGGGGGGCCTGGGGGGAAAGACAGGTTAGGCAGGTCTTTTGTGGGGGTCCTCGCTTTGGGTCCAGGCTGCAGGAAGACGGGTGTACCCGACTAAGCAGCTCTCAGGGCAGGCTGGTGCCGGGGTGGGGAAGACACAGAGGAACATGACCCCAACCCGAGGCCCCTAGACTGCCCAGCCAGCCTCTGCCACCATCCTGCCTTCTCCGAACTGGCGTGTTGCCTGAGAAACCATTCGGTGATCACACACACGCCGGGCAGGCTCTCGTGGGCTCTGCCACAGCGAAGAGAAGAAAGGGGTGGGCGCAGGGCACTGCCAAAACTATGGCATCCGTACAGAAGTCTGCCTCGTTTGCAGACAGATCCACTCAGCATCGGGCTGCCTCAGAGGCCAACACACGGCGCGACGGGTGGGCCCGTCCTCCACCTCCCGTTCTCGTCCCGGGTTCCCCGGCTTCTCTCGATCCCTGCTCTGATTTACACGGGTTTTTTCTCAAAAAAAGAAGATGAATTTTAAAAACATTTGATCAAAGGGTTTTACTCCCCGGGAAGCACTCAGGACCATAGGAGATCCTGCAGAACGTTGCCACATGAATGAATGCGGTATCCATCGTCGGTTGACACCGGTGGGCCACAGTCTGAGTCCGTCGATCTTCTCCCAGGGGAGGGGCTGCAGCAGAGGTTTCACAGACGAGTGTCGCCTGGCGTTCTCGTGACGACGGGGAGAGGCAGGGCCAGCCTTAAATCTAGGGCAGCTGTGGGGGTGGGAAGCCGTGAGAGACGTGATGAAGACAAAGGGAAGGATGGGGAACTCGGCGTCTGTGACGGGGAGAGAGAGAATGTCCCTCCTGGAGGAATACATCATTTTCCACCGAGAATGGCCGAAGCCCGATCTCTGGGGCATTTGTCCGTAATCCTCCTGCTTAGGAAACTTGAAAAGAGACTGTAGAGTATCCCACAAAGGCTAGAACAGCAAATCTAGGCAAAAACGCAACAAAATTAGAGACAGCAGATAAGCATTAGAGAAGGGCATTGTGGTGAGTAAAGGAGCGGAGGCCTGAGGCCTGAGGCCTGGGAGCAGCTCTTTCCCAGCCAGCCTCTGGGAGGGGGCATCGGAGCGGAGCGGAGAGGATGCACTGGGTCGTGAATTGGAAGCCCGGGGCTTGGGCCCCATGAATAGAAGGAGCTTGGGAAGCTGCTGTTCTCTTCCAGTTCCCTGGGGCTGTTGCATTGTGAAGACCCAGAGCAAATGGAAGCTGCACTCAGACCGAAACCGACGCCGGGTGGGGCTGCTCACCACCAGCTGCCGCGGAGGCAGCCACGGAGCGCACGAAAGTGGGGAGCATGTCCACCTGCGTAGGTTTGGGGAAGGCCTCCCTCCGTCCCCACGGTCCCCGTATATCAGAGGACGGTGGCCGTTTGCTGGGCGTTGTGTTTCTGTCTTTGTCGGATGAGGAAGGGGTCATGGGCATTCAGAAAGTCCCCGAAAGTCGCCCTTGACACCTTCGCTCACGCCCTAGTCCCGAGGCCCCCGGTGCCTCGAATGGCCACGTCCGCCTTGCTTTCATGTCTCCAGACCTGGGTGCTGGCCTGTGGGGAAGCTGTCCCGGTCCCCACTGAAATGAAACAAATAGTGGTGTGAGGAGTTTTTTATCCAGTTTTACTTATTCCTCGGAAAGAGCACTCCCCCTGAGTCAGGCCCCTCTGTCTTTGATCTGTTTGCCGGCCTTTCTTGAGGGAACCCTGGAGGGAACCCTGGAGGAAGCCAGTGATGGTTGTCATTTAAAACCCCGTGTTGGTCGCTGGCTTTATTTCTTGGCGTGGAAACCGCCAGGTCTGCGAGGCACTCTCCGCCTGACCCGGCCCTCGCCCCAGGCTCTGTGCCTGCTGCCATCATCAGCCTCCTTCAATCCACGCTTCCTCCTTCACGGCGCTCTTCAGCTCCCACGGTCCCCTCGCCCCCCCCCCCGCCGGTGAAACCCGCCCGGGCCTCCCTCTACCGTGGAATGGACCCTAAGAGGACCCTCCGCGTCAGCTGGGCTGTCCACTCCCTAACCTCATTGCCCTTGCATGCTGCTCCTCCATCCCTCACCTGCTGTGGCCGTGGCCGTGGCCGGAATGCCGTCCTGCCTTCTCAGCCTAAATCCCGCGTCTAGGTCCAGGCCCGGCGAGGTCCCCGCTGAGGTGGGCCCCCGCACTGCTCGGCGTGGGGACATCTCCCCGTGCACCCCAGGCCCACGTGGCACTCGTCTTCAGTCGCTCTTCGTGTCTGCAGTGCCTCGCCCTGTGCGCCTAGTGAGGCGCTGGGAGGGACGGGCAGGCAGTGCTTGGGGCCTCGCGCCTGGACGCCGGCCGGGCCTGCCTTGTGCGTGCACTGGAGCCCCCCTGGTGCCTCCCCTGATGCTCAGCCGCTCCTCCGGGGCCTACTCAGAACTGCCTGGCCAGACCGCGCCGAGGCCACGAAGACCCCAGCTCCCCAGGGTCACTATCTGCCCCGCCTGCCAGCGTGACTCCTTTTTATTTCCCAGGGGGCCAGGGCTGATGGGTTAGGGTCTGCGTGCCCGGACCCTGTTTCATGCCATGTGCCCAGCTTCCCGTGGCAGGGATGCCTGCCAGCGGGGCACAGCACAGGGATGAGCCGCCAGGTGAGCCGTGAAGAGCCGAGGCGGAGGCTGGGGCGATGGTCTCTGCAGGAGACAGGATGTGCCCGCGTTAGATTGAATGGAGCCAGAAAACCTGCACCAGCCCACGGGCTGAAGGGGGCAGGTGAGGGGGCGGAGTGCTGGCAGGTGGCGTGGCTGCGGGAAGCCAAGGTCTCCTGTGAACCAAGCACGAGGTTGGCACGAGGATAATGGGCCTGGGCCCAGGCGGGAAGGTTCTAGGGATGGCCCTGGCGTGAGATGCAGCCAGAGGCTGACCCGCTCGCCTGACCACCGCCCATGTCCATGTGGCATCTGGAAAAGGCGGGGTGGGGAGAACGCGGAATGAATGCCATGTTCCATAGGAGCCTTCAGAAGGATGCTCATTCCTTCACAACACCGTGCTGGGAGAAACGTACCATGGTCTAAGAGTACGGCCAGGGTGAGGTGTGCCCGCCGGCTGGTGTTATCTGTGACTCTGCGTAAATAACCTGCGTGTGTGTGTGTCTTCAAGAGCAGTCATCTCTCCAGGAAAGCAAGGACAGCGGTAAACCGGGCTGGGGTCCCGCGTGCGGGCCGGGGGAGAGGCAGGTCTCCCCTTGTATTGCAGCTCTGCCTTTTACGGGCCCAGTGGTCACACTGAAGGCGCATTTTCTTTCTCTCCGCTCCTCCCTCACGCTGCTCTCTCCTCAGGGCCCGGCCCTGCTGCTGGCTGAGCGGCGTGGCCGAGTGTCAGAACACATCAGTCCGACCGTGATCTGATCGATGCCGCCGCCGGAGCACTGGGTCAGCGATCAGGGGCTGAGCAGACGCCGTGCTCTCCCTCCGTCTCCCCACCCAGCCCCACCGTGACGCTGTCCTCTCTACTCTCATGACCTAGAACCTTCGCTTAATTATTAACCAAGCTACCAAAGCTAATTTTTTACACTTTAAAAACTCTCTGTCCTGTTATAACAGAACTAGAGGCCCAGTGCACGAATTCATGCATGGGTGGGGTCCGGCCAGCCTGGCCCCCAACTGCCCTCCCCTGCAGCCTGGTCCCCCCAACTGCCCTCCCCTGCAGGCCTGGGTCCCCCCAACTGCCTTCCCCTGAAGGCCTGGTCCCCCCCAACTGCCCTCCCCTGCAGGCCTGGTTCCCCCAACTGCCCTCCCCTGCAGGCCTGGTCCCCCCCAACTGCCCTCCCCTGCAGGCCTGGTCCCCCCCAACTGCCCTCCCCTGCAGGCCTGGTCCGCCCCCAACTGCCCTCCCCTGCAGGCCTGGTCCTCCCCAACTGTCCTCCCCTGCAGGCCTGGGTCCCCCCCAACTGCCCTCCCCTGGAGGCCTGGGTCCCCCCCCAAATGCCCTCCCCTGCAGTCCTGTCAGGAGGAGGAGACGGTAGGAGGTTGGTCAGCCGGCCTGCCCCAATCGGGGCTTGATCAGGGCCAGGCCGGCTTGGCAGAGGGGCTGAGGGCGATTGGCTGGTGGGCCCCGTCCCTGATTGGGATGGAGGGGACCATGGGGGTTCAGGGGCTGGGGGAAGGGCCGTGGGAGGTTGGCCAGCCAGCCCTGCCTCCAATTGGTGTTGCAGGGGGCCAATCGGGAGTGGAGCTGGCTTGGGGGAGGGGCTGCAGGCAGTTGGCTGGCTGGCCCTACCCCTGATCAGGGTTGGGGCACTGATCTGGGGTGGGGTCAGGTGGGAGAAGGGGCTTCAGGAAGTTGGCCGGGTGGCCCCATCCCCTATTGGGGTAGAGGGGCAATCAGGGGTGGGGCCAGCTGGGGTTAGGGACTTCAGGCTAATTGGGGTGGTGGGGGCCCATTGGGGGTGGGGCCGGCCAGGGAGACAGGCCACGGGAGGTTGGCCAGCCAGCCCCACCCCTGATCTGGCTGGTTCACTGGCCACAGTGGGCGTCATAGCCACCAGTCGTTCCCGTCGTTACAGCGTTCCGGTCGCTGGCTTTTTATATATATAGATATCATTTAGGTACTTCTTCTACCCCTTACTCCTTGTTGCCCCCTACTCACACCTATGATTAAGATGCCCTCCACGCTCTCTCCCCTGCCTGTCACTATTAAGGTCCACATCTGGGCTGACCCAGGTAGGGCTTGGTTAGAGTCTCCAGTTTGCTTAGACCTTTTATTAGTGAAGCAGCCTTAGTACCCATCTGAAAGCCAATCTTAAGTATATGGTTGTCCCAAGGAAATCCCTACTTTTCAGACATAATTTGCTTTTGCTTTTCTTCTAACCACATTGTCATTTTTGAAATGTTCTCTGATGCTACCACAAATGGAAAAGTCACCAAAAAAATCAATTCTTCAGTGAAGTGTTGCATCTGTAATGCATATTTATGATTATGGGACAGCTATTTAAACTGTATCTTAAGGCCCGGCCAGTGTGGTTCAGTGGTTGAGCATCGACGTATGTACAAAGAGGTCACAGTTCGATTCCTGGCTGGGGCACGTGCCTGGATTGCAGGCTCCATCCCCAGTGGTGGGTGGGCAGGAGGCAGCTGATCAGTGATTCTCTCTCATTATTGATGTTTCTCTCTCTCTCCCTTCCTCTCTGAAATCAACAAAGGTATATTTTTAAAAAATAAATAAAATGTATCTTAACATTTAAATTATAAGTGCCTCCGATATTATATGCTTAAAAAGTAATAAAGGTATAAAAAGTAAAATAAGTATAATAAAAATGCAAGTAATCATTAAACATCAGTAGACACTATACCTCATTTCAGTAAATATAATAAACCAGAGGCCCAGTGCATGACATTCGTGCACTGGGGGCGGGGTCCCTCAGCCCGGCCTGCACCCTCTCGCAGTCTGGGACCCCTCAGGGAATGTCCGACTGCCAGCTTAGGCCCGCTCCCTGCAGGGAGCCCCCGAGGGGTCCTTAGTGTTGCCACAGAGGCGGGAGAGGCTCCCGCCACAGCCACTGCGCTCGCCAGCCATGAGCCTGGCTTCTGGCTGAGCGGTGCTCCCCCTGTGGGAGCACACTGACCACCAGCGGGAAGCTCCTGCATTGAGCGTCTGCCCCCTGGTGATCAGTGCCTGTCATAGCGGCTGGTCATTCTGCCTTTTGGTTGGTTTGCGTATTAGGGTTTTATTATATAGGATGATTGTTCAAAATGCCTCCCATTCCTACCATGTCAATGTGGACAAGATAGCGCCTCACTATCCCACCCAACACTTGTGCTCCGGTTTACCGGGATAAACCATGTCAATCCCTGAGAAATAAGAAAGTCTTTAATAGACTTTTATCTTAGTAGTTTGCTAAAGATGTCCCAAGATACTCAAAGAGTATGTGTAAAAATACAAATACATACATGTATGTATACACACTAGTTCACAAAGTTGTATATGTATTCGGGTTGCACAGCCATATAGAGCAGAAGTTAGTCAAACTTTAAAATCTGATAGGACAGCGCATTAAGTCTACTTTGTGGGCGATGTGGAGGAGCACTTAGGAATTTAACATCAGCAAACAGGTTCCCTTTGAAACAGCGCATTGGATGTGCAGGCAGGTCTCGGTCACACTTCCAAGACCGGTGCGCTGGGAGGGTGAGCGTGCTGTTGACTCGCGCTCGCTGGTGAGGGTTTCCGTGTTAAATCGTCTTTGGTGACTTCAAAGCATGTTTGAAGTCCTCCGTCTGCATCGCTCTCGCACGAAGACAAATATTCTTCCCACTTGGTGCAGCTGATGGAGCTGCATGTGACACTTCTAGGAGAACCCCGTTTCCGATTTAACACCGAGCCCCTGCCTTTGTCTGCAGCTACGACAGCGAAGGTCGCCTGACCAACGTCACCTTTCCGACGGGCGTGGTCACCAACCTCCATGGCGACATGGACAGGGCCATCACCGTGGACCTGGAGTCGTCCAGCAGAGACGAGGATGTCAGCATCACTTCCAATTTGTCCTCGATCGACTCTTTCTACACCATGGTTCAAGGTAAACACGAACACATCCTGTAAACACAGGCCCGGCCCCCAGAGAGAATGCGGCCTCCTCATGGTCTCAGGGGAACCGGAGCAGGGGAGGTGGACATAGGAACCTCCAGAGGTAGTGAGGAACCGGCCTCATGTCTACATGCGATGGTTGTTGAGTTATATGTACATACAGGCGTGTCCCAGAAAAATGTATACACATTTTGAATGGTTATAAAGTCACTGTTCATTAACATGCAGTTCGTTTTCCAAATGTACAGGAATCTACAGAAATGAATAATTATTTCTATGAATGCCTGTTTTCAAACCGATGCCCGTTCCAGTCCAGACGCTGCTGATAACGCAAAGCAATGGAATCACAAACATCAAGCATTATTCCGTGCATTGCCTGTTGCCTGTTTTGTACCGTGAACTTTATCTTCTATGTATCCCCATAAAAAAAGAGTCTAGTGGCTCTTTAGGGTATATTTCCTCTGTTCAAAGCTTAGTCTGGCTTCACCCATTATTTCAGATCAGTTAAACCTGAAAAGGAATGAGCACGAAGTGAGTTGTCAGCTGTTAAAGTGTGTATTCAGTTTTGGGGACACTGAATACATTATATTATAAAGTTATGTAGCATAGAAAACAATATGTTAACCTGGAAACCTTCCATTCCCGTTTAATAAAACAGTTTATTCCCACGCTTCACGTGCGTCATCAGACCCTGCCTGGGTCACCGTCCTGGTGTCCTGAGCCCGTCACCCTCACCGCCGGGCATCCCGTGTTGGAGTCACAGCGCTTTCGGAATCCGGGACACGGTCTCCGAATGCCCCTGTGGTGTGGTCACTGGAAATTCTATCCCAATTCCAAACACGCACGTACGTCATGTCTGCACTTTGAGTTCTTCGCATCTGTGTCCGACGTCTCCATGACGGGACCTCCCGCCAGAGTCCTTTACGGCGCACTCCTGAAAAAGCCCATTTTCAGTGACAACTGCAATTGTGAGGTCGTAGCCCCAAGAGGAATTGCTAACTCTGAGTTAAACTTCTTCGACCCATTTCCTTTTGTTACTAATTCTGTCAGGTAGTCTGCACAATCATCTGAAATTAGTATTGCTTGAATTCATTTATTCTCCAAGTCGTCTATGTCAGTGGTCGGCAAACCGCGGCTCGCGAGCCACAGCCGTGGTTTCCCGCTCTGTTGACTAATGAGTTTGCCGACCACTGGTCTATGTTGGCAAGCATTTTAAGCTGAAGCAGTAGCTTACAATATGAAATGTTTTTGGTATCAAATGTAAGATGAGTCTCTTCTTTTTAAAGTCCATTTCAAGTGAACTATCACCTTATATTTGGGGTAGAGAGGGTATAGCTATTAAATCTTTTCAATGTTCTTTGGTAAAAGGTACAGGGATGGGGGAGGAGGGTCCCCTAGACCCTGAAGGTGACACCAGCCTCGGGAAGAGCACATACTCAGCTCTTTGCAGAACGCTCACTGCCCGACCCTCGGAGGTTGTGCCCCCATTTAGCTCGTCAGGCAGATGAGGAAAGGGACCCATCAAAGTGGAGAAGCCTGTAAACCCCCTACGTTTCCTCTCGTTGTCGGCCACACCTGGTGCGGCGGGAAATGCCAGGAATCAGAGTGGTCTTACTGTTTTCTAAGCGGACATCCTTACACGTTTTTACTTCCTTATGAATGCAGTTCGGTCGGCATTTTAGAAATTGGTGTCACTTCTTGGGCATCTCTGGCGAGTGTTTCATCCATGCCTGTGGCTCACGCTCTCTGCTGCTTGTCCCGCAGACCAGCTGAGAAACAGCTACCAGATCGGCTACGACGGCTCCCTGAGGATCATCTACGCCAGCGGGCTCGACTCCCACTACCAGACGGAGCCGCACGTGCTGGCCGGCACCGCCAACCCAACCATGGCCAAGAGAAACATGACCCTCCCTGGGGAGAACGGCCAGAACCTGGTGGAGTGGAGGTTCCGGAAGGAGCAAGCCCAAGGGAAAGTCAACGTCTTTGGCCGAAAGCTCAGGGTACGTGTCGGAGAGCGGTGTCTGTGACTATAAATGGTTCTTCCCGGGAAGTCGGGAAATGGCATGGAGCACAACCTCCAGCAGCCCAGATGTCGACTGATTCTTATTTCACTAATGTTTTCTTTAAATCTTAGCTTCTCCTTCACCCACTCAGGATGGTGCTCCCCATTCTGCACCCCTAATGTGGGGCTGGGGTCATTAAGAATGGGCTTCAATATGTAAAGTTTTCCAGATCATAAAGACGTGCATTGAAAGGAGAGCTGGCCAGTGGAAGGTGGGCTAGTTCTTTATATTCTCAACTAGAGGCCCGGTGCACAAAATTCGTGCAGCGGGGGTGGGGGGGGCTGTCCCTCAGCCCAGCCTGCACCGTCTCCAATCTGGGACCCCTCAAGGGATGCCCAACTGCCCGTATAGGCCCGATCCTCGGGGATTGGGCCTACACGGGCAGTTGGGCATCCCTCTCACAATCCAGGACTGCTGGCTCCCAACCACTCACCCGCCTGCCTGCCTGATGGCCCCTAACCGCTTCTGCCTGCCAGCCTGATCACCCCCTAACCACTCACCTGCCAGCCTGATCAACACCTAACTGCTCCCCTGCTGGCCTGGTCACCCTTAACTGCCCTCCCCTGCTGGCCTGGTCACCCCTAACTGCCTTCCCCTGCAGGCCTGGTCCCCCCTCAACTGCCCTCTCCTGTGGGCCTGGTCCCCCCCAACTGTCCTCCCCTGCAGGCCTGGTCACCCCTAACTGCCCTCCCCTACAGGCCTGATTGCCCCCAACTGCCCTCCCTTGCAGGCTTGGTCCCTCCCAACTGCCCTCCCCTGCTGGCCTGATCACCCACAACTGCCCTCCCCTGCAGGCCATCTTGTGTCCACATGGGGGCAGCCATCTTTGACCACATGGGAGCGGCCATCTTGTGTGTTGGAGTGATGGTCAATTTGCATATTACCCTTTTATTAGATAGGATTTTTTAAAGTAGAGTTTGGGCACATGGGAGAGTATCAGCGTCAGACCTAACACCCGCCTCCTCGCTACTGATGTAATGTTGAAGAGGAATGTAATGACATCCCTGATTATGCTGGTGACCTTGATCTTTGCAAAGTGTTCTCTGCGTGACCATTTCACACCGAGTCGTGTATATCTCGGAACGCGCTGTGGTGTGGGACGCCTATTTAGTGCTTAATCTAAGACAACATAGACTCAGGGCTAAACCACAAGTTACAGGGAAACCACCTTCAGACCACCACGAGCTGAACCTGACCCATTCTTTCTACTAGTAAACAGGGTTTAGTTTATCAGGTAACTAGGTAACTATTCCTAAAATCACTTGCCTTGCCATTAAGCAGAAGTACTTACAATCAAAGAGAGAGAACAGAACACAGAGCATACATTAAAATGTCCATGTTTTCTGCACCAAAAATTGTTAAGTTATTATCACAATCCAACATTATGTACCTTGACAAACCTTTATGGAAAAAACAAACAAAAAAAAAAAAAAAACAGCTACTGACCACAATCCTGTCTCTATTCCCAAGAAATAAAAATGAACCAGTGGGTCAAATACAGTGTGTGTGCCACTTACGGGTTATGTTCCGACTCCGCTTCAGGAGCAAGGCCGGTGTTTGGGACTGAAGCCAGGGTCTTCGGGCACCATTGCCACGTGCTCCACCCCACCCGCACCCAGGCTGTGGAGCCAGGATGCCCGTGCCCCGCCCCCCAGATCAGGAGGCAGGCAGGGGCTGGGGAGGCGGGGGGAGGGCGGTTCGGGCAGAGGAGTGAGAAGGGAGAGCAGTGGGGCGCCAGGAGGAGGTGAGGTGATGGCGAGAAAGCAGGCTTGGACTTGCCCCAGGTCACTTGGCGAGGGGCTCGGGCTGTTGCCACAGTCGACTCCAGCTGCCGCCTTTCCTTCGGCGGAGCCTGGCTTCAGTGGCTGCCTGCACCCCTCTGCCTGCACCCGTCTCTGCCTGCACCCCTCTCTGCCTGCACCCTTCTCTTCTCCCCAGGACCTGCCTCCAGGGGCCATTGCAAACCAGAAGCCAGCTGCAGGCTGTCTCCTACTCACTGTCCCTAAAGCAGGCAGATTACACACACACAGTCTCAGGCACAGGGTTGCCTTCATTAGACACGCAAGAATGCCGCTCCCACACGTGCTCCCCATTCTGCACCCCAAAGACAGCCCCACCTGAAATTCAGAACCCACGGTTCTAGACCGGGCTCCACTTTTTACTAATAATCAGCCTTCTGGGGAAATCATCGCATCCGTCAACCTCATTTCCTTATCTGTAGCGTGGCTGTCTATAGCATGATCTGAGTAACATATCATCTACATGCTCCCTTACGAAGCAGACATGACAGACAGAGCTGTATTGTGGATAAAAGAAATGTGCCCTCCCCTGCCTGTCCCCCACCATTGTTACAGAATCATGTGAGACGGTGGGCAAGTACGCTTTCAGCGAGAGGCCTGGTTGTTCCTAACCCCACCCGGAGAATCCCACCCCCGTCCACGGACGCCGGCTTTCAGACCCTCACAGCGGAGGGACGGGAGGGGCTGTTTCGGTCACAGGTTACGAAGGTGCCGGGAGAGGGAGGAGGAGGCCAGTTACCGGAGCACATGTGGCTGTTCTTGGTGCCGAGCTGTGTGTACGTGTATCCTTGTCTGCTTATTAGCACTGCTTTTTTAGACGTAAAAGGAAATTAGGAAGAGCAGAGGGAAAGAGGGGGAGTCCGATCGGACGTTGCTGGTTCTGATTCTAAACGGAGACCCTCCTCATTCTGGGGAGGAAGGGACTGCGTCACCACGGCGTGGTTTCCTCCCGACAGCGAGGCCCAGGCTGCAGGGCGGGCGGGCGAGAGTTTGCAGAGGACACTGTCCCCTGGGCATGCGGCCGCGCTCCGGTGATTCCCGCCATGTGTGCGCGGCTCCAGGCACAGCACCCGCACCACCAGGGGGCCTTCTTCCCTCCAAGACAAGGTTGGATGTGCCAGCTCCGCCTGCTCGCTGCATTCCTCGGTGGACTCAGTGAGAAGCCCTAGGAGGGAAAGTCTGGCCTCAGGACTGGCCCTGGATCTGCCCGAGAGGGGAGGGGGGCCGGGAGCCCCAGGCCAAGGGCGTGGGAAGCGGCGAAAGCCACGGTGTGCCTCGCATCCTCCCTGGAAGGGAGACCGTCTCCTCTCCCTCATCCTTTCCCAGCAGGACGTCCTTCTCGCTCTTCCACTCTGGCCTCCGTGGAGGCCGGGGCCTAGCGCAGGGGGACCCTCCCGTGTGTACCCGGTGAAGGAGAGGAGGAGGACCAGCCAAACGTATCCTCTGGCTCTTTCTCTCGTTGCATCTACACCTTCTGGAGAGGGCTCTGCGCAGCACTCATCCCTGCAAACGCTTGGCCGCCACCGACAAGCCTGACCCCGGGCATGAGATTGCGTGGACAGAGCAGCTAGAGCGCTGGATGCAGTCGTTTCAGATGGTAAAGAAAGGCGAGGATTAGACCAGGAAAACACGCCGACGGCACTAGCAGCGTGAAAGCCCTTTCTGTGAAGTAATCCACCAGTGAGATCGGGACAGAGACCAGGCCAGGCACAGCAGAATGGAGATTGGACGGCTCCTTACTCCTTCATAGCCTAATTGGTTTTAAGAAGCCACGTGCATAATAGTTGCTGGCTGCTGTCTTATAATGTTTAGTAAATGTTCCTAATTTTTTCCAGGGTTAGACTTTGGAACTGGCCTTTGTCATCAGTTATCAAAAAAAAAGGGTCACTCCAATCAGAAAATTCATCTACACTTGCCCAGAATTCAGATGCTTAAAAGGGGGGAAAAAATCAGTCAATTCTTTAAAAAGCAATTCTCAGAATTTGCAAGACAAAGGTGCCTTTGAAGGCACACGTAATATGACGGCACATTTAAACCTTACGCCACCGGGCACGCTGTGTGGCATCCTGGTTGTGCCTTTAATCTGCGTGGCACAGACTAGGGTGGGAGCGTTAGCACTCGCTGGCGTGTGGGGAGACACAAACCAGTCTGCAGCCCGTGGATGTTCCGACAGGGACACGAGGGAGTCGAGAGAATGTGGCCGAGAGCATCAGGCAAGGAGCTGGCCCTCCCTCCCCTCCGTAACGTCCGGGCACGTGACTAGGATCTGATGGTGCGTGTGTCTTTAAGCATGAAGACATGATCTCACGTCTTTGTGCCTTCGTTTTGCCAGCATTCCACAGGCAACTGAGGCCCCTCCCAGCACCGAAGGCTCGTGTGGTTAATGACAGGCGTGCTGGGCCTGATCGTGGGAAAGGGGGCCTTCCATGCTCCCCGAGAGGAATGCTGGACGTCACAAAGGAATTCCGGGATCCTCATCCAGACCCGCGTTTGGGGTCACTCGCGTAGCTGGAGGAATGATCTGGTCTTTTTTTATCGTAGGTGAACTATCCCGTTGAACGTGGTATTTGTATGTTAAAAACATTTTTTTCAAAGGCCACTGGGCAATGGAACATACGACTGTCCCGTTGCCGTGACATCATGAAGGTGTGATCAGGCGGGACTGTGTCCTACGATGGAGATGTCCCCTGAATTCCGCACTTTGTTCACAACCCAGAGGAGAAAGTTTGGACATGTTTGGGAGGGGTAGGAAGAAAATGGGTTTTCTTTGGTATCTGTTGAAATTTTAATGTTGAATCACAGTGGCTGGTGGCTGGAAAAGTAAGAATGGTTCAAGTCGTGGCTTGTGTAACAGATTTTTTTTTTGTGTACTCATGACTGTAAACCTACTTTTGCCCTGCCGTGTGTGTGTGTGTGTGTGTGTGTGTGTGTGTGTGTGTGTGTACACAGATATGGTGTGGGCGGTGTGTGTGCATAACTGATTGTTGATGTCCATTTTGAAAGTTCGAGCTAGGACATGGTCGCGTGAAATTAAGATCTCCCCATTGAATTTTTAACAATCCAAACAGTCAACAAGACTTCGTTATGTACCAGCCACCAGGCCACATGGCAGACCTAAGAGTGGAGGTCCCGACCTCACACTGAGGGGGTCCCCAGGCTGCGAACACTGTGGGCCGTTGCGAGGTAGAACTAACCCGAGGCCACATCCCCGCGGCTGTGACGCTCACTGGTTTGGGTGTGCCACGGAGCACCGACAGTAACAACCGAACGGGGTTGAAGATTCTGGCTGTGGCCTGGGGCCACCCAGAGACCCTCTCCCAGCAACGTGGTGTGAGACTTGTAAACGAATCTCAAACATCAGGCTGTGCAGACGGGGGAGCAGAGGATCTAAGTCCCCGTCCGTCAACCAGATGTCATCCAAGGAAAAGGCGTTCGGGAGAATTGTGACATTTCAGCATTCGGCCAAAAGCAATGATCGTGTGTGTAGCCTCCTGCTATTTTAGCTCATTAATAATTTACGGTGATGTGGGTTCCAGCTTACACTCAGCTGCTCTGCAGAGGGCTACCGTCCCGCCCACCACGGTTTTATGTAATGCAGCCCCGATCACCCCGCTGAGCACTTCTCTCCCGGTGCCCGTGGGAGGGGCCGGGAGCCATCTGCCTCGATGTCCTATTTCCCATGGTCGTATCGTCTGAACCAACTTTAAGGCAAACACGTTTCGGTGCTGTTCTTATCGGTTGCTCGAGTTTACAAAGTTTAATTGAAAGGGCTTTGAACAAATGCCAGGCTGTCTTTCTGCTTAATGAAACCTTTTAAAAGAGCAGTTAATCTACCGCCTTGCACTTGCACCCGAGAAGTTGCAAAATTAATTTACTGACAAAGAGAATCAATCACCATAAATGGTGTTTAAACCACGGTGGGGGCGACAAAGGGTAACCGGGGGCGGGAACTCCATCCGCGTGATTTATCTTGTCGCCCCCGTGGCTGTTCTCACAGGTCAACGGCAGGAACCTCCTTTCCGTCGACTTCGATCGAACCACGAAGACAGAGAAGATCTATGACGACCACCGTAAATTCCTGCTGCGGATCGCCTACGACACGTCGGGGCACCCGACGCTCTGGCTGCCGAGCAGCAAGCTGATGGCCGTCAACGTCACCTACGCATCCACGGGGCAGATTGCCAGCATCCAGCGCGGCACCACCAGCGAGAAGGTGGACTATGATGGCCAGGGGCGCATCGTGTCCCGGGTCTTCGCGGACGGTAAAACGTGGAGTTACACGTACTTGGAAAAGGTAGGTCTGCCCATTCCCAGTCCCAACCCCGTGCGGCTCGGGGGTTGCGCGTCAGCCCGTGAACCGGGGGGGGGTCACGGTTCGATTCCCAGTCAGGGCACACGCCCGGGTTGTGCGGTGGATCCTCAGTGTGGGGCGTGCCCACAAGTCCCGCTCATTGTTGATGTTTCTGTCTCTCTCTCCCTCTCCCTTCCTCTCTGAAATCAACAAAACATTTTTTTTTTTTAAAGACAACTAGGGAGGCAGTGACTAGTCCTTTTCAGCCACCTCCCAGAGCACTATGTACGTCAAGGGGACAGCGACGCCGCCTGAGCCCCGTGTACCACCCTCGGCATCGCTGTGTGGTCTCAGCCATGCAGCAGAGATGAGTCCGCGTGAGCGAAGCACTTCCTGAGCGGGGTCCCCCTCGCTGAGACCCTGTTCAGTGATTGAGGCTGTGAACAGACCGCCGTAACCCTGTCCCCTCCAAGCTGGCCCATGGCCCGCCTTCGCAGATGAGACGCTGGGCATGTGGGTCGCTGGTGAATAACCTCCTAGCGGGGCCTGCGGTGTAAGAGCCCGCCGTCGGCACGGGAACGCTGCGGGCCTGCGTGGACATGGCCGTGGAGAGCGGAGACCCTGTGTGGGCGCTGGTGATGCGTTAGTCACCGGAGGCTGCTCTGCGGAAGCGCTCTCAGGTCCTCTGTGCCGCTCTCCTTCCTCCACGTGCAGGAGGCCAGCGTCCGCGCTCAGGCCGGGCCCCTCCCGAGCACAGGAGCAAGGGCGCGGCTCCAAACAGTCCACACTCCACGCGGGCAGAGCCAGGCGGCACGGGGTTTGGGGCAGTGACGGGCCCGGACGGGCGGGGGCAAAGGAAGAGGAAGGAGAAGGGAAGGACTGTCCTGCAATTCCTTTCTCAAGAAATACGACCCCCCGAAGAGCATGTTTCAGGACGCCTCCTCGCCTGGGCACTGAGCGCCGGCCTGGGAAACGGCTGCGTGTGAGTCCTGAGACCTCCCACCCTCGGTGCCCACCGGGACACGGCGGCCCGAGCTGCAGACTCCGCTCCCGCAGCTCCTGCCTCCACGCTGGCTGCCAGCTCATGTCCACATCGTTGTGGTGCGCCTCACACTCTTGTTTGTCACCAGAGGTGCTCTGTGTGGCCCCTCAGTCTCAAACCCTCCCCTGCCCCGCCCTGCACCCATCTCAACCCCACCCCTGCCCTGCACCCATCTCAACCCCACCCCCCCTGCCGCCACCCCAACCCCACCCCTGCCCTGCACCCATCCCAACTCCACCCCTGCCCTGTACCCATCCCATCCCCACTCCTGCCCTGCAGCCCCCCCAACCCCACCCCTGCCCTGCACCCACCCCATCCCCACCCCTGCCCTGCACCCATCCCAACTCCACCCCTGCCCTGCACCCATCTCAACCCCACCCCCGCCCTGCCGCCACCCCAACCCCACCCCTGCCCTGCACCCATCTCAACCCCACCCCTGCCCTGCCGCCACCCCACCCCCACCCCTGCCCTATACCCATTCCAACTCCACCCCTGCCCTGCACCCACCCCATCCCTGCCCTGCACCCACCCCGTCTAAGTCTGGCCTCCCTGAGAACCAGCTGCAGCCCCCCAACCCGGGACGCCCCAGCGAGGGCCTGCCTGCCAACCTCGCCTCTGGCAACCCCACCATGTGCCCTCCTTAGAGGAGACTCGCCCCGAGGACAGGGTCTGCGCCCTGAGATGAGGGTTTCCCCTCACACCAGCCGCCCCTCTGCACGCAGTCCCGCTATTGGTTGTTCGGTGAGAAACCAGAGAGTAAACCCCCAACACGCCTGCCTGCCCGGAACAAACCCTGACCCTGGATTCCCTCCAACTGCCCGCCCCAAGACACGTCTCCTGGGGAAGCAGGGAGAGGACATGGCTCCTTCCTGCAACACCCTTCCCAGCCGGACACGGGACAGAGTTCCAGGGACACAGTGTCCAAACCCCCAAACCTGCGAAGAGGGATCAGCGGTGACGGGAACGCGGACGGGCAGCCTGGGAGCAGGTCACTGACCATGACCACAGCGTCACCGAGGTCCCCGTCACCGTCCGCGGCGTCAGGAAGCCCGCGGGGACTCGCTCATCATCTCTCCAACCACCCACCCCCCCCAGCCACCCAGACCCGCTCCGTTTCCCGCCGGGATGGGCACTCAGCCAGCCTCCATCAGAGCGAAACCGGGAGCATCCCACCACCTGCCTTGGAGGGGATGCTGAGCGACCACAGGACCACACACCGGTCCCGCACACCCGCCCAGCCCCTCGGATGCACGCACACACCGGAACCACGCTCCCACCGCCGGCTCAGCCTGTGCACAGGGGACCCCGGACCTGCCCACGGAGGTGCCACAGCGGCTGGTCACAGAGCCCGCTGCTTCTGGCGATGGGGGGCAGTGGGGGAAACGCAAGGGATGGTGGACAGGGGTTATTCCTCTCGTGTCATGCGCACAACAGTCCCCCGCCCCTCCCCGCAGCTCTGCAGCCTTGCCTCCGGTCTCAGGGGGGCAGGGGGGGCTCCCTGGGGGAAGAGCCGCCCTGGGGGTGACGAGCACGTCACTGACCCAGCCCACGCCTGCCGGCCCAGCAGAGGCAGCCTGTGTCTTCCTGCGGTCACCTGCAAAGCAGGCACAGCTAACGTTTAGGCACATATTTGTGCACTTCGTCGTTAACACCGAAGCGGGGTGCGCCCAGAAGCCTTTCACGGCCCTGAGGTCCGGAAGAGATTGGGCGCGCACAAGAGGCGACTCCAGATGTAGGCGGCGTTGCGGTGACAGATGCCACGCGAGGGGCTGCAAACAAGCAAACAGAGCCGACGTCCGGGCCCGCGTGTCTGGGAGGGAGTTTGTGGCTCTCGCTCGCCATGTGCTCACGTTAGCGATGCCAGCTGACGCCGATGCTTTACGGACACATCATCCATGTGGGCCTCGCTTTATGTCTCTTGTTCACAAAATGATGTTTTGAGGGTGTTGCCCCTCCCCCAAATGCACTGGAAATGGAAACATGATTTGAGTGGCTCTTCAGTCAAATGAGGGGGAAGCCACCTTCCTGAGGAATTGCTCATTGTGGACAGCACCGCCGTTCCCAGATGCCGTCTGCACCTGGAAATGGTGTCTCTGAGGCAGCTGGGCCAGGCCGGCCTTCCGATTTACCCAGACCCATCCACAGCCCGCCACTGGGGGGCGTGCCTGGGAAGGAGGGTGCGTCCTGACACATGGCAGCACATTATGAATCTTGAGCCACTGATGGCAGAACATCCCCCCAACACACACACACACACACAATTAAGCATCCAAGCAAAGTAGGCAGGGAATCATTAGCAATATGCAAGGTCAAGGGTAACTCTATTCAAATGAATATCAGCCCGGCCGGTGTGGTTCAGTGGTTGAGTGTCCACCTATGAACCAGGAGGTCAGGGTTCAACACATGCCCGGTTGTGATCTCGATCCCCAGTGGGGGGTGGGGAGGGGCGTACAGAAGGCAGCCAATCGGTGATTCTCTCTCATCATTGATGTTTTCGTCTCTCTCCCTCTCTCTTCCTCTGTGAAATCAATAAAAACATTTTTAAAAAAATCATTTTCCTGGGTGGCATGTTTCCGTGTCTCCGTGGCCGCTGGCCCGTGCGTTTGCTCCCCGCTCACAGCGCGGGTAACGGTGTGTCCTCTCGTTGCAGTCCATGGTGCTCCTGCTGCACAGCCAGCGCCAGTACATCTTCGAATATGACCTGTGGGACCGGCTGTCGGCCATCACCATGCCCAGCGTGGCGCGCCACACCATGCAGACCATCCGCTCCATCGGCTACTACCGCAACATCTACAACCCCCCGGAGAGCAACGCCTCCGTCATCACGGACTACAACGAGGAGGGGCTGCTGCTGCAGACGGCCTTCCTGGGCACCAGCCGGCGGGTCCTGTTCAAGTACCGGAGGCAGACGCGGCTCTCGGAGATCCTCTACGACAGCACGCGGGTCAGCTTCACCTACGACGAGGCGGCGGGCGTCCTGAAGACGGTGAACCTGCAGAGCGACGGCTTCATCTGCACCATCCGGTACCGGCAGATCGGCCCCCTCATCGACAGGCAGATCTTCCGCTTCAGCGAGGACGGGATGGTCAATGCGCGGTTCGACTACAGCTACGACAACAGCTTCCGGGTCACCAGCATGCAGGGGGTCATCAACGAGACGCCGCTGCCCATCGACCTCTACCAGTTCGACGACATTTCCGGCAAAGTCGAGCAGTTTGGCAAGTTCGGCGTCATCTACTACGACATCAACCAGATCATCTCCACGGCCGTGATGACGTACACGAAGCACTTCGATGCCCACGGCCGCATCAAGGAGATTCAGTACGAGATCTTCCGGTCCCTCATGTACTGGATTACCATCCAGTATGACAACATGGGCCGGGTCACCAAGAGGGAGATCAAAATAGGGCCCTTCGCCAACACGACCAAGTACGCGTACGAGTATGACGTGGACGGCCAGCTCCAGACCGTGTATCTCAACGAGAAGATCATGTGGCGTTACAACTACGACCTGAACGGGAACCTCCACCTGCTGAACCCCAGTAACAGCGCGCGCTTGACCCCGCTCCGCTACGACCTGCGAGACAGGATCACCCGCCTGGGGGACGTCCAGTACCGGCTGGACGAAGACGGTTTCCTGCGACAGAGAGGCACGGAGATCTTCGAGTACAGCTCCAAGGGGCTTCTCACGCGGGTTTACAGCAAAGGCAGCGGCTGGACCGTGATCTATCGGTACGACGGCCTGGGAAGGCGCGTTTCTAGCAAGACCAGCCTGGGACAGCACCTGCAGTTTTTCTACGCCGACCTCATCTACCCCACGAGGATCACTCACGTCTACAACCACTCGAGCTCAGAAATCACCTCCCTCTACTATGATCTCCAGGGACACCTGTTTGCCATGGAAATCAGCAGCGGGGATGAGTTCTACATCGCCTCCGACAACACCGGGACGCCGCTGGCCGTTTTCAGTAGCAACGGGCTCATGCTGAAGCAGATTCAGTACACCGCCTACGGCGAAATCTACTTTGACTCCAATATTGACTTTCAGCTGGTCATTGGGTTTCATGGTGGCCTGTATGACCCACTCACAAAATTAATCCACTTTGGAGAAAGGGATTACGACATTTTGGCAGGACGGTGGACAACGCCCGACATAGAAATCTGGAGGAGAATCGGGAAGGACCCGGCTCCTTTTAACCTGTACATGTTCCGGAATAACAATCCTGCAAGCAAAATCCATGATGTGAAAGACTACATCACAGGTGAGCATAATCTTACTTTCTTGCCGGGGACTGAATTACCTTAATCCTTAGGTTCATGCACAAAATAATTGGAGTTGCTTTCTTTTAACTTGATACTTTACTCATGCGAAATCAAAAGCCTCGCCTCCTACATGTATTCATTTCTCTGTGGAACCACAGAGAAACTAAAAAGGGAAACGGAGGCACAGTTTGTTACTTCTGTTCTGCCTGCCAATGCCCAAGGCCACAATTTTCTGAAATGACATGGAATCCAGTCACTGAAGGGAAGTGACCTGGAGATGCAGAAACCCTGGAACTTGGGGTTCCAGGCCCACCCCCTCTCCTACCAGCTATGTGGCTTTGTAGACAAGTCGTGTCAATTATAATGGAAAGGATGGATGTGAAATACAGCACAGGGTGGCTCAGCATCTCATCCTGGGGAGGAGTTGAACTAACTCTCCACCACCATCATCCAGGACAACAGAGGAATTGCTCCCATCAGTTGCTTAGCCAGGGGACCCTGTGTCTGTCCTCGCTCCTGTCCCCTTGTACTACCATCTTCATTGCCACGGGTGCAGTCCTGGGACTACTAATAGATACACTGGTCTTCGGGGCATGGATTTAAGATCTTTCCAGGGTTAGAGCACGATCCGATTGAAAGCATCAGATCCCACTTCTGCCACCATGAAACAGAGACAGGACCCAGCAAGCACGCCCTCCTTCCCTTACGTAGCTGCCGCCTTCACTCCTCCTCCACGCCAAGGACTCAGAATCCTTCTGCCTCCACCTTTCATTCCTGAGCTGCACTTCGCAGTTACGGTTCCCTGCTGTGTGTTCCGTTTTCTTTCTTTTCTTTTTTTTTCTTTTTTTTTTCCGTCTGGTTCGGTTTAGTTTGGGGGTTTTTCTGTTGTGCCTTTGCTCGTGTTAGATAGATGCTCCTTCGGGCTGTCACTTTCTTGCTCAGCATTTCAGGTGCACCGAAATGTCTGTTTTCTCACTTCTCAGGACGGCTCTCCAAATGCTGCCCCCTGGTCATTCTATATCTGCCTTCTGCTTTTCCCGAATTCCTAAAGCCGCTCGTAGCTGTCTGCCATGTGAACCCTCTGGAAGTCCCTTCACTCCGTGTCTTAATTCAGCCACACCCTCATGGCCTCCTCCTTCAGGGTTCTTCAGTCTACCTCCATGTTCATGTCCCGTTATTGTGGCAATGCTTTTCAACACTTAACCTTTTGCACTCGGATGTCGAGTGTGACGCGACACGGTTAGCATTAGAATAAAGGAATCAAGAAAAAAGCAAGCGAGTTCTAAGGGTTTAAGACCCTCTGATTCTCACTGCTACACAGACATTGTTTGTAGTAGGAGAGTCCTTACCTCCAACACTCCACCATTCATGAGAAAGGATTTTCTCTAAATACAAGATAGATGAAAGATAGATAGATGATAGATGATAGATAGATATCACTTTCTGTCCTACATGATGAACTTGAGGTTTATCTCTCCCACCACCACCACCCCCACTTAAAAGAGGGAGGATACCGCTGACTTTGGAGCCATATGATACCTGGACAAAGAGCCAGCCGGCCTGGCAATGGGGTGAGAGTTGGTTTCCTAGAGAAGGAGATAGGAAACAAGTGACTCCAGCATTGTGATGGGCAGTTAACCCCGGGTTATTTGAGAGGTGTTGACAGGGGCTGACCGGAAGGCGGGGACACCCACAGCTCCTGATGTCCTCCTCTCCTAGCAACGTGGACTGCGGGGAATGCCACAGCAGCATTTTCTTAAAAACATCCAAAGAGAGATGGACTAGCATAAACCCTGTTCGGTGAAATGCAGTTTCCCGTTTCCCAACTTAATAGATAAAACCTTCTACACCCCACCGGCCTCCTGGAGCTGCAAACCCGTGAGCGGGTCTGCAAGAGCATCACCTCCCGGAGAAAGACGCCTTCTCCTGAGCTTCCTGGCTTTCAGAGTCACGTGCAAATGTTTTAAAGTGCCATCTTAAAGGTTTCCAGGTTTTCTCCCCCAAGCGTGTGTTCCCACCTGTGCAGAGTGCGCCTTTGAAGGCCTCGCTGAGGGTGACCAGCGTGCTGCGCCCTTGGCCGGCTTTCAGCATCCGTCTTTGATTAAGCATCTACCGTTGTTTTCCACTCTCTCAACTCAGGGCTTTGATTCTTAGACAGTGGGTTGGGGGCCGCGGCATATCCTTGGGCCATGCCTTCTGAAAGACAGTAACACGCAGCTTCGCTGTAAGACGGGCCTCTGCTAACTACACTGCACATCCCATTTGTCTTCAACAACCCTGGCTCTCCCCCCGCTGCTGCGCCGTGCCTGCCTGGCTTCATCGCCGTTACCCACACGGGAGGCAGCCGGCGCACGTGGCCGTGTATTCCGTCTGTCTCCGTGCGAGTCTGTGACTCCGCGTTTCCTACGGCCCTGGCTGGGGTTATTGTCCTCACGTCTGAAAGGGGAGAGCTGGTTTTGAGTTGTAGGGTGACGGTAAACATGTGCACTTTTCCTGGTTATTCCTTGTGAACCGGGGGCCTTTCTCTCAGGTAAGAATCTACATGTACGAAAGCACGGAATAAACCCTGACGCCTGTCCCTTGTAACGTTCTCCTCCCAGATGTTAACAGCTGGCTGGTGACGTTTGGCTTCCACCTGCACAACACGATCCCCGGGTTCCCTGTCCCCGAGTTCGACCTGACGGAGCCTTCCTACGAGCTGGTGAAGAGTCAGCAGTGGGACGATGTCCCGGTAAGAACCGAGAAAGCCAAACTAGGAAAAGGTGATAGATGTCTTACGTGGGTCTTGTTTCCCCCCGTATTCAGTCAAACTGTACTTGTGAAACCTGTACCAAAAAGCAGTGTTTCACTTTTTGACTCTTTGAGGCGAGGGAAAAGCAAACATTTCTGCTCAGTAAACTAGGGGCCCATGAAACGGGCTTCAGTCTGTTTTTAGTGATGCTAATAAAAACGTAGAAAGACGTTATCCAAAGGTAATAAACGGCAGGGTTTCTACAGAGCACCCCAGGAAAGCACATTTATGGCCCTTGGGACCTGAAGGCAAAGACACAGTAAACAGGAGGGCAGGGGATCCCCGTTACAAATTAGCAACCCACAAACAACGCCACAGAGTTCGCCTTCTAAAAAGCAGTGACCATGTTTCATGGGAAACGATTAAAAAGAAAATGCAAGGCTCCCCCTACAACTTGGTGTTTATGGAATTTTCCTGACAATAACAGATCCGGAGGCCTGTAACTGTTCTGAGAAATAAAAGGGAAAAGAGAATGGGAAAATTGCAAGGTCAAAGCTGCCATTTCAGAAAGTGCTACTTTTAATTTGGCACCATTCAAAGATCAGAAAGGAATGCACAACAAAACAACAGAATTCTAGCTTAAAGCAAGAATAAGTAAAGATCAAGAAATTGGGCTTCCCCGTAATGGTAAGACGAGAGTGCAGATTGTTAGAAAGACTCATCCCCCCGCCCCTTGAGCAATTTCCTGTAATTTCAATGACTACGAAGAGAAAAGGCAACCGTGGCTAAAACACACACACACACACACACACACACACACACACACACACACACACACAGCACATATACCGCGTCAATACCTCTGTTTTCTGGTACGTGTTTCATAACATAAAAGCAGTTCCCTTTTTCAGATGTCATCTTTACATTTCAAAAAGCAAAAACCCATCGGCGTCCAGGGCCGGGGGCCCATTTTAACATTTCTAATTGCAAATGCTTCCCCGCTGATGACGGTGCCATGCAGACATACTGGAGTTTCCCGGTGCATTTGAACAAGCGTGTCCTGATTGTGTGTGACTCCCCAACATGTCTGAAAACACTTAGGTCTGACTGTGCAAATGGAATTGCCAACTCTTTTTCCGAGGCAGACTTTTAAATACGGCTCGGGCTCTCTGTCGAGAGACCCGCACCATAAGGACAGCTTAGGGGATCTCCGGCAAAGACGTGGAGGCCGCCCCACGTGCGGGAGAACAAATGTTTCTTTCACGGCTGCAAATAAAACAGATGTTTCCATTTGGGGAACACTGTCCAGACAGACATCTGGTAGTTCAGGAAATGGCTGAGTTAAGATGCCCCCTGGTTTAAATCGTTTGCCAGGCCCTAACCGGTTTGGCTCACTGGATAGAGCGTCGGCCTGCGGACTGAAGGGTCCCAGGTTCGATTCTGGTCAAGGGCATGTACCTTGGTTGCGGGCACATCCCCAGTAGGGAGTGTGCAGGAGGCAACTGAATCAATGTTTCTCTCTCATGGATGTTTCTAACTCTCTATCCCTCTCCCTCTCCATTCCTCTCTGTAAAAAATCAATAAAATATATTTTAAAATAATAATAAAATAAATCATTTGCCAGTGTAGCCTGTGCCCTGCCCCTAAGTCTCCAAAAAATAAATGTTTTCCCAAAGTCATAAATCCTCGTCCTCAGCTGTCCCCCGGCGCACTCAGCCTTGCACGTTTCAGTTCTGCAGTTTCACTGATGAAATGCTATTGAAATCGTGTTCCCTGGGAGGGGGTGCGGAGTTTACAAGTCAGAGCATGTGACTTGGGGCGCAGTGAGCTGGCCCTGCACACCCCCAGCCTTGCACATCCCGTTTGCTGCTTGCTCCTCAGCCTCCGGGGTGGGGAGGGGACAGCGCTGCTGGGATGACGGACCTGCTAAGCTGGGTGCCCCACATGGGATGGACGCAGGAAACGGGCATCTGGAAATTGAAAGACAAGAGCTAACACGTGAACGTTTTGCCCACGTTAGAAACTAAAAAGCTCTGAACACGCGACGGCGTGCGCTCTTCCTTCCTTTCAAAACACATTTGGATCAGCTGGAGGGGTGTGCGTCTTGAGTGCGCTCCTCCACGCAGGGGTTTTGTTTTTTTTGTTTTGTTTTGTTTTTTTAAGCCTTTTCATCTCGAAAGAACGGACGGAGGTTTTCATAAATGTGCCTTGGAGTTGTCTCCCAGATCCCTCCCGCTCCTGTCGGGAGCGGGCGCGCCGCCAGGCAGCCGGGCTCCGGCCCACCCGCAGCCACAGCTGTCCTCTAAACCGCACCCCCCTTTTGTTCCCCTTCGCAGCCCATTTTTGGAGTCCAGCAACAAGTGGCGAGGCAGGCCAAGGCCTTCCTGTCCCTGGGGAAGATGGCCGAGGTCCAGGTGAGCCGGCGCAAGGGCGGCGGCGCGCCGTCGTGGCTGTGGTTCGCCACGGTCAAGTCGCTGATCGGCAAGGGCGTCATGCTGGCCGTCAGCCAGGGCCGCGTGCAGACCAACGTGCTCAACATCGCCAACGAGGACTGCATCAAGGTGGCGGCCGTGCTCAACAACGCCTTCTACCTGGAGAACCTGCACTTCACCATCGAGGGCAGGGACACGCACTACTTCATCAAGACCAGCACGCCCGAGAGCGACCTGGGCACGCTGCGGCTGACGAGCGGCCGCAAGGCCCTGGAGAACGGCATCAACGTGACCGTGTCGCAGTCCACCACCGTGGTCAACGGCAGGACGCGCAGGTTCGCCGACGTGGAGATGCAGTTCGGCGCGCTGGCGCTGCACGTGCGCTACGGCATGACCTTGGACGAGGAGAAGGCGCGCATCCTGGAGCAGGCGCGGCAGCGCGCGCTGGCCCGGGCCTGGGCGCGCGAGCAGCAGCGGGTGCGCGACGGCGAGGAGGGCGCGCGCCTCTGGACGGAGGGCGAGAAGCGGCAGCTGCTGAGCGCGGGCAAGGTGCAGGGCTACGACGGCTACTACGTGCTGTCGGTGGAGCAGTACCCGGAGCTGGCCGACAGCGCCAACAACATCCAGTTCCTGCGGCAGAGCGAGATCGGCAAGAGGTAACCCCTTCTCCGCGGGCGCAGGGACAGGGACAGTCTGCGGGGGGCGGGGGGGGGGGGGGCGCGGGGGCGGGGGGCGCTCGGCCCGCCGCACCCGCCGTGGCTCACATCTGCCTGTAGCACAATCCGACCGACCGGGACGCGCTCTCCGGCGCAGAAGAGCCTTCGGCCAGAATGAGACCGCTATTTTAAAAAGGAACATTTCATGGGGGCGGGGGAAAAAAAAAAAAGAAAAAAGAAAAAAAAGACCAAAACAGAACCCCTTTTCTGAATGACCTTAAAGGTGACCGGCTTTAACGAATATGTTTACATATGCACATCGCTGCACTCAGTGGGACTGGAGGTATGAATCAGAGGAACAAATAAGAAGAGGACGGGCAAAAAGGCCTAACCGTTTTTGCCCTGGGCCATCTGTTCCTTGGGGGGGGCGCTGTGTCCAAGGGGGTAAAAATGCCTACAGTGTCCCCCCGCACCGCCGGGTGGTCGACCTTGGCTTCCAAGGAAGTAGTCGCTGCGTAGGATGTGATATATGTCTGTGTCCATGTTACAATGTGGGACGAAATCCCCGTGGGTAGACAACCCGACTGCGCGCCTGGGCTGCTTTGTAAAAGGACATGGGCACACGTGACTTCTGCTCCGAGGGGACTCCCTGCTGCATTTCACAGTGCTCCGGTGGTTTGCCTCAGGGGCAAAAACACAAACAAAACAAAACAAAAAAAAAAACTGGCAAATAACAATCCTTGCCACTGGTAAGCAAAGGAAACCCTGATTTTTTTGTAAATTATGTGAGACAAGTTGTTTATGGATTTTTATATGAATTACAATTTACTGTACATCAAATATTAGTCTCAGAGGAGTTAATTTATGTAAAGTGTTTAAAAAGTTTATACTTAAAAATAAAACGATAAAAACATGTGAACTGTGTGATTTTTTTTTTTTAAAAAAAAAAAAAAAAAAAGGATTGCACCTTTTGTTAGGGGTTATAGCTGTACAGTATAAATTGCTATATTGTAGAGATATAACGACTCACGCCTATAATGTCCAGAAGTGTTAATATTTTTGTATTAGGTTGAAAAGACATGCAGCTCTCTAACGCTAGATGGGTAGGACAGTGCAATCCTAGGTGGGTGGCGGACCAGAGAACTGCTCCTTCTTCTTCCCTCTCTCTCAGGCCGCTGTCCTCACCAAGAGCCACTGAGAGGCACCGTAGAAAACTAAGGCTGGTGGAATGTAACGGAAGATACGAGATAAAATAAAAAACAGAACAGGCAGGAGGCGTTCCCGCTGCCGTCCCTGGGCCCTAGAAGTCCATGGGGGGTTGAAAGAATTTAACCACAGGGTTCCTTCAAGCTCCATTCCTTGATGGAGCTGAGAGACCACATCAGGTGCTCCAGGAAACCGTGAGACGGAAAGGATCCGATGTGGCCAAGACCATAAACATGTGTCTTAAGGTCTAGGGAAGACAGCAGAAACCCAGCAGGTGGGAGAGAGCCAGATGGGGTAGGTCAGGGTCCCTCCGCTAGCCTTGGGTGTGGACCCTGGGGTCACCAAGAGGGACCCCAAAGGCGAGACCAAAGCTCCCGTCAGCCCACAGGCCCCAACCACCGCGGGAGCCGTTTTGAACGGCGGCCTCTGCCCGTCGGGGCAGCAGGGCAGCAGATGCAGCGGGAGCTGAACCGGCCGCTGTGCCCTCCCGCTCGGGTGTGCGCGGGCCCCGCACAGCCGCCGGCTGCACCTGCGTTCCGGCTCGGCCGCTCTCGCCAACCTCTTTCGTGAGCACTAAATTCAGCCACAAAAATATTTTTAGAAAAGATTTCCCAGTTCATTGAGCTATAGTACACACTGTTTCCCTCTCTGTATAATGGTGATAAAATATAGCAAGTGAACATGTCGTAACTATAAAGGTTCAAGTGATGTATTGAAAATAATTTTCTAACTGCTTTGTATGTATCACATACTCGAAATTGCACAGTAGGCGTGTTTATTAAACAGGTTTGGCTGGGAAGAGTCTCAAAATAGCTACTGAATTGACCGTCTCAGTGCTATGACTGTCTGTGTGTATTTGGTAGAGCATACTGAGGTCATTAATCTCCTAATGAATGCTGATATTTTATTAGAATGAAAGCACAGATTAGCATTGATATTTTTTATTCTGGAGATCCTTTGCGAGTATTACGAAGCCCCGACTTAGAAAACTATGAGATTTCAGACCACACCACCATGGCTGTTCCCCGTTTTCTTTTTTAGCTGTTAGCTTAGGTGTCTGCGGTTCTGCGGGGCCGCCTCTGCGGGACTGCGTAGCATGCTGTACGTACTTTTGGTTGAAATGGGCTCTGAGTCTCACTTCTCAGAAACGCTCCTGATGTATTGACCCTGAGAAGCTCGTGCCGCATCTCAGAGGTGAAATCCTAATCTTACCCTCTTCCCGACACGGACCGGTCCGTTCCCCTGGCCCCGTGACCGACAGATTTACAGTCCCTCCTGGTGCTTATTTTAGATGAAGTCAAATCAACCCAATTTGTGTCTTGTTCGTAGGTATCATGAGCCTATTTCTTTCTAAAAAAAAGACTTGTGATCTGGACGAGCTTTTCCGAGAAACAGTGACCTTGGGGACTATGTAAACAAAAGACCGTTTTCTAAGAGTTGAGGGTGTGGGAGTGGGGGGACTGTGTCATGAAAAAGAATTAGGTGACAGGAAAAAAAAGAAATTGATATTCAAAGTATTTTAGGCAAAGCCAGTCCAAATGCTTTCATGATATTTTGAGATGTAAATTTTGTCTGATTTGTATTGTTCTTTTCATTTGCCTTCTTAACTTTCTATGTGACCTGAATTTTCCATAACTTGATGACTATAGATTGCATCTAGGCATTCCAATAAAAGCCAACCCGATGTGTGTGTGTTTATATTTTTTTTCCCAAAAAAAATAAATCTGGGATAGCCAGCACTGCTGTTGTGTGAGCGGAGGGAGGACACAGACATCTACAGTTGCCGGGGCAGTGATTCATCGGCGACCCGGTTGATAATCGCTCTTAGCCTGTTTTTTATGTCCCTGTCCTCTGGCCAGCCCGCCATCTCAGCAGAGTGCACTTGGCAGGAGACCGCCCATGGCCTACTTTAGGAAAACACTGAATACACGCCCGCAGCGCCAAACATTATCACTGGGAAGGAGAATAACAAATAGTAATAATAATACTGCCTGAGAGCAGGCTGGCTGTTTCCGTGGTCCTGGCACTACGTGCTTAATTGAGACACTTGATTAGAGCGATCGTCGGGGCCTGGCAGGCTCCCAGCCCAGAGACGCTAAACCCGCGTGGAGACCAGCGATGCGGGCGCGTGGCTCAGCAGCTCCCGGCCGGCCGCGGGCCAGGGCTGTGATTGTAGTCAGAAAGGCAGGTCCGTCACACTTGCCTTGTGGTGACAACCCCCACTGGATCCCATGTTGATCCAGCCAGAAGCGGGTCACCCCACCTGGCAAACTGGCCTATTTGTCTTCTCGTCAAATTCGAGTGGAGCAGGCCCGACCCGGGGAAATCCAGAAACATGCCTGTGAATTCCTACTCTCCCTGTCCTCGACGCTCTCTTTAAAAGCGGCGTCTGCACCAATGCGAAGGAACACTGTAGGTAGCAACTGTGTTTTAGGAGCGAATGTTCTGGACTGTCCTACTGCCGCTCCCTGCCAACGCCACATGCATCCGATGACGGTCCCCACGCAGTACCAGGTAGGCACGCGGGGTTTGAAGTGCCAGGCCTGAACATAAGCCCGACACCTGACTGCTAGTGTACACACCTCTAGTGCACCCGGTCCCCGAGCACCTCCAGGGATGAAGAGGGGGTGCTGCCTTCAGTGCACCACCTCCCCTTTCTCCTTCTGTCCGGCCTGCTCCCACGGGAGGCTGTTTTTCTCACAGGCTGACGGCGAATCAGCGGGGGGTGCTTTTGAAATGGAGAACCCCAAAAGGGGGGCCCTGGAAGGCCCTGGCCTACATCCCATCTGCCGGTGGGCAGTGCTGACAGCAGCTCACCTGCTGTCACTCCGAGGAGCAAGAGGCCCCCTGGGACCAAGAACTGCCCCCCAGCCCCCCGAGCCCATGCCCGGGAAGCCTAACCCTTCCCCCTCCCACACACACCCAGTCTCCTCTCCGCTCCCTCAGAGGAGCGAGCCGGTTCCAGCACCCGGCACTGAAACGCCTCAAACTCTAGCAGCTGGAGCCAAAGAGGCTTAGAGACGTTTGGTTGTGACTCTGTCTGACGGCAGCTCTGGAAAGACCTAGAGATCCACGTTCACCGACGCAGCTCAGCCAAGGCGAGCAGAGACTGCCCGTCAGCAAGCACTTCCCATGACGTCCTAGTCTAGGAACACTTCCCAGGAAGCTCCTGGGGACTCTCCTTCCCCACCCCGTTCCCGGGAGCTCTAGGTCTTTCCAGAGCTGCCGTCAGATAGAGTCACAACCTGCATGTGAAGATGCCCCAGACCCATGAATGGTGTGTCCTCAGTCCCCTCTTCCGGCTGGGATTTCTAGCTCCTCAGCCACCCCCTCGCCCCGCCTCCCCCTCTTGGATAAGAAAGTCTGCTATGCAGTGCTAATGACCTCATAACATCTGAAAAGACTTCTAAAGAATGACCACTGGCCTGCATAATGCCTGTGTTGGGCTAGTTAGCTAGATTCACTATAAATTCCTCACCTGGCTTGGGTCGTCCTACCAAACCCAGGACAGAATGAAAGCAGCAGTAGTCATTGTTCCCCGTTTTCACCAGGGGGAAGCCAGCGGGCCAGAGAGGCACTGATCAGCCATTGGAGTTTTCTACCTGCTCAGTGAAGCCACATAATCAATTTAACTTTCAGGTAAATTGAGTCAAGCTTTTCATTGACCAACGGACTTAAAATTCCGTCATGGAGGAAGAGTCCTGTGCACCGAGAATGTGCTCCACACCGATGCTAAGCCCAGAGTAACACCACTGTTCGGTTTAGAGTTAATGGGTTCCACAAAGCAAATTCAATAAATCCTTCTGGGACCCCGGCTGAGGGAGATTAAAATTCGAAGCATAAATTGTGACTTCCGGGGCATGACAGTGGCATGGCTTCGGTCGGGTCTCCCTGCCTCCTCCGGGGTGAGCTGTGAGCCGGCCCTGGCCACGGGCGTGCGGCCTGCGTGTAGGGAGGGAAATCGCACACGGAGATTTCACACGCACACGGAGATTTCCTGATTCGGCCCACGGTGCCTATGTCTGTGTAGCGTAACTCACCGTGTACAGCCGACAGGACATACAAGTGGTCCGCTGGGTCAGAATGACTTCTTCACCATTTTCACAGGCTAACTCATCAGTGGGGGGTGAGGGGAGCGCAAATACCCACAGAGTTCGAGTGACAAGGTGTTTATGTGACTGCCAGGCTGAAAATGGACCTGCTGGGGGGAGTCTGCAAGGACGCTCACCCACAGCTCCGGGGCTCTTATCACACGGAGACTGATGGGCTTATCAGGGAAGATCCTGCCCTGTCCCAGACTTCCACCAAAGTTAATTATCTGGAGAGTCTCCCACAAGGCTCCTGTCTCTACACCCATGGTTCTCTCTCTCTCTCTCTCTCTCTCTCTCTCTCTCTCTCTGTCTGTCTGTCTCTCTCCTCCCCCCCCCCTCCCCCTTACCGGATTTATCCTGGGAAAACTGTCTTGGCTGCAACTGCTCAGGTGTCTAACCACATGTCGTTCTAAGGCTTAAAAGCACAACCATAGAGCTCCCTGGGTAGACCAGATGGGCTTCCAATGATTAGCCAGGATCTCTCAGGGAAGGAGAAATGGCCAGGGTGGCTGGCACGGAGGGAAGAGGCCCTGGGAGGTGCCGCAGCATCTCGCCGAGGCTCACCCTCCATCGCAGGTGGCCCTCCTGCCTTCCCCTTCAGTCTCCGGGGATCTGGCTCCTGCGGGATGAAAAGCTGTCCTGACATCAGGAGGCCCCGTGGACAGGGCCGTGAGGACCCTTCCTCCCGCTGGAATCCCAAGGAGGATGCAGGGCAGGGAGGACGGGGGCCAGCGGCCTGTGCTCCAGCATCCCTCCAGGTCACCAGGGCACCCCAGGCACTTTTGGGAAGGACTCCAGCGCCCCCTGGTGGGACGCATCCTTGGAGAAGCAGCAGGGGCCACTCCAGGGACCTAAACCCAAGACCCCACCTGCGGGGGCACCCCCCATGCCTCTCCCTGGCCAGGGCAGTTCCAAATGGCCTCTCTTTTCCCATCTTTGTTCTGCCCACAGTTTCCACATAAAACGATTGCTTCTGCCCCGTGTGCCACCTCAGGCCCGATCCTTGCAAAAAAATAAAATAAAAAATCGCTCCCATAAGATTTCCCTTCACGTCAAGTGGAAACTGTCAATGTTCCTGCGCTTGGCAGATCAAACCGAGGCCCTCCTCCCCGGAAGTGTCCGCGGGCGCCGGGAGTCCTGCAGCCCCGAAAACAGCCATTTCTGAGACATCACACGGTTTCCCTTTTGCTTTTCATGTTGGAACAGTCCTGTCGCTCAGAGGAATTTCCCAGAGAGGCAGGTGGTTGGCATGCAGGGTGGCGCTTTCCTCCTGAGGGAGCCGGTCTCCTGGGGTTGGCAGCCTGGGAAAGGGGGCGCCCTGCTGACTCTCGGGGCAGCTTTGGTTTGAGCAGGCCCAGCCCCTGGCCTCCCAGCGGTGGCACCATCTCCCTCCCTTCGCTGCCCAGCCCTGCAGCGGCCACCAGGGGAGAGGGTCAGGAGAATCGGGGATTCGACCTCAGGACCCGGCACGGACACCCAGAGAAGGCAGTGGGTGCCCCCTGGCAGGGCAGCCTGAGCGGTGGCCGTCCTTCAGCAGCGGTCCATGGCCGGAGCCCACGGTCCCTGTGGGAGGGCTGCGGGGACCCAACACAGAGCCCCCGTTTTCCTACCCGAGTTTTCACGGGACTGAGAAAGAGGACCAGAGTGGGCACGTTAAAGCCGAAGCATCACCTTAGACCAGTGGTCGGCAAACCGCGGCTCACAAGCCACAGGCGGCTCTTCGGCCCCTTGAGTGTGGCTCTTCCACAAAATACCACGGCCTGGGCGAGTCTATTTTGAAGAAGTGGCATTAGAAGAAGTTTAAGTTTAAAAAATGTGGCTCTCAAAAGAAATTTCAATCGTTGTACTGTTGGTATTTGGCTCTGTTGACTCATGAGTTTGCCGACCACTGGGTTAGACCAAGCCCGAGTTGGAGAATGGGGCTTCATGTGACAGGGGGTGGACAGATGGCGCTCACTCCCCTGGCAGTCCTGCCCCCGCCCCCCCAGCAGCCCTCCTGGTGGCCCTGTCTCTGCAGGAGCCCAGTGCCCTGTTCATTCATTCTTCCCAGTTCCCAGTGGGGGGCAGCTCCTGTCCCTCCCCCGGGGGCTGAGTGCTGGGGAGAGAGGCCGGGCACAGAATCACTCACATACACACACACACGCGCGCACACACAAACCCTAGGAGCTTTCTAGAAGCAGCGGGACCCAGCACAGAGCACCCGCTCCCAGACCCTCGGGCCCCGATGCCGCCGCCAGGAACCCGTGGCCTCGGCCAGGTGGGCTCCGCTCCCCGGGCCTCTGCCAGCGCTCCGTGTCTGAGTGTCTGCTTGGCGGCTGCCCAGGAAACCATCCTACAGCACAGGTTCTCACCCCGCAGGCAGAGCCCAGCCTCCAGGGAGGAGGCCCCTTCCCCACACTGCCCCCGCCGGCGCCCCGCCCCCATCACCCCACTGGCATGGAGGAGCCCGCCTGTGTGGGGGGCACGCTGGGCTCGGGCTCCTGGAGCAATTACTCCCGATCACTCGGCGCTTGTTAAGCGGGGGGCGCAGACTCCCTCCCTCTTTCCATCCGCGGGAGGCAGGACCAGCCTGGCCATAAGGCAGAGCCCTTCCCGCCACCTCCCCTCCCCCAGCTGGTGTGAGTTCATCAGGCCGAGCCATTGAGCCACTCTGGGAGGGGCGGCGAGCTGGGAGAAGCGGAGCCGGTGTGAGGCCTGCTCCTTAGCCAGCTCCCCACCCGAGCCGGCCACCACCTGGGGCTCTGCCCCTCTCCCACCCGCACAGCCTCTCCCCTGGCCCGCCTTCCCACCCTCCCAGGCCCAGAAAGCGTGTGAGTTAGTGAGTGTGCGTGTGTGTGCATGTGTGTGTGTGTGCATGTGTGTGTGCGCGCATGTGTGTGTGTATGTGTGTATGTGTGTATGTGTGTGCATGTCTGTAGCAAAGAGAGAAGAAAACACTCAAGAGCCCATGCTGATCCGAGGGTTACCACCCAGGCTCCTTTCTCGCCGCCCCAGGCTGCAGTCATTAAACCAGCTGCCTTGGCCCCTGTAGGGGAGGTGCCTAGGGGCAGATTGGGGTGACACGTGGTGGCTTGGGGACCTCCTTACCCTGGTGGGGACAGCTCCTTCCCCCCTGCTCTTTCCCAACAGTGGCGGTCCTGAGGGGCCCGTCCACAGGAAAAGCCTCCGTGATGGTCTCGTCACTGACAGCAGAGGCCCCGTGACCAGGGACACCCTGGGTGGCCTGGGGTCCCTGCCTGGGGTTCGGGTGTCTGTCTCCACAGGGAGCCGTGGGGCCCGCCGAGGGGCCTTGGAGAACCCCGGTCCGTGGTCCTCACGGTTCGCAGCTGTGGGCCTCCAGGCCGATTGGCTCCCACGGAACTGCAGACGCAGGCCCAGCGGCGGGGCCCTCCACGGGGAGGCGCTGCGAAGGCCCAGGAGAGAAAGCCCCGGGCCTCGAGGACTGCACGGCTAGCCGGCAGGCAGACCTGGGCTCTTTCCAGTTCTTTCTAAACGGGGTGCCATTGCTGGGAGCGGACAGGAGTCGGGTGGGCCCCCCGCAGTGGCACTGAGCTGGGGCTGAGCTGGAACTGGGGGCCCCGGCAGTGGCCAGGGCCTGGGTCTCCCCACTCTGCCACTGCGGCTGTTGCCCTTTTTGTAAACCAAGGGCTATGGTTCCATGGGGGCCGTTGTGAGGTTCAATGAATTAGAGGCAGGGACAGCGCCCACCTAGGCTCAGGGCGTGGTACGTGTGGCCCTGGCATGTGGTCCCCCACAGTGCGGCCTGGGCCCCCCATGCACTGGCGCCACGCAGCGCAGAGCCCCGGTCTATGGGCGAGCGCCATGGCACTCGCTGGGGGCGGGCAGGGTGCAGGTGCCCCGGGCACTTGTCCAGGTGGCCCTGGGCTCCCTGCGAGGCTCCCTGGCCAAGGCGGGCGAGGGGCGGGAGCTGAGGGCGCTGACTCCAAACCCACGTGCTTCCACTCACCTGGCCGCACCCACGGCCGGGCTCCCGGGTGGGTCTCGGGTCGGACGCCACTGCACATCCCAGGCGACTTGCTCTCCGGCCTCTCCCAGCCAGGACGCGCTGGACACTGCCTGAAGCCAACGAAGCGGGCCTTCCCCCACCTTCCCAGCCACCTCTGCCCTCACACCTGGACCTCCCACGTGCCACACCCCCTGGCTGGCTGGGGCACTGCCCACCTGGTCGGGCCCCCCTGGACTGGCACCTGCGTGGTGGCCCGTGGCAAGCCCAGCCCCACCCACCGGCAGCGCGCAGGTGCAGCTCCTCGGCCCCACGAGGCAGCGCTGACGGGGGGGGGGGGGGGGGAGGGGGCATGGCTAGAAACGCCCCACAGGGGCGGGGGTCCAATCACACTGAAATCCTAAGACACTGCAGTTCTGCGAAGCATCCGGAAATTTTACCCTTATTTCAAAGACACAATTTAAGTTTGAAAACATTGGCCGTCTATGGTCTAGAAAGCAACGGCCTAAATGACTGAAGAGCCAGTTACCAGCGCCAAGTAAAGGGCACAGCTAGTTGCATGGGGCAGGGCGGGGGGGAGGGGGGGGCAGGCGGGGGGGGCATGAACCGGAGCTCCCGCAGGCCCCACCCCAGCCAGGGCTGTGGGCTCCTCTCCTGGCCCCTCCCCGCTCCCGGGAGCCCCCGTTTGCTCCTCCTCCTCCATCTCCTCTCTCCCTGGACCGGCCCGGCCAGGAAGGGAGCAAAAGCTGGCAGCTTCCACTGACATTGCATAGTGTAGGGCCTTCTGTTCCCTTGTGACGTTAGTAAACAACAGCTTCTGTTTCTCTAAAACTGGGTGGTGGGGTGCGCAGTGCTGCCTGCTAGAAGCTTCTGAGGGCGACTCACCCAGGCCCCAGCCCCGCTCGCCTGCCCCAGTGGGCTCCCTCCGGGCCTGCCCACGGCCCTGGGCTGCCACCCAACTCTCCTCCGTTCCTTCCTGTCCACCTCCATCCCTGTCAGGAGGGAGCCACCAGCCAGCAGCTCTCTGCTCCCCCAGATAAGGAGGCCCCGGGCCGTCAGGCGGCCCCCACCTCCATCCCTGGGCCCCTCATCCCAGGAAGCCAGAGGGGACCCTGCGGAGTCCAGGGCCCGAGGAGCCACGGAGAACCCTCGCCCCCCCGATCATAAGGGCTTTTGGGGCGGGTCTTCGTGCCAGTTCAGTTCCTTCGTCTGCAGGGAGCAGGCCCTGCTGGGCACAGAGACCCCGCCCCGGGGAGCCACCCAGGCTGGGACTCCAGGCGCTAAGGTGCCACCAACACACCACACACAGAAGACAAACTGAACTGTGGGGGGCGAGGGCGGGCTCGGATGTGTTCCTCCACCTGGGGTTGGGCCCCTCCCAGTTTTAGTAAAAGTGAGGGGCCAGCCAGCAAGCCCACAGCCCCCCCCCCACCCCCCGGGAGCTCCCCCTTAGCCCTGCGCCAGGCCTGGGGCTGTGCCTCTGCGGGCCACGCCGGATGCCTGCAGAACCACCATCCCCCACTCACTGTACCAGGTCCCTTCTCACAGTGCCCTCCGCACAGGCCCGTCCTCGCTCGCGGGAGGGGCTGGCCCTGCGGGCCCTGCGGACCGGGCCTCCCATGCCCACAGATGTGCCTGGGCAGCTGCAGGCGGGGCTCACCCAGCCCCATGGTGGGTGCCCTTCCCATGGCCCAGGCTCTCGGAAGGTGCCGCCTCCGATTAACTGTGTGTGGCCCGGGACGCCGACGGGCATTTCCGCTGGGATGGACCCTCGGCCTCTAACTGTCCTCCTTCTTCCCCTAATCTGGTTCTGGGGAAATGGCACCACCGTCCCCTGGTCATGCAGGCTGGTGTTCTCAGCGTCCCCTCGGGCCCATAGCCAAATGGGTCACCACGCCCTACAGATTCCTTCCGAAAGGTGTGGGCGCTCACGTCCCCTCAGCCAAGGACTGGCTCCCTCCCCAGCCCCGCCGGGACCCCCACTCCAGCCACACCGACTGACCCCTCCTCCGACCCTGGCCTAAGAACCCAGTTCCTTCCACTCCACACAGCTCCCTCCGCACTGGCTGCCACTCTCCCAACTGCGCAGAGTCCCCATTCACTCCAACCCAGCCCAGGGCCTACCCCTCCTTCCCAGGAGGGAAGGTGAAGTAAGCAGAAAAAGCAAAGAGCAGAGGCAGAGCCAGTGCGGCTCAGCAGGTGGCTCAGCGGGAATCCGCAGAGGGAGGCCGGCTCCTCCCACTCCAGGGCCTCCCTCCTGCCTCCTCCCGTCTGTTCCGATCCTGCCAGACCTGTCTCCAGCTGGTGGGGATGCTGTTCAGGCTGCAGGCGGCGCCCCACGGGGGAGCATGAGTAGGGTTAGAAGCAGCCCTGTGGGCCAGGAGTGTCCCCGGACACACACAATCACACACGGGCACGTACACACTACAGGGGCATGTACACACACAGGGCATGTACACACATACACAGGGCATGTACACACGCACAGGAGCATGTACACACAGGGGCATGTACACACACAGGGCATGTACACACATACACAGGGGCATGTACACACATACACAGGGGCATGTACACACACGGGCATGTACACACGCACAGGAGCATGTACACACACAGGGCATGTACATGCACAATCACACATGGACATATACACACACAGGAACATGTACACACAGGGGCACACACACAGGGCATGTACACACACACACAGGGGCATGTACACACACACAGGGGCATGTACACACACAGGGGCATGTAGACACACATGGGGGCATGCACACACACAGGGGCATGCACACATACAGGGGCATGCACATATAAAGGGGCATGTACACACACAGGGGCATGCACACACAGGGGCATGCACACACACGGGCATGCACACATAAAGGGGCATGCACACACAGGGGCATGCACACACACAGGGGCATGCACACACACAGGGGCATGCACACATAAAGGGGCATGTACACACACACAGGGGCATGTACACACACAGGGGCATGTACACATGCACAGGAGCATGTACACACAGGCATGTACACACACAGGGCATGTACATGCACAATCACACATGGACACATATACACACAGGGGCATGTACACACACAGGAGTATGTACACACACATAGGGCATGTACACACACAATCAAACATGGATACATACACACAGGGGCATGTACACACACAGGGGCATGTACACACACAGGGGCATATACACAGACAGGAGCATGTACACACACATGGGGGCATGCACAGACAGGGGCATGCACACACACAGGGGCATGCACACATACAGGGGCATGTACATATAAAGGGGCATGTACACACACAGGGGCTGTACACACACAGGGGAATGTACACAGTCAATCACACATGGACACCTACACACACTGGGGCACGTACACACACATGGGGGCATGCACACACACAGGCATGCACACACACAGGGGCATGTACACACACACAGGGGCATTTACAAACACAGGGGCATGCACACACACAGGGGCATGCACACATAAAGGGGAATGTACACACACACACAGGGGCATGCACACATAAAGGGGCATGTACACACACACCGGGGCATGTACACGCACAGGGGCATGCACACACACAGGGGCATGTACACACACGCAGGGGCATTTACAAACACAGGGGCATGCACACACACAGGGGCATGCACACATAAAGGGGAATGTACACACACACACAGGGGCATGTACACACAGGGGCATGTACACACACACACAGGGGCATGTACACACACAAGGGCAAGCACACACACAGGGGCATGCACACATAAAGGGGCATGTACACACACACCGGGGCATGTACACGCACAGGGGCATGCACACACACAGGGGCATGCACACATAAAGGGGAATGTACACACACACACAGGGGCATGTACACACAGGGGCATGTACACACACACACAGGGGCATGTACACACACAAGGGCAAGCACACACACAGGGGCATGCACACATAAAGGGGCATGTACACACACACCGGGGCATGTACACGCACAGGGGCATGCACACACACAGGGGCATGCACACACACAGGGGCATGCACACATAAAGGGGCATGTACACACACATACAGGGACATGTACACACACAGGGTCATGCACACACACAGGGGCATGCACACATAAAGGGGACATGTACACACACAGGGGCATGCACACACACACAGGGACATGTATACACACAGGGGCATGTACACACAGGGGCATGCACACACACACAGGGACATGTATACACACAGGGGCATGTACACACATAATCACACACAAGGGCGCGTACACACACAGAGGCATACACACACACACACACACACACACACACACACACACACACCGTGGACAGCTCTTTCTCAGGGACCCTCTGCCTCCCTCCACCTGGCGGGGTCTTTGTGCCTCACGGGGAGTGGATACAGCAGCTGGCAGGGCGGCACCTGGTGCCATGACTGTGCGTCCATGGAAAAGCCGCCACGTGAGCGCGGCGGAGGAATGAAGGGCGCACTTTCACTGACAGAGGAGCCTCCGGTTCTGAGTAACACGCTCTGCACTTCCAGGGCGCGGCTTCCCTCGGACCTCCTTTCCGAGGGACTGTCCCCTGGTGGGAAGTGACAGCCGCTTCCCAGAGCACGGGCGGGCACAGGGCCTTCCTGGGCCCATGACAAGCCGGGGGCACACTGGCTGCACCTGAGTGTGCGGGGCCGAGGCAGGAGAGCATGGTGATCGGATCGAGCTCCCAGCCGGCCCTCCACACGGGCGCTGGGCCGGAGCATCAGAGCTGCGGGCACTCAGCCTGGTGGTAGTCATGTGCCTCATGCCTGCAACTATGTGCCTTTCTGCCACACCGCCTCGCTGGGTCTGTGGCGGGAACCCAGGCCGGCAGCATCGTCACCGTCCCCCGACACACGAGGCCCCAGCTTCCCGCTCTGGGGGTGAGGATCCCCCAGAACTAAAACTAAAGCTACCGGCTCTCCTGCCTTTGCTCCCCTGCAGACTCTCCCAGCAGGAACTAAGAAGGAACCATCATTTAAAGGAAGGCCGTCCATGCACCTGTCGAAGCCCCATCGCCTTCAGTGACCCTGTTTAACCAGAGAGCCACCCTGCACCCCGCGCCCCGCACCCCGAACAACGGAAAGGCCACCACCCCGCCTGGCCAGTGCTGCCTCTGTGTTAGCACAGACGTAGAGGAATTCCAGATGGTACCCCACAGAAAATATGTGGTGGGAAGGATTTTGTATCTGGCCTTTTTAAAAAATCTATTATCTTTTTTATCTAGTACTAGAGGCTCGATGCATGAAGATTCGTGCAAGAATGGGCCTTCCTTACCCTGGTTGCCAGCACCACCTTCGCTCCGGCCAGAGCCGCCTTTCTGTCTTCCCACACTGCCCAGAGGCCCGGAGCAGCTGGGGCAGTGTGGAATGCCTGCATCATTGCCATGGCAACAATACAAGCGTCCCATCCCGCTCCCCGGCTGCTTGGCACCTGTGTATGCAAATTAATCCGCCATCTTTGTTGGGTTAATTTGCATACTCACTCCTGATTGGCTGATGGGCGTCGCAAAGGTACAGTCAAATTGCATCTTACTCTTTTATTAGTGTAGATATCTAGAGAGAATCCAAGGCTGTATCAAAACTTCAAAGTGAAGTGTGTTCTTGAAGGTGCCCTCCCCAACATTCAGATCTCCCCAACTCCATTCTTTCTCCTGCTTCTCTGAAACCAGAGCTTCTGTGTAGCCCCCACCTGCCCACACACCCCTCCCTGCCCCCACGCCCCTCCCTGCCCCCACCTGCCCACACTCCCCTCCCTGCCCCCACCTGCCCATGCTCCCCTCCCCGCCCCCACCTGTCCACACTTCCCTCCCCACCCCCACCTGGCCCTTGCCTCTCTCAGAGCCCTGTGATTCCTAATTGCTTTTTCTCTCTCTCCCTTTCTCAAAACTTCCTTTCTCCTAAAGCTGAGCCCGAGTCAGGAGGTCTCCCAACAGTGTATGTTCCTATATTCACAATAGAATAAAAAATGAAGGAGGGGTTTGAAAGGACACATCTCCGTTTCCCCCTCTTGTCCTTTCTTGTTCTTGTTCTCACCTTTTTCTTCATGTGAGAAACATGAGTACTTTGGGGAAATAATTTTTACCATCTTCAAAGCTGGCATTGATCCCACCTGGACACGCTCCCTCTGTACAAAACCAAAAATTAGCCAAGTGTGCCCGTGTGCGCTTCCTGCCCCTCTGAACCACTCCCCTTACCTCCCGACCCCAAAAAGCTCCTCCCGACCTCCAGACAGGCGACCTTGGTGTCAACCGCTTCCATTTGCAAGAGTCAAGACCCCAGCAGGGCCCTCGCACATTTGGCTCAGTGGCTAGAGCATCGGCCTGTGGACCAAAGGGTCCCGGGTTTGATTCTGGTCAAGGGCACATAACTCAGCTGCAGGCTCCTCCCCGGCCCAGGCCCTGGTCACGTGCAGGAGGCAACCAATCAATATGTTTCTCTCACATGGATGTTTCTCTCTGTCTCTCCCTCTCTTTCCCACGCTCCCTAAAAATCAATGGAAACATACCCTCAGGTGAGGATCAACCACCACTACAACAAGAACCCCACAGGCTGTGTCAGGAACCAGTTCTCTCCGCAGAGGAACTGCGCACAGAGCTGGTCCTGCAGGGAAGCGGGGGCTGAGGGGAAGCAGACAGGTGAGGGGCACCCAAGTACAAAACCTACAAGAAGCAGGTGCCTGTCATGCCCGGGGGCGAGGGGAGGGCTTGGAGAAGGGCCTGCCTCACAGGCCTGGGACACACACGGTCGGCTGGGGCCTCTCCTCTAAGGAGGTGCCAGGAGGCTGGTTCTGGGATCACCGGCAGACACCAGCAGCTGGGACGAGGGATGCTGCCGCCAGGACAGGACACGGTGCCTCTGCTGGAGCATCGTGGCAAACAGGGAACACAGGAGAACCAGGAAGTCCCTGTCTGGCTCCCATTGGGCCCTTCTGGCTGGACTAACAGGCGTCACCTGCAGAGAAGAAATGCATTTGCAGGCCCAGCCTGAGCAGCCCAGAGCTGAGGGCAGGAGCGGGTTTGGGGGGCGAGGGGTAAACGCCCGGAGCATCCACAGTGTTTGCAATCAGCTACCAGAGAGCCGAGTACTTCCTTCTGCCGGACGCTTGCAAAACACCACCCTACGAAACATGCCTCACAGGAAACGTGAGCTTTAAACCAAAGCTATGGATGGAGGTCACTGCAAACACTGGCTCAGACGTGAGGAGTGGGGTGGCAGGGGCGTGGAGGGCAGGGAACGGCTGGGCCCCCGAGACCGGCTTCCTCTCTGGGCTGCTGGCAATTCCCGGAGATGCCGGCACCATTAATCCTCCCGTCTCTGCCAGCTGGTTCTGCAAACGCCCTGGGTCCCCAGGGCATCATATCTATATTTATCCCTGGCACCACTACTGCCTTCTCCTGCTTCCACTCACCTTGTGGATGCACAGTGCACTTCGCCCAGGACCCTGCGGCGGCACTGGGCCAGCGCTCCCCCTAGTGGCGGTCAACGAAACTCCTCCAACCCTCTTCCTAGAGAAAGGCTCAGGCAGCGTCTCCTGGGCCCTGAACTGAGCCAGGCCCGCTGTTTCCCTTCCCTCATTCCGTCCTCACAGCAGCCCTTTAAAGGAGCTGCTTTTCTTCCCAATTTACAGATGGAGACACTGAGTCTTAGAAGAGGCTAAAGACACACGGATCTCCTGCCGTGTGGATATCATACGCAAATGGCGCTGTGCTGCCCCAGCCAGGGACTTCAGGCCACCACGCCTGTGTCTTTCATATCCCCCGAGTCCTTCAGCGTCGTTGGCTAACAAGTGACATGTGGGACCATCAGCCTGGCCCTGGCTATGAGCCCCAAATGCCCAGATCCGGGGCCCCAGGCTGTGGGCGTTTAAGACCTTCACGGCTGCCCTGAAAAATAATGCACTTTTTCTCTTACAAATCCCTTTACTCCACTCAGTCCCCCCAACTCCACCCCCTCCTCCCCAAAAGCAAAATTCTCAGAATGCTTCATTAATCTGGAAAATTCTCTGGTTGTGAAGACGCTCAGGCTCCTGGGGGGAATGTCTGGTCTTTTAGAAGAGTTTGTTCATTAAGATAAGAACAAGCAAACAGAACAAAGGAAGGGAAGGGGGGAGAGGTTTCTGAGGGTTTTCCATTTCCCCACCTCGCGGCCTCCTTCGCAGGAGAGGAGAGCACAGAGTGGCCGCGGACATTCTTCTCACGGAGCCGGATCTCCACTCAAACAGGCTGCCCGGGGGACAGCCGCACTCCAGAGGCCCTCCCCCGCCAGGCGTGCTGTGGCCCAAGGTCAAGGAGACCTCTGCTGAGGACAGCGCCAATTGCTGTGGGCTCCAGATGAACTTACTGCGCAGGAACCTCGGCGGGTTCCGGGGAGCCCCCTCTTAGATGAAGGATTGCCTCCACCCATCCCCACCAGGGTGGCCCTCGGTCTGGGTGCCCAGTGACAGGAACTCTCAACCCCACGAGGTGTCCTGGTCCCGTGCCCACCAGCGCCCATGGTGAGAAACATCCGGCTCGTACTGGCCCAAAGCATACCTGCCACTTCCAACCTCTGGCCCTCATTGGCAGCTTGGGACCCCACGGAGAAAGTCTGATCCCCCTTCCACAAAGGTCCGGGGTAGCCTGGCTGCCCATGACCTCCCACACCAGCCACCACCCCCATCAAGTCTGCCCTTCCTCCATTCCTTACCCAGCATTCTCTCCTGGATATCTGCCCACTTAAAAGGGTCGCCCATCTCTCACATGGGGCCTGGGAACCAGCTCAACTCTTACGTCTGAAGATACCCACACACAGGTTGCTGACAGCCGACGGGCAGTGCCAAGATCCCTGTGGTATCCCACTAGCGACCCCCGGATCCATCCGGCAACACTCCTTATCCTTTCACCCAGGGGACTGGCCACGTAAGTGTGCCATCTTTCTGTTTTCTTTCTCTGTCTTGTACATTAGAATTGCTCATTGCTGAAATCCAGATTCACTCGTTCGTGCATTATTCATTCAACAGATGGTGACTGAGCTCCTACTCTGTGCTGAGTCCTGTTCTAAGGGCCGGAGACACTCTATTGAAAAGGACGGATGCTGCTCCTTCTCTTGTGGAGTCAACAAACAAGTAAATGATTTAATGAGGTAACTTCAGACAGTGGTTTAAATAAAGGTAAGTGGCCTGGCCAGTGTGGCTCAGTGATCATGGTTTGATTCCTGGTCAGGGCACATGCCCAGGTTGCGGGATCCATCCCCAGTCGGGGGTGTGCAGGAGGCAGCTGATCAATGATTCTTTCTCATCATTGATGTTTTTATTTCTCCCTCTCACTTCCTCTCTGAAATCAATCAAAAATTATTTTAAAAAAAGAAAAAGTAAAGAAAGGTCAGTGACCAGGATTGTTGAAAGGGCAAGTACGGTGATAGGAGATGGATTGGGAAGCTCTATCACGGGCCTGCCGCCTCACAGGCTCAGAGCCCCGGAAATACGAAGGGTTCTCCAACCGGTTTGTCCTTGGCAACCACACGCTGACCTTGACCACCTCCTCTCTGGACGACCACAGAGCTGGGTTGGTGTGTAAGAAGTTGACTGGAACTCACGGGCGGTCCCACGTTCCTCTCCTCCTGACAGCTGGAGAGAACTGGTCTCGGGCCCCATCGTCCCTCCAGACTGCCAGCAGCCCAATGCTCTTCAGGGCTCTCTCGGGGGAGCCCTGGGTGTGGTCCCACCCCACCTCCGGCCTCCCAGGCTAGCAGAGCACATTTAGAGCAATCGGGAGCTCTCTCGCCCCCCTCTCCTGTCTGGGAGCTCATTCTCCTCTTCTCACCTTGTCTTCCACCTTCTCACCTGAAGGTCCTCCCCCGGACAGACAGCAGACGCGGGCCCACGGCCACATTCCCAGAGCAGGGGTGCGCTCTGGCCGTGCTCCCCGCTTGCTCAGCCTCTCCCACCCCCGACAGCGTCTTGAATGAATGCCTTTGGACCCGCACAACGCACTCATCTCCACATCTTCTCACAGGCTTCCTGCCATCACGGGGCCTTGAGTGCCTGCCCACTTCCTGTGTCAGGAAGCACCCACCCTGGCCAGTGGCTCAGTGGTTAGAGCGTCAACCCAAGGACCAAAGGGTCGAGGGTTCGATTCCTAGCCAAGGGCGCGTGCCTCAGTGGCAGGCCTGATCCCCAGCCCGTCGGGGTGCGAACGGGAGGCAACCACAGGATGTGTCTGTCTCACGTCGATGTTGCTCGTCCCAGCCAGTGCCTTCCCCGCGCTGTACCCCCCTCCAGACTATCCTGGGGGACCATGTTAATAACTGTGGTTGCGGCCTTTGTTCCTGTGCATTTATTACCACTGCGGTGTGAGTGCTTCCTATGAATAATAATACTTTAGTGCAGACTTCCCTGCTTGTGTGGCACAGTGAGTACCTGGGTTCTCATTATCTGTCTTATCTTAATATTTATGGAATTAATCGCACTTTGTAACGGGAAATCCCACAGCGGACTTACGGAGCGCATGCTTCAATGAAGACAGATGCGCCTGCTGCGGGGAAGACAGCGCGACTTCCTTAACCTCCCGGGGAACCGCCACGCAGGCCCCGAGTCAGGGAGCACCCCGTCTGTGGAGCTCACCCCGATCCCTCCGTGCAGATGGGGTTGGGCTGGCCTGCTCCCCAAAGCCAAACTGCCCACTGAGGCAGCGCCGCTGGCCGGGCCGGTGCTGGCAGGCTCCCGGGGGGCCCGACCCCCTGCCCCCGGGGGGGAGCAAGGCCAGATCGGAGCAAAGCCCGGTTGGCGCTGTGACTGGAGAGAGGAAGATGCCCCTCTGGGCGCCAGCCCCAGCCGGCTTACCCCTGTGGGCAGCTCGGCCTTCATGGACGTGGGCAGGCTCAGAAAGCCATCACGAACATCACCTCAGGCCAGGAGGGCCAGCGACCTGGCCGAGGTGGCCGCTCAGGAAGCCTGGGCCATAGACGCCGCCACTGACCCCATTTCACAGCGAAGGAACTAGGTTCAGAGGCCAAGCCGCCGCCACAGAAGCGTCTAGTAGGAAATGAACCCAAACCCCATGTTTGCCAAGAGGGGCCTGGCCCTGCCGGCGCCCACTCGCCTGCCAGCCATGATGCACCCCAGAGGCGGGGCTGAGCCAGCACCCCCGGCAGGAAGGTGCGGCCGCGGCCTGGACACGAGCTTCTCCCAATCCCTCCTCTCAGCAGCGCCTCCCTCTCCCTCCCGATCACCCCCGGAACCGGAGCTGCGGAGCTGATTTATCCAGGGCCCGCGCCTTCAGAGAGATCGAAAGAGGACAAGTCCAAGTTAGGAACGTCTGCCTCCTTCCAGAGGACGTCCCGTCCGCTCTTCCCAGAGCGGGCCTGTGCAAAGCACGGGGAAGCTGGAGAAACTCTGTGGATACCCAGGCGCGGCGGCTGGAGAGCCTCAGAATAGCGATGCTCCTGTTTTAACTTGGAAAAGCGGGGGAGCATGGGCCACCTGGTGACGCAGGGACAGCTGGTCCCGGCTGCCCCTCCACGGGGAGCCTGGGAACCGGAGCACCTGGCTCTGCCTGGGTCACTAACTAACTGGGACGCGTGGGGTCACCCTGACGACAATGGTGGGTTCACCCTTCAGGGCGATGGCTGAAGGTGCTGCTACAGCGGCCGCTCCGTGACCCCCTTCCATGCTTCTCAATTATCCTGGCATCTTCTTCCTCTTGTCCGCCGCCGAAATCTAGTTTTAATTAATTTTCTGTAACCAGTCCGTCGTCCCCTGTTTGTTTCCTTTTCAAAGAGTGTCCGTCACCAGAGCCCCACTAGTCATCAGCGGCAGTCAGTGTCCACTCCACCACAGACACTGGGGGTACCTGAGGCCAGGGGCCACCCAGCCCCCGCCAGGGCACCGGCCTGTCCGTCACACCGACCACCTGCTCCTTCCCCATCTCATCTCCCACCTCCCCTCCCTTGAACGGCTGCACCTGGCCAGGGGTCAGCCACCCACCCCATCCAGTTCCTTAGCCCTTTAACCAAGCAAAGACTGAGCAATGAAGAGAGGAGGACAGGAGATGGGGAGAACGATGAGAAGCAGGTCAAACGAAAGCGACAACAAAAACTTCTTAGTGAAGTCAAGGAGGGCCCACTCTTGTCAGGGAGCGAAGGGTCAAAGCGGTTGGTGCTGTGTGTGCCTCCAGTGGGATAGACTCAATCCTGGGAAGAAGGAAAGCCTACCATCCACCACCCCATGGGGGACCTGGAGTGCGTTGTGCTAAGTGAGGGAGGTGGGCAGAGGAAGATGAATATGCACGTATCACTAGTACGTGGCACCCAAGAAAAGCCACACTTGCAAGAGCAGAGAGTAGAGGGTGCTGGCAGAGGTGGGGGGAGGGGACACAGAAGAGGTTGTTTAGGGTGCACACCAGGAACCCGGTGATGGGCGCAGGGGATCTAACGCGCAGCGTGTCCCTTCGCAGAGTCCCCCTCTGCGTGTCTGTGTCCAAGTGTCCCCCTTTCATAAGGACATCAGCCATGTGGAATGAGGGCCCATCCTGTAACCTCACCTTACTTTGCATCCACAATGACCCCATCTATACTAATAAAAGCGTAATATGCTAATTAGATCGGACGTCCGGAAGGACGAAGCCGGGGCTGCAAGGGAAGCCTGGGTCCCGGGTCCCGGGTACCAGAGGGAAGCCAGTGCCGGCAGCCGGGGGAAGGAATATATACCTCTGAAATATACATAAAATATATATATTTTTTTAATGTATTGGCAGGCACTGGGCCCCAGGTGGCCCCAAGCTTCGGCTGTCCCTAGGAGATGCCCTGACGGACACATTGGCATCTTCAGAGGGGTCCCTCGCCACCCACACGCCGCCTCACGCGGGTACAGAAGCTCGCTGACCCTCTGTCCTCCGTCTCCTGGCCACAGCTCCTCACGCCGGGCGAGTACGACTCTACGATGCAACTTGCATTTCTCTTTTCCAGTTTAACAGCTTCAGCTCCCCTGTAACCTTCGCTCCTTTCTGCCTGTGATCTGCTGCGGTTTCACTTTATTGCTCTTAAAATGCAGAGCGCAGAGCGCAGCGGGAGGTCCTGTCACCAAGCCTGACCTCCGCGGTGTCCGCACAGCCCGCGGCGTGCCCCCGGCGACCCCGCGTCACGGTTCATCCCGGGCCCCCCGCTCCCTCTGTCAATACCGCGTGGCACTGGCCGTCACGTCCTGCTTCCGAGCCCCAAGAGTCCCCGAGGGTTTGTCCGCTGGACTGTCTCCCACCTGGATGTGCAGAAAATAGCTTGTAGCCGGTCCTGAAACGCATGTTATCCGTGTTATTACTGACAGGCCCCTTATGACTCAGCAGCCATCTGTCTGCCGTAACGAGGCCTCGCTGGCTTCTCTCTGTCCTCGGAACCGGGTCGATTTAGAGACTCCTGCAGGAGCGCGGGGAAAAGACGTGGCCGCCTCCCCAGCCTGGCAGGGGACCCCGGCTGCAGGTCTCCGGGCCTCGGGGAAGCCGGTGGCTCAGCCAGGGCCCCGACCCTGCTGCGCTCCGCTCTGGGCCGGATGTGTCCCACGCCGGAGTTCTGGGGGTGTTTCCAGAGCGTCCCCAGTCATGACGATAAAGCAAACAGTTCTCAGAAGTGGGCTGAGAAATAAAGAACAAGTCCAAGGCCCGGCTGGTGTGGCTCAGTGGTTTAACGTCGACCTAGGAACAGCGGGGGTCACGGTGGGATTCCCCTTCAGGGCACATGCCCAGGATGTGGGCTTGACCCCCCAGTAGGGGGCGTGCAGGAGGCAGCCAATCAGTGATTCTCTCTCATCGATGTTTCTATCTCTCTTTCTCCCTTCCTCTCTCTGAAATCAGTTTACAAAAAAAGGCACAAGTCCAAGGTCACCTGACGGTCACCCAGCCTCTCAGCCCGTTACTTCCCACCTCCAGCTCCCCGGCTACATCGGGTCCTCGCTGACGGCTGAACCCTGTAGCTCACTCCGGGCCCGGGAGCTCGAGGCTAGCTGTGGCCTGTCCACCTCACCCCTCCCCGCCTCCCAGCCCTTCCTTCCCCCTTCCTCCCAGCCACACTTCCCTCCCTGGAGCTGTGGGAGTGACGGCAGCCCCGCCCAGGCCAGGCCCGCCCCGCCCCCACTATCATTTCCCATGTCCAGTCCTCTGGACTGGCCCGTCCAGTAGAACATGATGCCGGGCATTCTCTGTGTCTGCGCTGCCTAACATGGCCATCACGGAGCGCCCTTGAAGTGTGGCTGGTGAGACCGAGGAAGTGAATTTTTAATTTTCGTTCATTTCCATTGATGTTAATGGCCACATAAATGAGCTCAATGAGAAGCTCGCTGAGGAAATGGACCTCATGCTCCCTGTCTAGTATCCTGCCTGGCAGCAGCAGGGCTCAGGGATGGATGGAGGGATGGGTGGATGGATGGATGGGTGGATGGATGGATCCTCCTGCCACCACAACCGCCGCCTTGCTCGCTCCCTCCTTCCCCCATCGCTCTCGCCTACAGTTGCCTGTTACACGCCTCCCACTTCCTTTCTCAAAGCTGTGAACTGCTCTGCTGGGGGCTTGATTGTGTCCCCCAAATTCATGTCGATGTCCTAACCCATCACCTCAGAATACGACTGCATTTGGAAACAGGGCCACCACACGTATAATTAATGACGCTGAGATAAGGTCACACTGGAAGAGAGCCAATATGACAGTGTCCTTATACAGGGGGAGATTTGGACACACACACACACACACACACACATACACATACACACATACACATACACACACACATGCACACACATACACATACGCACACACACATACACATACGCACACACACACACACACACACACACACACACACGGAGAATGGCATGTGGAGATGAAGTGCGAGGTCAGGGTAAGGCTCCCACAAGCCCAGGAACCCCAGGAGGGCCAGCAGGTCACCAGGAGCGGGGCGAAGGCGTGGACGCTTCTTCCTCCAGCCCCCAGAGAAACCCAGCCCTGGACCCGGACCCGGTGAGGCAGTACCTTCCTGAGGGAGGAGCCACCGGAAGGGGTACCTCGGGACAGAGAAAGAAAGCACGTGTCCTTTAGGGGCCTTGAGGGGTCCCCTGTCTGGGGCTAGTGTGTTTCCCGGGATGCCCTGATGTCCGGTTTTCCATCCCGGTTCTCCTTATGAATACACACAAGCCTCCCTTGTCAAGCGCCGCTGTTCCCTCATTCTGTAGAGTGGCATCGCAGCATTAATCGTCATCATCATCAAAAACGTTACAAAACTCCCGTTTCCATGTGCCAGGGGCTCGCACAGCCCATCCCCTGCCACGGCCCTCAGCTCTGGGACCCTGCGTCCAAGGCCACGTGAGATGCCGCACGCCATTACTGTAATTTGCTCACCCGTTCACGGATTCACGCAGCCCCTCGTCCGCATCATGCGCTGGGAGGTGCTTTGTCAAAGCCCCCAGACTTAGCGAAGAGCATGCATGTGAGGGAGCTGGACATGATGTCTTGTTCCAGGACCCGCCTGTCTCCGGGGGCACCGGGCGGAGGGCCATGTGCAAGCACCTCACAGAGGCCGGCCCAGGGCGGCGAGAGGCGAGCGAGCCTGCCATCCATCCCCCGCGCCCACCCCCGGCTCACACCTGCGCGGGCCTGTGGCTGCAGCCACTTTAGGTCATGGCAGGTGGCCCAGCAAAGCCAAGGCTGCTGCGGAGAAGGCGGCTTGCTCGCCTGCAACTCGGATGCCAAATGGAGAAAAAGTACCTCTCTGGCTACAGGACGCCTCCTCGCCAGGCCCCGTGCCAATGCCTGAGTTCTGGCAGACCGTGGTGCTGCCTGCCACACGTGGGTGAGCACAGCCTCCGGGAGCTGGGGAGGCCTTGGTCTCACCTCAGCCGAGAGGCAGCTGCTCCCGCAGACCAGCGACGAACATAGACCCCGCCGTGCGCCCGCTGACAGCCTTTATGGGACAAGACGGCCAAGCCACCGCTGCGGCTCACGCCCGGGACACCCCGTCCAAGCACAGGCCTCCCCAGGTGTCCCCCAGGGCCCCCCAACCCCAGCTCTCCCCGGCGTCTGTGGCCTTGGCCAGCGGCTCAGGCTGTGTCTGGCCACCTGGCCACCGCTCTCCGGCCTGTTGGCAAGGCCCAGGCGCTCCTGTCCGTTGGCAAGAGCTGACCACCTGTGGGACGTCCGCTTAGCTCCGGGAAGTGGAACGGGAAGCAAGTCGTATTTAAAACCGAAGCCAGCACGCTCAGCCTCCTCCTGGGAAAGCGTGCTCCTCCCAGGATCGGCTCCGCTGTGCCAAGTTCAGAAAAGAAAAGCAAACGCAGGAGCAGAAGCGCCAGCCTGCGGGGCCTGGGCTGGGGATGGCAGGCTGCCTGCTCTCCGCGGTCAGAGCAGCGCCGGCCAGGCCTCCTCCTCACCGGGAGCTGCACCTGCAACCCTTCAGGCGGGGCCTGGGGAGCTACCAGCATTGCCGCCCGCCGAGAGGCAGCAATCCCAGACTCCCCGATGCCCCCAGCCGAAGCCGATCTGGGTCAGACTGCGCTGCTCCGTTGGACCTGACTTGCCTTCTCTCTGAGCTGGAGGTCATCCTGTCTTTTGTTTGTGAAGCCTCCCTGGAGGATATTTTTCCCATTGGTTTTTAGAGAGAGTGGAAGGGAGGGAGAGGGAGGGAGAGAGAAACATTGACACGAGAGAGACACAAGGATTGGTTGCCTCCCACATGCGCCCGACCTGGGGCCGGGGATCGAGCCTGCAACCCAGGTACGTGCCCTTGACTGGGAATCGAACCTGTGACCCTTCAGTGCTCAGGGACAGAGCTCCAACCACTGAACACACCGTCCAGGGAGAGATCATTCTAGCCACACTCCTGTGTCTTGAGCTTAATTAATTGGCAGCGATTTAAATGCCTTGGAATTTAAAAATAAAAAAGTGCTAAAATACATAGCACCTCTCATGAAGAGGGGTCATGCTCTGGTCTTGCAGCGAAGATGTCTGGATCACGACCCAAGACGAGCCACCAACTTTAGGGCGTGGCCTTGGCATTCCCGGCTCCCGGCACCGCGGGCCATGCACTATCTGCCTTACCACGTGCTGCTCTGTCTGGATGGGCAGCCCTGGCACATTGTGATTTTTCGAGTTCACTCCCCAGCGCCCGACCTGTGCCCGGGCTGGTTCCCCTGCTGGCAGAGCCCTTCCCACTCCCCTCCCCCATCCCCCGCCCCTGCTTTGGTCACACCTGCCCTCAGGCCTCAGGGTGGACACCCTCTCCCTGGGGGTCCCCCTGCCCCCCAGAGCACCCCCGGCCACCCACCTGAGCTGAGTGCCTCTCCTCTGTGCTCCACGTCCCACCCCTGACTCTGCAGACAGGGCACACGCTGTGGCTGGGTTTCCCCCCCAGCCCACACATGCTGGCACATAGTAGGTCTTCGACGACTCTCCGGTGATGACGTGCACAGTGCTCGCCGCATCGTGTTGGGTATAAAGAGGTGACTCAGGAGGGGACTGCGCCCCTTTATTGCACGAGTCTTCAGAGAAACCAAAGCCCACTGAGGCTCTTTTGCGGACGAGGGTGGCTTTAAGGGACCCCATTTCCAGCTTCTCAGCGTCTGCAGTTGATCCGTTCAAAAAGGTGCCAGAATTATGTGGGGTTTCCCTCCTGCCCCCCCCCCCCAACTCATCCCCTTGCATGTCTGTGTTCTCCGTGAACAAAAAAGTAAGGCCTTCCTCTCACCCGTCCCGAATCGCCCGGAGTGTAAACACCGCTAGGACACCACAAAAGGGACCATCCCAGAATGCACTGGTCCTGAGGCGCCCTGAGAGCCAGGCGAGGAGAGTGTTAGCATCTTCGAAGGGAGGTCATCCCAGCCGGGAACGCGGACTCGGCCTCCTCCTGCCACCTGTCATCCATCGCTCGGCCTGCGTCCACCTCTCTCACATCGCGGCAGCCACCTCTCTGCCCGAGGCCACGTCCTGGCCACGCCAAGATCCGCCTCGGGTAGGGGAGCAATTCCGCCTTCAGTCTCACTAACCTGGGGCTGAAACGTGGCACTTCCTCCCGTTCCTAACGTGGGGCTGACCCACAGGCGGCTCGGCAGTTCCTGCGGTTTGTTCCCAACAGAAACCGCAGATCTCCTCACATCCTGTGACCAACTGCTGCAAATATCTCAAAACTGCATTCACCCTGGTCACCACTCGAAAATGATGGCGGTCATTAAACCTGGGCCAGACCTTGTCCTTTAACCCCATGAACATTTACTTTATCACAAATGAAGCTTTAAAAATATTTTGATAACTATATATCACTGTGACTGGTTTCCGTTGTCATGGTATGTGCTCTGTTTATGCATTTAAAAATATTGTTCTGAAAAAGAATCCATAGACTGCCACGGGGTCCCTGGGGCAAAAAAAAAAAAAAAAAGAAAAGAAAAAAATGTTTAAGAATCTCTGCTTAAAAAAAAATAAAATCTCAGCTTTAAAACCACACTCCAAAAACAAAACCAGCCGAAACCGGTTTGGCTCAGTGGATAGAGCGTCGGCCTGCGGACTGAAAGGTCCCAAGTTCGATTCCGGTCAAGGGCATGTACCTTGGTTGCGGGCACATCCCCGGTAGGAGGTGTGTAGGAGGCAGCTGATCGATGTTTCTCTCTCATCGATGTTTCTAGCTCTCTGTCCCTCTCCCTTCCTCTCTGTAAAAAATCAATAAAATATATTTTAAAAAAAAAACACAAAAACCACTTCATATGTGTTCATGGTGACAGCAGTGACTGGGCGGGGTGGGGGGGACCATAAGCAGCCACACTAGAGAAATGGCACGAGGTGAGGGGGGACCGGACACCCCCGAGAGCCTGGCCGGGCACACGCTGGGTCTTGCCCGGGTTTGGCAGATGGGCCAGCTCACACCTGGCAGCTCAGCATACCGCCCCCTGTGCTCGTCTCACACAGAGACGAGTCCCAGAAAAGCCGCTGGAGAAAAGGAACCGCGGTGCCCAGGTCTCTTACGAAAACCTCAGGTGCCACGTAGCGTCTGACCCCAGCAAGGACCGCAGACGCACAGCGGCCGGGAGCCACGTCACAAGCTCCCTTCGATTTTTGCCAAGTTCAGCGTCTAAGACAGGCGCCAGCTCTCCTCTTCACTTGCGCCAGAAAATATGCCCCAAATCAAGCCCCTGGAAGTCAGGACCCATCAGAACAGGGCGGGGCAGCCACGGCGTGAGTTACGGACTGAAACGCGGTCATTTCTTCCCCACCACCTCCCCGTCCAGAGGACACGGGAAGCTCTTTTCTCCGACAAGGAGGACGGGGAAGTCATTGTTCTTGGGAGGCCGTGGGGAGCCATAGACAGACCCCGGAACTGGAGGTCAGAGCTGGGTTTGAACGGGCGCCCAGGGAGAGTTAATAACCATTTCCGTCCCCATCTCCTCATAGCGCCGACCGGCCGCATCGCGGGAGGAGGGGACAGCCACCGGCCTCGCCGCTGTCCTCCCTCCATCGTAAAATAGAGGAATTCTGCCCCACGGGAGGCAGCCGGAGGTGCCTGCCCAGGAGGAAAGCCTACAGGACAGACACAAGCGCGTGCTATCAGGAGCAAGACCACACTCCCTCCTCTTCTGTCCTCGAACTTGAGTCCCCGTCAATGCCGCCAGCCCCTCTCTCCCGCCAGAAACATTCCCGGTTTCCTTTCTAGAACCCGGCACATCTGGGTGAGCACCTACAGACTTGCTACGGCCCCAAAGGCAGAAAATCGAGTCAACAAAGCCTTGCCTTGGCTGGGTCTGCGGAGCTCAGACCCTGAGGCAGGGAGGCTCCGAGCCCCAGAGCGCTTTCCCGGGGACGCGGTTAGGAGCCCCAGGTCTGTTGGCTGGGGGCAAGCAGAGTTCCCCCCAAATTCAGGCCTCCCAACTTTGCCAACCTCCGATCTCCATGGGCAAACAATGAGATGCTTTTCATCGGTTCTGAATTTGACCTCCTTACTTTCCAAGTCCAAATTCATGGTGAAAGATTTAAAAGGCGCATGGCTTCTGTTTGCCTCTCTCTTTCTTTTGAAAGGAAAACCACTTGCCCACAGCCCATCGAGACCACGCTATGCTTTTCACAGGGTTTTTGCCTGCAGAGCTTCCTCAGTGCAGGAGTGAGTCCCAGCTCAGCTGCGCTAACCGGGTCCCCACGTCCACGAGCAAATGCCGTCTCCGCTCAGGCCTGTCCAGACCCACAGGCCCATCCCTCCTCGCAGTTCATGTTTTTGTTTTGGTTAAATATTTTTATGGATTTCAGAGAGGAAGGGAGAGGGAGAGGGAGAGAGAGAGAGAAACATCAATAAGGAGAGAGAATCAACGATCGGCTGCCTCCTGCCGCCCCACACTGGGGAATCGAGCCCGTAACCCGGGCACGTATCTTTGACTGGGAATCAAACTGTGACCTCCTGGTTCATAGGTCAATGCTCAACCACTAGCCACGCCAGCAGGGCCAGTTCAGTTTCCTGTGAAGAGCCTTTGCTTTGTTGTTTTATTTGTAACTAGAGGCCTGGTGCATGAAAATTCATGCACTGCATGGCGGGGGGCGGGGGGCGGGAAGGGGGACCCTCAGCCCAGCCTGCTCCCTCTCACAGTCCAGGAGCCCTCAGGGGTGGGAGGCGACAGGGCAATCAGGGGAAGGCGATGCCCCATCATACCTCTGCTGCTGACACTGCTGGCAGCACAAGCCTCGGCCGGCCCTGGGTGGCTGGGCAGCCACCATCCGAGGTTTGCCTGAGCCTCGGGCCGGCCCTGGGCAGCTGGTGGACTGAGGGCAAGTCCGGCTGCACCGCGGACCTGCCGTACCCACCCCCGGGTGGGGCTGAAAGGACTGGGGTACTCCAGCGGGGCTGAGGGGACTGGGTGCCGCCATCTTGTGGCTATGGGTGCCGTCATCTTTGTGATGGTGTGATGGTCAATTTGCATATTCTCTCTTTATTAGATCGAATACTCTTGCCAGCAAAGGTCTCTGGTCTCTTGGGAGCCTGTGGGATTGGCCCCTGGCTGCTCTCCTTGGTTTTATGGGGAAACAAGGCCTTGTTATCCATGGAACCCTGAGTCGTCCCCCACTCCCCGCCATGGGAGTAAGCAGGGGGCATATTTACTGGACCTGCTGCTCTGCCCTCCTTCGCCCTCGGAGACACTGGCTGCTACTAAAAAGGCAGCCTTTGACCCAGCACTTGTACTTGGGAGAGCTTTTTCCCTAGAGAAACAGAGAGGCATAGGTTTATTATGAGAATATTCTCTGAATCATTTGTTCACTTATTCCACAATTATTGAATGCCTATTATAGGCCAGGCACTACTGTTATTACTTATAATAACAAAATTTTGGGGGGATTAAAGAACCAGCCAATTGGAATTGGTTAAATAAATTCAGTTATGGTTGTATGACAGAATACTATGTAGTTATTAGATACCATGTTCTTGGAAGAATAGTTAATAACACAGAAAAATTCACGGAGAAACACAGCCAGTTTCTGAGAACTACATAAAGAATAATCCCAGTCTTGAAGGCAGAAATACGCCCACATGCACAGGTACCCACCAAAATGTTAGCAGGGGCTATCTCTAGGAAGTGAGATTATGAGGGATTTTTAGAATTTCATTCATGTTTCTATATATTCCCAATTTTTAACATTAAACAGGGAAAATTACTTTAAAAGCAATAATCAAAAAGGATCATGCCTCTGTTCTCCAGAAAACCCATCACCAGCCCTTCCTCAGTTGCAGATCCCTCCACAGTCTTCAACACCCGCCACCTCCCTCACTTGAGCCCAGAAAGAACCACACCCACCTGCCACCCTGAGAGCACCGCGAGCATCCTACCTCGGGGCCCCCACCCAGGCCGCAGTCCCTCTCCTACATGGCCTCTGTCTTCGTTCGTGCAGCAGGCACTCATGGGTGCCACTCTTGTACAACCTCTGTTCCGGGAACTACTCAACAGTCAAAACAAGAGACAGAGTCCCTAGCCTCCTGGGGTACATATGCCCGGAGGAAGACAGGTGATGAACACATACACAAGAAGGTATGTGGTGAACTAGGTCCCTCATGCTATTGTAACAAAAGACCACACACTTAGTGGCTTAAAACAACACAGATGTGCCCAGCATCACAGTTCAATTCCCATTCTGGGCACATGCCCAGGTTGCAGGCTTGATTCCCCAGTGAGGGGCCTGCAAGAGGCAGCTGATCAATGATTCTCTCTCATCATTAATGTTTCTATCTCTTCCTCTCCCTTCCTCTCTGAAATCAATCCTATATAATAAAAGCCTAATATGCTAAGTGTCTGGTCGTCCAGTCATTTGTTCAACCAATCAAAGCATAATATGCTAATGATATGCTAAAGCAGCTCAACGGCTCGCTGTGACGTGCACTGATCAACAGGGGGCAGACAGTCAACTGGTCGACCAGTCACTATGACATGCACTGACCACCAGGGGGCAGATGCTCCGGTAGGTTAGCTTGCTGCTGGAGTCCAGCCGATCAAGACTGAGCGAAAGGGGCCGGATACACCCTGGAGCCCTCCTGCGGTCCCTCTCTGGCTGGCCAACCTCCTGCGTCCCTCCCCAGCCCTGATCATGCACCAGTGGGGTCCCTCGGCCTGGCCTGCACCCTCTCACAATTCGGGACCCCTTGGGGGATGTCGGAGAGCCAGTTTTGGCCCGATCCTGCAGGCCAGGCTGAGGGACCCTGCTGGTGCATGAATTTGTGCACTGGGCCTCTAGTATAAATATATTTAAAAAACAAACAAACAGAAAACCAACACGGATGTATCCTCTTACAGTGCTGGACGTCAGAGCCTTACAGGACTAAACGTGAGGTGTCTGCAGGACTGGTTCCTTCTGTAGACTCCCATGAGGCCTTGCACATATTGGTTTAGCTCAACAAGCAGGTACTGAGCACCTACTGTGTGCCAGGAACTGTGCTACACGCCAGACACACCCATTGTCTGGCCTCACAGACATGGCATGAACGAAACAGAGTAGGAGTGACCGGGCTCTGAGGCTGATGAGACTCACGGGGCCACCAGGGGCCTGTGCGTTGGGCGGTGTGGCCGTGTTATTCACCCCAGAACACGTCCAGGCCAGAACTCTTGCATTTCCGGCTCTGGTGTAATTTTGAGAAGACAGTTCTTTCTTAAGGTCCCCCTGATTTTCCATGCACCTTCTGTTGAGAGCCGCACTGCTTTGCACGTGAGATCTGCTCATGCACAATTCCACTCTCCTCCATCAGAAGGCACATGAGGACACCCCTACAGCTCTGCTCAAGAACATGCTTGCACCCTAGCTGGTGTGGGCCTGCGGACTGAAGGGTCCCAACTTCGATTCCGGTCAAGGGCACATGCCCGGGTTGCAGGCTCAACCCCCAGTAGGGCGTGCAGGAGGCAGCCGATCCACGATTCTCTCTCTCTCATCATTGACGTTTCTCTCCCTCCCTCTCCCTTCCTCTCTGCCATCAGTAAAAATATATTTAAATAAATCTTTAAAAAAGAACATGCTGGCAGCTGGGTGGGAAGAGCAGCCAGGATCACGGCAGTGCGGGCTCGGGGACATTCCCACTTCTCCTCACTTAGCGCAGTTCCCATCACGCCTGGGGGTGCAGCTCCAAGATGCTCTCCCCGCCGTCCTTTCGGTGACGTTTCCTGGGAAACTCCTGCTCTCGGCTCTGAGACGGACATTGGCAGGATATCACGGCTCTCTGCCTCCCAGAAGCAAGGGGCGTGGGGAGTGGGGGGTGCCTCCTGCTTCTCTCTCTGGGGAAGGGTGACCCTGAGCCTTCCCTGACCGCCACTGTGTGGGTGCCGGCCCCTCGGGTGGCCCGCGAGGCCACTGCCAGGGCTGCCTTTGGAGCCTCGCCCTCCCCTGCAGAGGTGACTGCCATGGCTCCGGTCCAGGCCCCAGGCAAGTGGCCACAGGCAATGAATGCAGGTGCCAGGGGCACAGGGACAGATCCGAGCGGCTGGCATCCCTGGTCTTGCCCGGAAGGTGCCAGGCTGCCTCCCTCCACCTGCGTGATACCCCTGAGCTTGGACCCACGCCTTCCTCGCTGAGCTCCGACCTCCTCTGCACAGGGTGGTGTCCTCCCCCGGGCTCAGCATCTCTTCTGAGATTTCCGTCCCGCCCCTGTGTCCCGGACACGGTCAGGGTTCAGGAATGACGGGAAAGGGCGACATGGCCGTGGGATTTGCGAGGACCGACCTGGCCTCGTTTGAAATTTAAATGTGGTTTTAAGTCATAAAAGGGCTATAAAAACCTTGCACTGAATGAGGAACGCTGTCGCGTTCAGGGGCCTGATCCCCGGCCCGTTCCGCTCGGCTTCGCCCTCGTTCTGCGCGGGGAATGGTGCGTTTTCCACGGAGCTCCTCCTGTTTGCACACTGGCTCTCGCTCCGCCTGCTTCATTACCGGCAACATTCAGCAGCGTTTTCTTTCCCGCCGCCATAAATACTCTTCAACTCAACAAATGCACACAAATGTTTTCCATTAGAATTTTAATCTACTCTCAAAATGAAAGAAAAGCTTCATATAAATCCTTTAAAATCACCGGCACGCGAATTCCGACAGGGGCGGCTCCGCCTGGCCCGCGCCCGGCTCACATCCCGCCGGCCTCGCTCCTGGACTGACTGCGGCCTCGCTCGGCCTAAAGGAACGGCCGGCGCAGCCTGGGAAGATCGCATCCGTCAGGACCGCACGTGGCTTCCCTCCGACCTGGTAAGAGTCGCCGCTCGCAATACCTTCATCCCGCCGGGAGAACGGCTGTCTCCCCAATGGGAAAGAAATGGGTGTTTTGTTCTGTTGGACCAAGATTTACGGAAAGCAATTTCCCTCCATGCGGGCGATATGACACACCTGCTGGAAAAAAGTCATTTCACAACATCCGTTTCATCGCCTCTTTTACCGCTGGATGTAGATCCTCTCCCTGCGTGCCCGGCAGCGGTGACATTTAGACTAAGCAAGGTGTCCCTGGGGGTAGAGGCCCCTTTCCCAGGGGCTCAGGGACCCAGTCAGCATCCCCCCCCAGCCCCCCTGACCGCAGGCTGCCTGGAAATGTCCCCGCGTGCCCACCAGCGCCAGGGGGCAGGGCCTGGGCCTCCAGCCCTCACACCACCGTGAACACAGAGCTCACCTGAGTCTTGAGTCTTTGGCAAACAGCTGAAGGTGCCTCAGTTTCCCTCCCGTCTGCTTGGCCCCAGAACTACACACACACACACACACACACACACACACACACACACACACACACACACACACACACACACACACACACACGCACGCACGCACATGCACGCGCTGTCCTTGGCCGCCGCCAGCGCCCTCTCAGGACAGCTGAAGGGCAGAGTTTGGGCTTCGCTTTTTCACTTTCCATTTCCTCGTGTCATAACCTGATGCTGCTCGCAGAGCCTCTGCATATTAAATGGCCTCTCAGCCACGGGGAAGGGGGAGGCGTGATCTGTGGGCGAAGGGCCCCTCATGTAAATGTATGACTGTGACAGGGCCCCAGGCAGGAGAAAGGGCAAGGTCCGCTGGAGCCCGCGGGTCAGCACCCCCGGGGAACCGTCACTCCGTGTGGCCTCTTCTCTCTCCGGGAGTCAGAGCCGCTGTCCTGGGCTCCCTGCCCACCGCGGCCCCGTCCCGGGCTTGTCACCGCCTGTCCTCGGGGGGAGGGGAGGCCGTGGCTGGTGACAAGGCTCGGGAAGTCTGAGGAGCGTGTGGAAGTGCTTTGGGTCCTGCGAGGAGGAGGAGGAGGAGGAGGAGGAGGAGGAGGAGGAGGAGGAGGAGGAGGAGGAGGAGGAGGAGGAGGAGGAGGAGGAGGAGGAGGAGGAGGAGGAGGAGGAGGAGGAGGAGGAGGAGGAGGAGGAGGAGGAGGAGAAGGAGGAGGAGGAGAAGGAGGAGGAGGAGAAGGAGGAGGAGGAGGGGGAAGAGGGGCGCCCAGGCCTGGGGCAGCTGGCCACACTGCAGACCAGGCTTCCTAGCCGGGCAGCCACTCCTCGCTCCAGGCTCGGAGGGCAGGGCCACCAGGCAGCCGGGGCGGGGGGGGGGGGGGGGGGGGGGGGAGGGCATCGTTTCTAGGGGCTGAGAAGGTCTGTGCTGGTCACTCTAGGTGTGTGCCAATGCTCTCCAGCCACACAAAGCGGCAGAACAGCCTCCTGGCTTTCCTGAGTGGTGCTGGCTGCCCGAGTGCTTATTTCTGGGTTCTCAGCCCATTTGCTTCCCATTAGCAGGACTCCCGAGCCTGCGGAACTCCAATTACGAAGTGATAACAGAATCGCCGCTCTGCCTGGAATCCTCCGGTGTGCGGTGTGCGGGCCAGTGCCCTCCCCTCACCCCCGGGTTCCACGCAGCCACACTGCACTCGTATTGATGCCACGACAGCAAGGCGGCTGGCTGGCCCGGGAGGAAGGCCCAGGGTGGTCACAGCGGCATCTGCAGGGCAGGGTCCGAGGGAGGGAGCTGGCGAGACGGAAAGGCGCTCCGAGGCGGTCCGCGGTGCCCAGGCAGAAGGCAGTGTGGGGAGGAGCAGCCAGGAGCCTGGTCAGCGCCGATCGATCGATTGATCGTGACTTCTTTCTTCCCCGGGCGCCCCTCCCTCACAGTGTCTCCATCGTTGCCTGTGCCAGGCCTGCCCGAAGAGCTACCTTTTCCCCGTGATGTCCTCAACCCCAGGCCCCCTCGGCCTCCTCGGCCTTCGGCTGGTTTCCTCTGAAGCCCTTCTTCTGAGTTCAGCAGCACCACCCTTGCCTCTCCCCGTCCTGTCACCTCGAAGATCCTCTTGTACATTCACTGGAAGTCAGGCTTGTCTCGTGTTCCTCCATCTCACACCCAGGGGTGGACGGACCTCAACAGACACAGGGTGCCGAGCGGGCCGGTGGTCCTGATGGTCATTCTGGTGGTTTTGGCTTCCTGGCTCAGCTGCTGGTATACCTGTCCCCCAGGGAAACTCCCAATTCTGCACTGTGGCCACCGAGCCAAACCGCGAGCGGCCCTCCCCGGAGCGGGGTGTCCTCGCGGTGTGCCGTCTCCGACCAGGAAACGCGGCAAAGGGAACGGGCTCGCGGGCTCTTCGCTCTGGGCCCCTCGCGCTTTTCCGAGCGGCCCCTCGGATTGTTCCCTGGGCACCAGCCACAGCTTTTTCTTTCTTTTTTCAGATTAAAAACAAAATGAATAGGCTTTATTTTTTAGAGCAGTTATACATTTCAGAAACATTGAAAGTACAGGAAGTTCCATATGATTCCCTCAGTTTTGCCCCCCAAGACACACGCACACACACGCGCACACACACACACACACACACACACACACTCACACACACACACTCACACACACACACGCCCACACACACACACTCACACACACTCACACACACACACACACACACTCACACACACTCACACACGCACACGCACACACGCACACGCACACACACTCACACACTCCTATTATTAACATCTTGCATTCGTGTGGCACATTTGTGACAACTGATGATCGTAATAATATTGACACATTATTATGAACTAAAGTCTATAGTTTTCATTCTTGGTGTTGTGCATTTCCATGGGTTTTCCCCGACATATCCTGCTCTCTGCCTGCTCATCCCTCCCTCCCCTCCGACCCCTGGCACCAGCCATAGTTACACTCACCCTTTGGGCCAATGTTCGTGAGACTTCCTACTGAAAGTCTCAGACACGTGTGGCCTCACATGTCCTTGCTCACATCAAAGGGGCCGGGGGTGTCCAAGGGGCAGAGCGACTCTGGCTTCCCTGCCCAGGCTTCCCAGAGGCCACACCCCGGAGATGGGAGTGGCGGGCTGACATGCAAATCCTTTCTTCTGTGTCACTGTGGGGAAAAGGTGTTAACTGCCCCCCAAAAAAAGAGGGGTATTCTTCTAACACCCCATTCCAAAAGGGTGCGGTGCACATAGATGTCCCTCAAGTGAAAAATGATTGCATGTGATGTCGTAGACGATCGGACTCCTCCGTACAGTTCTCCGTGGTGGTCAGCTCTCCCAGGCCTCCCTGGGCCGAGGTCCTCAGGCCAGCCTCCCGGCCTCCGTCCCCTGAGCAGAGGCCACAGGTCACAGGCTGGTCTCTCCCCCAGGCTTTTCCAGGAATGTCCCTTAAGAAGGGGATTGAGGAGCTCTAAGCCCTGGACAAGTGACTGGATTTCGAGCCCACCTGTTCCCAAGTACCTGCCTGATACCCCAGCCCCTCGCCCTGCCAGCCCCCTCCCCAGGTCCTGCCCTGTTGCCTGCTGACACACCTCCTCTCTCCCTGCCGCCCACATCCATCGCCCGCTCCTGGGCGCACCTCACTGGCATCATAGAGGCCCTCTGGGGGAGGCTCATGTGGAGACAAGCAGAGTCTGACAGCACCGCACGGTCTGCAACCTTTCCTCTCAGCCCCCAACAATGGGACAGGGCGTCTGACCAACGGACAGAGCTTCCCTGACCGCGACTTCCACAGGTCAAGCCCATCTCCTTGTTCGACGAGTCGTCTAATCCCCATTCATTTGGAACCACTCCCGGCCCAGGCCCTGTAGCAGGCACAAGGGAGTCGGCAGGGAATCAGACGCAGGCCCTGCTCGCTTGCAGGGAGACAAGCAGAAAACAAAAAAGCAAACAGACAGAATAAGGACAGACGGAAAGAAACTGGGGGATGTAATGGAAACTGGGGTGGGGGTCACGGGAGGGCAGGCAGCTGCTGTGGGTTCTCTAAGGAGTAAGAGGAGCTGAGAGCAGAGATGGGAGGGGCTGGGGGAGGAAGCCGCATCCACGCGGGAGACACAGCCAGCGCAGAGGCCTTGACCGGGGAAGGAATATTCTGGGGACAGCACCACCCGAAGGCCAGAGCATCCAGAACGGAGGGGAGTGGAGGCTGGCACAGAGCACAGCGCCCCCTGCTGGCCGGCTCCAGGCCCAGCTCCAGGACCCCGCCCTTGGCCCAGGTGGCTTAGCCCAGGATCCAGGCCCCAATGGGGACGTCTGCATTCTCATCCCCGTGATACCTCAAAGCTGGGTAAGCCCTTTAACTGCCTCTCCTCATCGACGAGAGAACGGGAGACCAGAGGAGCATGAACGCCGATACCCTCCGGCACACCGGGACGAACGCAGGCCACCAGGACCGCCAGGACCCCGCGTCAGGCCCACGCTTGCATCTGAAGAGCCTGGCATCTCCCCTGCGAGCCTGCCCGGCTCCAGGGAGTGGAAACCTGCCAATGCAGCGGGGACACTGACAACTCACTTGGCTGTGAGCGGTGTCACGGCCGCGTCCAAGAGCGGACAGGCAGGAGGAGGGAGCCGACAGGCAGGACGCCCACCCCAGACAATGCGGCTTAAGATCCTGACCGGGCAGGCGGGCGTCTAAATTGAAACATCATCCCCGGCCAGCGAGTGACTGCCCTACAGCGAGTGGGCAAACGTCAGAGAGCGGCCCCCGGCAGCTGCGCCCAGGCCGCCGCCGCCTCCCTAACCGGGCCAAAGCGCCTCGGAGGTCGGACGCACCGTTCACGGCACCACCTCCAGGGCTGAAACGGCTGGTCCTTCAATGACCTGGGTTTTGGAGGAGGCAGGTGGGCTCTCCCTGGAGGATCGAGGGCCTGAGGGAGACCCACGTCCAGGCTGCGAAGCCCCAGCCTGCTGCTCGGACCGCCTCCCCCTGCGCTGCTCTGACTCGCTCCACCCACTCGCCACCCAGGAGAGGACGGTGCTTACCAGGGGCTCTGTGGTAGGAGACACCTGCTCCAGTGGGTCCTCCGTGCCCGCACCTGTTACTCCGCCAGATGGTGCCACGCTGCTTTTAAATCGGGCGCTGCTGCTGCTGGCACGGGACCCTGTAACCCCGTTTGGGGGGCTGGAAAGGCCCAAGTCACCAGGCTGCTCGGTACCTCCTTCCTCTGACTTTCACCAGCTGGAACCGACTCCCTGCCGCCTCCCTTGTCCAAGATTTTAGCAGCTGCTTAAGGACTCCTAGCCAATGAGGACCCACGTTCACGTTGGGTGTGCGTGCCCCTTTCTTCTCCGTTTTCTTTATGTTTTTATTTTATTTCTTGATTTTGAGAGGGAGGGAAAGGGGGAGAGAGGGAAACATCGATGTGTCATTCATTCCCCTTACCTATGCGGTCATTGGTTGCTTCTTGTACGTGCCCTGACCGGGGATAGAACCTGCAACCTTGGCGCATGAGGATGACGTTCTAGCCAGCTGAGCCACGCTGTAGGCTGTCAGGCCCTTTCCTTTGCCGGTTTCTGCGGCTGCTGCTGGGTGTGGCATGGCCCAGCCTGCCTCAGCTAACCATTGGGGTTTAGTGGAAGAGAGAGGGGAGGGGACGCGGCCGACACCATCGGCTGTTCCAAGTCTGGGCTACTGGTCGACTAAATGGAAACCCCTTTCCCAGCCCCACACTTCCCTCTGGAATCAGAGCTGCTGGCACCAGGGCCAATCCGCTCCCGTCTCTGCCCGCTTCCTCTAGCAGGAAAGAGCCGAGGTCACCAGCACGCGGAGAACATGCTCACAGTAGGGAGTTTCTTCTAAGTAATACTCCTCTGATGCATTTTATTAAGAAATGCATAATTGAACCATCTGAACTCTCATTAATAGATATGAAATGCGGCTTACTATAAAAAATGCTAATAAATCATTAGGTTTTTAAAAGATTCGCCACCGCATGGCTAACAAATTAAATTTAAATAATTGAGTGTGATACTCCTAGGGAGGGATCACAGGGGGAGGTACAGTGGAGAACCCGTTTTTATTGTATTTGGTCTTAAACAAAAGGAGCGCGTGCTGGGTGCTGGCTGGCGCCTCCCTGGCCCCCTTCCAGGGGCAGCGAGCATCTGCGAGGCAGCTGGCCGGCCGGGCCTGGCGGCGGTTTGGAGGGCGGCCCGGCTACCTGGGCTGTCAGGCCGCGTCCCCAGCCTCAGCCTCGTTAGCCCACACTCACCAGCCGCACTCGTCAGCGCCCCATGTGCAGGTGCTGATGGCTCTGTGCTTATCGCCTCTTCTCGGGCTGCCGCCGAGAGTGAGAAGCTGTGACTGCCACGAAGATGGCCAGTCAGCCTCCTTGGAATCAGAAAGGAAAGCTCTTGTCTGCACGCCTTGCAAAGGAAGCAAGAAACAAGAAGAAGGCTGGGGGTGCGGGCAGAGTTTTCATTGGAGCTCAGAGCCCACATATCCAGCGGCTCCTGGGGCCGCGGGGAGAAGGGGAGACGAGGCTGAAAGTCCCTCTTCTGGAAACAAGCTGTGGAACCCACTCAGTCGCTGTCCCTCCCCGGCACCTCCACACACGGGCGAGAGTGAGAAGAGCGCCTGTGGCCTTCTAACGTGCAAAACTCCAGCACAATGGTCAGCAAACTCATCAGTCAACAGAGCCAAATATCAACAGTACAATGATTGAAATTTCTTTTGAGAGCCAAATTTTTTAAACTTAAACTATATAGATAGGTACATTGTTATTAACTTAATTAGGGTACCTGGTATTTTGTGGAAGAGCCACACTCAAGGGGCCAAAGAGCCGCATGTGGCTCGCGAGCCACGGTTTGCCAACCACGGCCCTAGCAGACTGTGACCCGGTTCAGCGGAGCGAAGCAGGAGAGGCGGTATCTCCCCGGGCTCCTGTCTTCTCTCCTTAAAGCGATGATGTTCACCACACCGTCCTCTCACTGTGATGTGACGGGAGGGGACCACACGGGTGGAAGGGAAATGATCGACTCTGAAAACATCTCGGGCAACGGCACCCAGGCCCAGAAATGCATCAATAGAAGGGGAAGGATTCCAAGTGCCCATCAGACCGGTGTCACAGCTAAGGCAGCGATTCCCAGCCGGTGTGCCCCACGCGTTTTCAAACACGCAATACCTAGCTGTTGAGTCCAGGGCACGCACCTGTCTTCCCGTGGATGGCCCAATAAAAAAAGGACAATAACCAACGCATCAATGCCGTCCGGCGTGAATGAGTTAAAACTATACCTATTTTTTTGACAGCGTGGCAAACATACATTTTGGCGTGCCGCAGAATTTCAGTAATTAGTTCACGTGCCCGGAGATGCAAGGAGTTGAAAGGTGCTGACCTCAGGCAGCGGTTCTCAAAGCAGGGTCCTGCCGACACGTCCAGGGGTTCTGGCTGTCCACGCTGTTGCCGTGATACCGCGGAGGTGCCAGTGGCCCATGTTAGTGCGCTGACATTTGCACCGATGTCACAAAGGCGGTGGTGGCTACAGTGCTGGTGGGTGAATCGAGGCTGCGGCACCAGCGTGTGCGAGTGCTTTTCATTGCCACACACCTGGGGGAGAAGAAAGAAAGGAGGGAGAAAGGGGGACAGTTCCACCTAAGAATGTCCTGGACGGGGCCTGAGTAAAGTAGGACCTGTCCTAAGTCTCTACCCTCGAGTCTTTCTTTTCCCATCCTCACCCGAGGATATGTTTTGTTGATTTGAGAGAGAGGAAGGGAGAGAGAAAGAGAGAGAGAGAGCGACAGAGAGAGAGAGAGAGAGAGAGAGAGAGAGAGACAGAGAGAGAGACAGAGAGAGGGAGAGAGAGAAACATCCATGAGAGAGAGAAACCCATGTGGGCATGCACCTTGACCAGGAATTGAACCCGCAACCTTTCAGTGTACTGGATGATGCTCCAACCAACCAAGCCGAGCCCTGGCCAGGGCCCACCCCTGGGTCGTTTTCCCCCTCCCCCCGGGATGAGATGAAGGGCGCACTGGTCTGCACTCCCCGCCACTGGCAACAGGAAAGCACCCAGTCTGCTGCTGGAGCCCCAGCGCCACTCGCCTCTCGGGTCACGAAAGAGCGTTTTTACTAGAAAGGCCGAGAGCTACGGTTACGCAGGTTCGGGGACAGGACAAATTTGTCTTGAACATGAACAAAGTAAGCCGGTCACTACAAGGGTAATGAAGTAACGCAACTCGAGCTTTCAAAATAAACGCAGAGTTTGGGGAAACTTGTTACCGGCACCGTAAGTTTGACAACCTCAGTATTTAGAAGATGTTTCTAATGAGATCAGTTGTGCTCTTTACCACCGTGATTTGGGGATGTTGTACAATGAAATGTGTCCCCATTCGGAAGAACTACATCACTCGGCGAAGCATGCTTTTCCAAAGGATATCGTACCGTGCATGAGTAACACACCCATTCCAAGGAGCAGGGAGACCCATGGATCTTAATGTAAGATAACGGGAAACAGTGGTGAATATGATTTCCGATGCCACATAGCAGCTGCGCTGTGAGAAACCGCCACGCGTCACGTGGTGGTGTGGTATCCAAGGAGAACATTTCCCATTTTCTGTAAAGGCTATTAAAACCCCTGCCTTTTTCTAACGACATCTCTGTGGGAGGATTTTCCTCATGTACTTCCATCAAAGGAACTTATCACGAGAGAGAGAAAGCATGCACAGAAATGACACTAATGGTTTTCTCTGAAGTCAGACATCAAAAAGTAAGACGTTACTCTTTTCTCTAAATATTTTTTTTTTGCTGTTCTGGAAAATAGCTTTTTTTCCATAAAAAAATGTGTTATTTATGTTAGCATGTAAAGGAGTTATTGTTTTAAATCTGATTTTCAACCTTTTTTGTCTGATGGCACACATAAACTAATTCCTGAGTCTTGAGGCACACCAGAAAGTATCTTCTTTGCTGGTCTGAAAACAAAATAGGTGTAATTTTGATTGATTTACAAAAAAATGTACTGTATATATACATTAGTAATTACCTACCCTTTTTGCTCCAAAGGCACTTTGTGAAAAATAAGGTACCTCTACAGGAACATAAGGATTTCTGGTACCAAGAATTAACCAATCAGGTGCAATCTGAGAAATGCATCACTAGGCAATTTCATCATCACGTGAACATCATAGGGCGTACTTGCACAACCTGGATGGGACAGCCACGCCCAGGCTGTAGGGTAAACCACCGTCATATATGCGGTCCGTTGTAGACCACAACGTCATTACGCAGTGCATGACTAGTAACAGGTGTTACCCCCTGCCCCCATGCAGCCTCCGCCATGGAACTTGGAATGCCAAGCACCCTGGCAGCCTCTCTTGCAGCTAAGGTGGCCATGTGATCCACCTGTGGCCAAGGAGACATAAAAGAATGTTTGCTGGAAGTTCCCTGGTAAAGAAGGGAGAGGCCTCATGTCCACCCCACCTCCCATCTCTTTCTTGCCCTTAATGCAGACACCTGGAGCTTGACCGAAGGAGCTGGGAGACAGGATGCCGAAGAGCCAAGTGAAAAGAAAGAAAGCCTCCATCATTGCTGATATCCGTTTTGTGAATGAAAAGAGGAACCAACTCCAACCAATGCTCACAACTGTACTTACTCTGTGAGAAAAATAAAGTGGTATTTATTTAAGCCACGGAGAGTCAGGTGTCTGGTAAAGCTGCGTAGATGACCGATGCCTGCTTATCTGGGGAAACCTGGGGAAAGGCAGGAGAAATAGAGGCTGCATGGCACGAACCAAAGGAAGCAATTCCATAACAAGATGCCCATTGCAACCCGGGGCCGATGGCATCTCTGACAACATCAAGATATAAGAACTTTCACCAGCAAACGTTAACATAGAGAACCCCGGCGACGGTTGGCATTCTACAGGAATCAAAGACCCGCAAAGATCAAGACATCCCCTGACCAGATGGGTTTAAACGGGAACTTCATCTCTGGGCATCCTGCCAAGAGCCTGTATTATTGCCAAATCCCCAATTCAAAACCACAGATAAGAATGCGTTAACGGAAACCCAGAAGTTAAAACGAAGACATTTAAATAGTAACCTCCCTTCTCTCTCAGAGACAAATGTGTCCGTGAACCCCGAGGCTCACAGGGAGACTTCTTTCTCTTAGAGTCTATTTGACTGTTTTTTTGTTTTTAGCCATTCACGAGGAAACTGACACGGAAAGGTAATTTAAGGAGTTGGCTGCTGATCAGCTGCTTCACTGAATCAAAGGGCAATTGGGTTCCTAACCTTTAAATGGGAGTGTGACGCCGATGTATTGAGCACCTCTGCATAAGATACGGGGCCAACAGTGGTGGGAGGGGGGGCAGGTGGGCGTAGAGATACTCAAGACACGTGCTCGGTTCACCGTCCCGGTAGAGCAGGGAGAGGTCCCTGAGAGAAGGTCAATGGAATGTCTCCGTAATAGCTGGAGACGCAGAAGCGATGGCATCACCCATGCATGATTTATGGCCACGGAGACTGCTGCTGACGGGCGCTGCGGAGGATTTCAGAGAGAAGATCACCTTGAACGGAGGACGGCGTGGGGGAACTAGAGGAAGCAGGATCCCCGCTCAGTCTTGAAAGAGGCACTGAAACCTGTGGGTGAGCAAAGGAAGCATTTTAACAGCCTCTTGGAAGGGCTGGGTTTGTGTCCTGTTGTGTGTTTTTTTAAAGTGAGGAACCCTCTGGGACATTGGGTGATGGTGTAGGCAGGGAAGCAGGGCCAGGGGGTGATGGTAGAGGAACACTGGACGTTCAAAAGAAACTGGCAGCTAAAAGGTGGAGATAATCCAAGAGCCCATCAACATGAGCAGACTAACCAAGGGTGGTCTACAGCCTTCAAAAAGGGGGAGGTCCTGACAACATGGACAAGTTGTACATATGGCCAGACCTTGACGACATGATGCTGGTGAAATGAGCCTGTCACAGAGAAAGTTTTATAGGGTTTCCACTTCCGTGAGGTACCTAGCGCCATCAAATTCACACACAGAGATGCAGAATGGGGGTGGCCGGGTGCTGGGGGAGAGAGAGTGGGGAGTTAGGGTTCAGGGCACAGGGCTTCCATTTTGTGAATGAAAAGAGGTCTGGAGATGGGTGGTGGCGATGGCTGAACGACAGAGTGCATGTACCAAACACCACACTTAGAAATGGTTCAAGTTAAGATGTGATGTGTATTTTACCACATTATAAACATACTAGAGGCCCGGTGCACGACATTCATGCACTTGGGGGGGGGGTGTGGTCCCTCAGCCTGGCCTGAGCCCTTTTGCAGTCCGGGAGCCCTCAGGGAATGTCTGACTGATGGCTTAGGCGAGGGGGAGGGAAAGGGGAGGGAGCAGGCCTAAGCCAGCCGTCGGACATCTTTAGCGCTGCTGTGGAGGTTGGAGAGGCTCCCGCTACCGCCACTGCGCTCGCCAGCCGTGAGCCCTGCTTCTGGCTGAACGGTGCTCCCCCTGTGGGAGCGCACTGACCACCAGGGAGCAGCTCCTGCATTGAGCGTCTGCCCTATGGTGGTCAGGGCGTGTCATAGCGACCGGTCGTTCTGCCCTTCGATTTGCATATTAGGGTTTTATTATATAGGATACATTTAAAAACAGAGAGCGAGCGAGTGAGAGAGAATAGCAGGAGGAAAGCAAAGACACAGACTGGGGTTCAAGAGGGAGCTCAGAGCTCCAGAGGAGAGGTGGCAGTTGGGTGCCAAAAATAAGGGTGACCCTGTGTCGGGCCCCAGGCCTGTGAGTCCCATGGCTCCACTCGTAATTCCACGACTGAGCGGTAAGCAGTGCACACAACCCCTCCTCCAATTCTTTTAACTTAACAAAGACTTCTTAAACCTTTCTAAAAAATCTCTGACTTGGAAATGAGTAACAGCTGGGCACCTGCAGACACTCACTTCTGAGCCCTGCCTCCCCCATGGGCCACACTCGGATGTGGACACTAACGGCAGACAACTCGGTCCCAGAGCGAGTGAATGCGGGTGGGGGCCGCTGGCAAAGTGCAGAGGCTGGCAGAGTGGGCTTTGTTTGGGGCTCCTGGACCCAGTTTCCACGTTGAGGAGGGGATGACTTTACCCCGCACCACCGAGCGCTTCTCAGGACGCCCGCTGGGCTGCTGCAAGGCCGCTCAGTTCTGACTCAGCTCCCTGAGAGCAGGGGCCCGGGAGGGGGCGTCAGAGAACCTTCCTCACGGCCTCCGTCTGGTCCACGAAGCAGCGCTGCCGCCCGCCAGCCCTGGGGCAGCACGCGGCGTCCTGTCTCAGACTGTCCCCCGAGCATTAAAACACATGTAATGTGCTTCGCAGACGATGCAGAGACGACGGGAACGGAGAACCAGGCACATAATTACAAGATAAAAATGAACATCCTTCGCTGGGGTAGGTTTTAATAAGATTTTAATAATGTTGGTAAGGAGCCAAATTACAAAATGCTCCGGAATACGGAGTACAAAACCTCAGAGACAAAATAAAAACTCATAAAAATATAAGAGCCCTTTAGGACCAGTCATCATCTTTAGGATAAAGAAACCACTTTCTCAACAGAGGGGCTGACTGAGCACGTTCAATAAAAACTGAGTGGGATTAGAGACAGGTGTCCAGCCACACACCCCCCACCCCCCTCACAGCGACAGGAGGGTGCGATTAGTGTCCGAGGAGCAAGGCCCGGAGCCGGGGGCACAGATGAGGTCCCGCCACCAGATTTGGCGAAAACTGCCAGGAGGCACCTGGATCGCCGCACATCTCACTTACAGGTTAGGAATCACTTACTCCGAGGCTGTGGAGTGGCCTTGGGAGTGGCCTTGGGAGTGACCTTGGGAATGACCTTGAGAGAGGCCTTGGGAATGACCTTGGGAGAGGCCTTTGGAGTGGCCTTGGGAATGACCTTGGGAGAGGCCTTGGGAATGACCTTGGGAGAGGCCTTTGGAGTGGCCTTGGGAATGACCTTGGGAGAGGCCTTGGGAATGACATTGGGAATGACCTTTGGAATAACCTTGGGAGTGGCCTTGGGAATGACCTTGGGAGTAGCCTTGGGAATGACCCGTGATGGCTGCCCATCCACACAGCCACACAGCCCCCGCCCCCGCAGCAGGATATGGTCTTGGGGGCGACAAGATGAGCTGTCTGCTCGGGAACAACGATGTAGTATGTGACCAACAAACCAAAAATGAGACATAAAAACACAGGAGTCAGAAAAATCAACAAAAAGCACCGGAGTCCCCACCCCCAGAGGGACAGGAGGCCACTCCCCGGGGAGCAGGACAGCAAAAGTGGAGAAAGGGTCCAGAACTCAGCTCCGCCACCACGAGGATGGCGGCCGTCCTCTCTGGGTGTCTGGGGGTGGGGGACCCCTAACTCCCAAGCACACAGCTCAATGCCACTGCCATGCGGGGGACTACACGCTCTGCTTCATTCGGGCCAGATGTTCCCATCAGCGTGCCGGCTCTGCCCGCAGGAACACGACGGCTATGATCTGTCCGCCTAGCACATGCCGCCACGTGCAGCAGCTGTGACGTGCGGTGGGTGACAGCGCGCGTGAGGACGCTCTCCTGCACCCCAGCAAACCAGCACGCAAAGGGGAAGGCACCCCGCGCCAGCCCCTCAAGACGGGCCGGGCACAGGCCCCGTTATCTTAACCCTAAATCAACAGCTTAATCAGATGCAGATTCCGGGCGATGGGAGGGAGAGGCGCGAGATGAGGCTCTGCGTGCTTTAGACGTGCGTCTCCCTCGAGCGCCGCCCGGACAGGGAGGCTGCGTGTAACTTCCAGGTGAAAGGCGCTCCGGCTCCCTGGAGGAGGGGGCCCCACTCCCGGCCATGTAAAGGGATGGGACTCACGGAAGCTTCTGGCTGGGTCTGCTGTTGATGGAATCAAAGTCAATGACGATCTTGCTGCACTTGGGTGTGAATTTCCTAAATGGAAGAAACAAAATATATAACGAAAGAGATAAACCAAAGAACTGTGTACTTACAGGCATAACCCAGACATGGACACGGGCAATAGGGTGGTGAAGATGGGGGGTTGGGGGGGTGGGGGCTAGGAGGAGGGGTGTAAAGGGGGGGATGGAAGATATCTGTAATACTATCAACAATAAAAAATATATTTTTTAAAAAAATATATATATATATAATGGCATTATCCAGTGAGTAGTTAAAGTTATCTGTTAGGTTTGGCTTAACGCACATTTTCTGGGGAGGAAAGTTTTCCGGGGACTCACTTTCTCCTATAGGAGCCAATTACAGGGCCCCGTGCAGACAGGAACACGGCCCATAAGACTCAGACCCAGCAGATGCTGGGGGGCGTGGCTGCAGGCTCCTCAGCTGGATGAGCACATGAATTATTGGGGGGCAAAGGACCCCTAACAAGTTAGCTGCACAACATGATATCCCACCACTACCTTTCTACCAGACTTATCTGATGTTCTAGGAAATTTCTATAGCCAACGTGAAATCACTCGAACACAAAAAAAGAGTCCATTTTCTTTTGCCTCTTACACATATAGCCAGAAAACAGCTAGGTTTAGCGAGGAGTCTTTTTAAAACACGTGTTCTAAAAAATGCAGACGTGAAATACACCCACTATCATTTCTTTACTCCTTGATGCACCTCCTGTAACAGTTAAAAAGAAAATATATGGGGGCTACACATATTCCTTTAAAAATCAATAAAGAGTCAATGTCTAATTATTAGGACGTTAAAAAAAAAATGTGGATTTAGTGTCTCAAAAAGCGTAACAGATTCACGGCCTACAAGCTGTATCCCTAATGACGAACACAAGGGGCCAGGCGTGTTACTGATTCCAAGAACCCCACTGCTGACCGTAAGTACCGCAAAGAGTCTGCTTCGGAAGCTCGCAGCCTCAGAACAGGTGTCCACCATGAATCGAAGGCGCTGGAACTCACCTGCAGGTCAAACCTGCCCCCCACGCTCTGCCTGGCAGAGACAATCATAAACGTCTAAGTGGCTTCCAGTCGCGGTCTCAAACGCTGCTGTCCAGAGGATTCCTGGTGTCTCTCCCCCGGCAGCGTACTGTCACCCTGAATGTTCTATGCCGGAGTTGGCACCCTGGCTAGATGTACAAAAGCTTAATGTTCTATTGTCAAACTTGTGAGTTTTTAACAATTTCTCGCTAGGAGAGTCATCAGCCCAAGCCCTGGAAAGCTCCTGACATTAAAGCGCAACCCGCCCGGCCGGCGTGGCCCAGGGGCCGAGCGCGGACCGATGAGCCAGGAGGTCACGGTTCGATTCCCGGTCAGGGCACGAGCGCGGGTTGCGGGCTCAGTCCCCAGTGTGGGACGTTCAGGAGGCAGTGGGTCAATGATTCTCTCTCATCCTTGATGTTTCTCTCTCTTTCTCCCTGTCCCTCCCTCTCTGAAATCAGTAAAAATCTTTTTTTAAAAAGCACAATTATTAGCCAGATCGGCTTCAACTACCTCTGTCCCTGCTCTTAACGACCTACCCCTAAAACACACGGAGAGGCTCAGCCCATCGGCCTGGGAAAGAGGCGCCGGAGGTGGAGGGGAGTCGGGCATCACAGGCAGAAACGAAACACGGGTCCAGGCTACCCCGTTTCTCCATCAGGCCTCAGGCCACCCCGTTTCTCCATCAGGCCTCAGACCTCCCCATTTCTCCATCAGGCCTCAGACTTCCCCGTTTCTCCATCAGACCACCCCGTTTCTCCATCAGGCCTCAGACCACCCCGTTTCTCCATCAGGCCTCAGACCACCCCGTTTCTCCATCAGACCACCCCGTTTCTCCATCAGGCCTCAGACCTCCCCGTTTCTCCATCAGACCACCCCGTTTCTCCATCAGACCTCAGACCTCCCCGTTTCTCCATCAGCCTTCAGACCACCCCGTTTCTCCATCAGACCTCAGACCTCAGACCTCCCCGTTTCTCCATCAGGCTTCAGACCACCTCGTTTCTCCACCAGGCCTCAGACCTCCCCATTTCTCCATCAGGCCTCAGACCACCCCGTTTCTCCATCAGGCCTCGGGCCACCCGTTTCTCCATCAGACCTCAAACCTCCCCATTTCTCCATCAGGCCTCAGACCACCCTATTTCTCCATCAGGCCTCAGACCTCCCCATTTCTCCATCAGGCCTCAGACCTCCCCGTTTCTCCATCAGACCACCCTGTTTCTCCATCAGGCCTCAGACCTCCCGGTTTCTCCATCAGACCACCCCGTTTCTCCATCAGACCTCAGACCTCCCCGTTTCTCCATCAGGCTTCAGACCACCCCGTTTCTCCATCAGGCCTCAGACCTCCCCGTTTCTCCATCAGACCACCCTGTTTCTCCATCAGGCCTCAGACCTCCCGGTTTCTCCATCAGACCACCCCGTTTCTCCATCAGACCTCAGACCTCCCCGTTTCTCCATCAGGCTTCACACCACCCTGTTTCTCCATCAGACCTCAGACCTCCCCGTTTCTCCATCAGGCTTCAGACCACCCCGTTTCTCCATCAGGCCTCAGACCTCCCTGTTTCTCCACCAGGCCTCAGACCTCCCCGTTTCTCCATCAGGCCTCAGACCACCCCGTTTCTCCATCAGGCCTCGGGCCACCCGTTTCTCCATCAGACCTCAGACCTCCCCATTTCTCCATCAGGCCTCAGACCACCCCGTTTCTCCATCAGGCCTCAGACCTCCCCATTTCTCCATCAGGCCTCAGACCTCCCGTTTCTCCATCAGACCACCCCGTTTCTCCATCAGGCCTCAGATCACCCCGTTTCTCCATCAGGCCTCAGACCTCCGGGTTTCTCCATCAGGCCTCAGACCTCCCCGTTTCTCCATCAGGCCTCAGGCCACCCCGTTTCTCCATCAGGCCTCAGACCTCCCTGTTTCTCCATCAGGCCTCAGACCTCCCGGTTTCTTCATCAGACCACCCTGTTTCTCCATCAGGCCTCAGACCACCCCGTTTCTCCATCAGGCCTCAGACCACCCCGTTTCTCCATCAGGCCTCAGACCACCCCGTTTCTCCATCAGGCCTCGGGCCTCCCCCGTTTCTCCATCAGGCAACCCCACTTCTCCATCAGGCCACCCCAATTCTCCATCAGGCCTCAGACCACCCCGTTTCTCCATCAGGCCTCGGGCCACCCCGTTTCTCCATCAGACCTCCCCGTTTCTCCATCAGGCCTCAGACCTCCCCGTTTCTCCATCAGGCCTCGGGCCACCCCGTTTCTCCATCAGACCTCCCCATTTCTCCATCAGGCCTCGGGCCACCCCGTTTCTCCATCAGGCCTCGGGCCCTCCACTCACCTGAAGGCGACCCCAGCCATATCAAACATGAGCCTGGCAGCGGTGGTCTCCTCACTATCGTGGTACTTATCAGACATGAATATCACTTCTTTGATACCTTAAAAGGCAACAAGGCAAGAAGCCCCGTTAGTACAAGCACAGTGACGCCGCCATGGACGGAGCGCTGCCCCGGAGCCTTGTGGGTGCCCAGCAGTTCATCTTCTGTAAGAAAAGCACGCATCCACTTAATGGCGGGGTCTGCGACGAACCGCCTCTTCCGAGGGCGCGTCCACACAACGCCCAGTGGCTGCAACCAGGAGTCCGCTCTGGTCCAGCAGCGGATAGGACAGGCGGCGTGGAATCTGCCCTCCAGCCTTTATGGATTTTTTTTTTTAACAAATGCAAAGTGAAGATCAACCGAAGGACTTGTATGCATGCATATAAGCATAACGAATGGACACAAAACTCTGGAGGGTGAGGGCATGTATGGGAGTGGGGTGGGGGGGAGGGGCAATGGTAAATATGTACATATATAATACCTTAATAAAAAAATGGGGAAAAAAATGCAAAGTGAAAACATGTCAAGTCCTCAAGCCTTGCTCCGATTAACAAATTTCCCAATTTCCTTTACTGCGGGCAATCAGACATTCTTTCCTCGCGAGGCAATTACTGTTGAACTCGAGAGGCTCATGGCGGGGAGGGGAGCGTGCTGGCAAAATCGGAGAGACCAGCGCCTTCCCTGGACGGCTCTGCAGACCCACACGGAGCAGACGGGGTGCTTCTCCCGTCCCCCCAGCAGCGCTGACCTTAGGCGGGGGCCTGGCCGGCACTCCCCGGCACTCCCCGGCACTCCCCACACCGGCTCCGCAGGGACAGCGGGGGGCTGGCCCCCAGGGCACGCGCGGCTCTGCCCACGCCTGCAGCGCCTCGTGCTTGTGTCCCCAAGGACCTTCCAGCGCCCGCGGGGGAGCCACAGAGACCCCGGCTCTGACGCCGGCAGACCCCCTCTGCTCACAGACCCACGGGCTCGTGACAAACAGCCCCTCTAAGCCGCACATCTGGCCCACACGGTGAGCCTTTAAATCTCACGCCGAGAGTTTCATGGAGACAGAGTGTGGCTGAATCTTAGATGTGACAATTTGAAAAAGGGGAACTGTTCAGAACACAATGCTGTCGCTTTGGGGTAAGAAAAACACGGTACCATTGGAGTCTTACGACATTAAAACGCAGAGATACGGTTAGGTCCTCAAATATCTACCCTCCATTAGCTACACATTAAAATTTCACATACAGCCTCCCAGCTGACCTTGTATCTGACAGAAACTCATTTCTCGCCACCCCTCCCCCTGCCCCCCGTAACCTATGCACGATATGCCAGAGGACAGAAAACTGACAGTAACGATATGCAAAGCCCGCGTTGCTCTTTGGCAGCTTGCAGTTTAAGAAGTTGCAAACGAAATTAGGAACATGTTAAGAATCACAGAGGATGCAATTAGTCGCAGAATACCGGGCACCGTTCAAAAACAAAAAACGGGAAGCATCCTGCGAAGTCGATCGTGCAATTAATTTAGATCTAAACAGCAGCAATGTCGGATCAAACCCATCGGCGAGGGGGGGCGAGGGGCGGCGAGGGGCAGGCCGCGGCACAGGCGTGACAAAGGGGCCACCCGCGCATACCTGCCTGGATGATGAGCTTCGCGCACTCGTTACACGGGAACAAGGCCACGTAGATGGTGCAGCCCTTCACGTCGGCCGAGTTCTTGTTCATGATGGCATTCAGCTCGGCGTGGCACACTGCGGGCGGGAGCGAGAAGAAAGAGAAACGCTGAGATTGGGCCTCAGGAAGAATGCTCGCAGAGGGCTGAAGTGTTCCATTCCGCCCTCTGAAATAACATATAACAAACTTGATTTAAAAAAAAAAAATAATTAGAAACTGAAAGTGCTGAGAACGCCAATGAGGGCCCGACGGGTTGGCGATTCAAGCAGCCCAGGCTCTGGGAGCACCTAGAGCCGCCAGGAGGGGCCGGGGTTGGGTACCTCCCCCACCCCAAGTGCAGCCACAGGCCCTGGGGCGTGGAACGGCCCACATAAAATGGCTCATTGGTGGGCTGACATGCACACGCAGGGATGTGCTTTCTCTGTGGCCAGAGAGGGCAGGAGCAATGGTAAGAGCAAGAGAATCAAGACGTGGAGCTGAGCATTCCTGACCCGCGGATGTGCGTGGCCTCATGGTTCCCGGCCCACACGCACACACCCTGTGGGTGCCCAGTAGTTCGTCTTTCCTAAGAAAAACATGCATCCACTCAACGGCAATGAAAAGTCAAGTTTGTTTTTCTTTGGTTTTTTTTATTGATTTCAGAGAGGAAGGGGGAGAGAGAGAGAGAAAAACATCAATGATGAGAGAGAATCATTGATCAGCTGCCTCCTGCAGGCCCCACACTGGGGATCGAGCCCATAACCCGGGCATGTGCTCTGACCAGAAATCGAACCGTGACCTCCTGGTGCATACATAGGTCAACACTCAACCACTGGGCCACGCCGGTCGTGCGAAAAGTCAAGTTCTTGCTACACTGGCTCATTCCACGTAAGATCCCTACACGGGATCCAAGGTCATTCATCCCCAGACCTGCCAGAATTCCAGGATGAAGGGAGCTCCCTCCTCTCCCCTCCCACACCTGCCAAAGCCCACGCACCTTCCCAGGGCCTTGGGCTGGGGGTTCGAACCACCTAATCCACGGGGCGTTCCCCTCAAGGCAGGAGGTGTGCTCACCACTCCGATCTAGTTCGGAATCTCCTGCCTGCTCTGTGCAGTGGCTATATGCTATCTTTTTTTTTATCCTCACCCAAGGATATTTTTTCCATTGACCTTTAGAGAGTATGGAAGGGAGGGAGGAGAGGGAGAGAGAGAAACATTGATGTGAGAGACACACTGACTTGTTGCCTCCCCAACGCACCCTGACCGAGGCCATAAATCGAACCTACAACCCAGGCACGGGCCCTTGACCGGAAATCCAACCCGAGATCCTTCAGTCTGAAGGCTGACACTATAATCTGAGCCAAACCGGCCAGGGCACTGTATGCTATCTTAATTGCTATTTCCTTTTCTGGGTGCGTTATCTAAGACTATACTATATCTCCCTGAGGCAGTGGTTCACAAATGTCTGCTGGCTGGAATCCTCGGATGTTCCAAAACACGGCTGTCTGGGTCCCACACCTGGAACCTGACATGGCCTGGGTGTGGACTGGGCTTTGAAACCTCTAAGTGGTTGTTCCCCCACGTATTTCTAACATGCAGATGCGTCTAGCAAACACTGCCTCACAGAACCCTCTGGCATCCCCAAGGTGACTTAACAACACACGCTACACATGCAAGTGCTAAAATCAATGTTTGTTGAACGAATTAATGACTATCTGGCCCTGGTCCAACTCACACAAATCTCCTAGAATTATAAACATGGGGCCTCCGAGGGTCTCCTCGCCCTCTCCCACCACCACCAGCCTACGCACGTCTTCCTCCAGGCGTGCTGAGGCCTCCTCTCGGCCCGGGCACACTGGGGCCGTGACGTCCTCCTCGGTCAACGAGCCTTTACTGAGGGCCTCCCGGTCTCGGGTGGGGTGGCCACTGTACGTGTCCGGCAGCAGCTCTGCGTTGCTGCGGGCAGGAAGCTGACCAGGGCCCTCCCAGGAAACGCTGGCAGCGCTCCTTTTAGTCCACGAAGGCCACGATTTAGGAGGTCTCAGGCGTGTGTGGGAACCAACAGTCTCAGGCATTGTAAGAAAATCTCAAGAAAAAGAAAAGCTGCACTTAATCAGATGGCAGCCCACCAGAGAACCCCTGCGGGCCAGAGGGGCCTGAGCCAGCCCCTGAGCCCCCCAGTCCATACACCCCCCGGGGGAGGGGAGGACAGGAAGGAGGAGAGGCGGGCTCCAGGCTCAGGGCCCAGGAGGGCGCCGACCTCACAGAAGTCCCCTTGCCCGCATGTCCTTCCCACGACCAAGATGTTCCCAAGCCGGATTAACCCGCTCCGTGTTAAAAAACAATTAGATGTGATTATTTCTTCTATTTCCCCCTCGAGGGCAGGGCCAGGCTTCTAGGCTTGTTGTGACTCCCCGCGAGTCTAAGGCGACGGACGCCAAGAACATAACAGGCGTTAAATATTTACTGAATGAATAAAGGGGGTGGGAATGCAGAGTCTAGTGATGGATGCCGACGCCGGGCAAGACAGTCCTCTTAAATTCAAATATCAAAAACAGGCCTTCCCGCCCCATAAATGCTTTTGGATGGTGTTGGTGTTACACTTCAGAGCTACAGAGTTCCTGAATCTGTGAGAAAACGCAGAGCACTGTCCTCTCTTGAATTTCTACATTGTCCCGTGGACGGCAACTGTCTTCCTCAAGTTCCTTTTGGGGCAAAATGCAACGCTGTGCGCCTGGGGTCATGAAAATTACCGCAGGAAGCAGCCTTTCTTGGGCAACATCCAACACGCCTGGGTAAAGGGTGGTTCAGAGAAATGACACGAAGAACCATACACAGACTTCCCTTCTCTCGCTCACAAAATCGAAAGATGAAACCGATAAGCTTCCTGTTAAAAAACTTGAGGTCTGCCCTAACCGGTTTGGCTCAGTGGATAGAGCGTCGGCCTGCGGACTCAAGGGTCCCAGGTTCGATTCCGGTCAAGGGCATGGACCTTGGTTGCGGGCACATCCCCAGTAGGGGGTGTGCAGGAGGCAGCTGATCGATGTTTCTCTCTCATCAATGTTTCTGACTCTCTATCCCTCTCCCTTCCTCTCTGTAAAAAATCAATAAAATATAAAATAAAATAAATAAAATAAAATAAAATAAAATAAAATAAATAAAATAAAATAAATAAAATATAATAAAATAAAATAAATAAATAAAATAAAATAAAATAAAATAAAATAAATAAAAATAAAATAAAATAAAATAAAATAAAATACATGAGGTCTGCTGGCGACGTGAGGGCTGGTGCCAGGCACACGTGGGCTCTCTCAAAGGAACTGTTCACAACCCATGGCCCACAAAGTCAAGCTAGACAATGAGGAAAACAGCCCGGCCGGCGTGGCTCAGTGGTTGAGCGTCGACCTATGAACCAGGAGATGAACCAGGAGGTCACAGTTCGATTCCCAGTCAGAGCACATGCCCGGGTTGCAGGCTCCATCCCCCGTGTGGGGCGTGTAGGAGGCAGCTGAGTCCTTCTCATCATTGATCTTTCTCTCTCCCTCCCTTCTCCTTTCTTCTCTGAAATCAATAAAAATAAGAAAATTAAACTCGCGGAGTGTCCACGCACACTTGATTTCTCTGGATCATCCGTACCTTTAACTTCAGAAGTGCCACCCACTCCCACGTTCCTGGGGCCCCCTGGGCACCCCAAACCCTGTCTGATGAACCCTGGCTCCCAAGCCTGCACCGACTAGGTTGAGGAGAGAAACCCCAACCCAGGGCAACACCTGACACCTCACCTGGCCCCGCCCACCTGGGAACTGGCCGCTGCTGTCTGTCCAGATCCTGGCACGGGCCTCTCAGGTGGATGACCCCACAGTTCCTGTGGCTTTGACCCTCGGCTTCTCCTCCAAACCTGCCCTGAATTCCCCTTCAGAACTGACCCATCGGGAGGCATTACCGGGCCTACCACCTGTATCCCTGATGACGAACACGAGGGGCCGGGCATGTTACTGATCCCAGGAACCCCACTGCCCCAGGGCCCCAGACTGCCTGCCCTCCCGGAGGAAACCGGACAGGATGCCTTGAGACTCATTCAGTGTGTTCACGTAGGTCAATCAGAGTGCAGTGCGGGGACTCACTTAGCTGGGCTGGCCAGCATAACCGATCCAGTAGCGGGCCACTGCCAAATCGGCTCCAGGCCACAGACGGCACTCGGCAGGGAGCAGGCCTGGCCTGGGACGGGCTTTCTCAGAGCCCTGTCGGCCTGGCCTGGCCAAGCATCTCCCCCACCCTCGCATCCTCCACCTGCAACTGAGGCAGCCTCGAGGTACAAGGCCCCACTTGGCACTTAAAGCGTGTGACCCCCGACCCAGGGGCACCAATGTGCTTTCGGTTTGCAGGAATAGCGCCAGCTCCCAGAAAGTGCCTGTCCACTAACTGAGTAAAAGCAATTTAAAAGATGCTAAGTAATCCAATTTTTAGCTTTTCCCTAATGTGCCCAGCTTCCTTCCTCCATCTTCCAGAACAGCCCATCTGCTCCGAGACGGCTCTGACCACAACATAGGAGTCTCCTCTCCCATGGCCAAGGCCAAGCCTCCTGACTCTGTAATGCATTTAAACCTCCACTTGTCTCTGAAACAATGCTTTCCAAGCTGCAGGTCCTGACACCAGTTCACTGAGCTACAAACAGCATTTCCTTTTCTTCTTAATGAAGAGAAGTGCTGAGATTAGAACGCACCCACATGGCAAGGTTAGGTACTGCTCCTAACAACTTCCGTGTGTGTTGTATGTGTGTGTGTTGTGTGTGTGGTGTGTGTGTTGTGTGGTGTGTGTGTGTTTTGTTGGGGTTTTTTTTTGCAGGAAAACTATGTTTGTCCCCATGTAAAAAGTTTCAGAAACACTGCTCTAAGGAAACCCGCTAACCTCCGTAATATGCTAGTAATGTTTACAACGAATTGTTCTCTCAAAATGGCCCTAATCTGTAGCGTCTGCCCATTTCTGGTGTAAATACTACCACCCCGCCAACTTCAAGCTCCCGACATGGCAGGGAATTGAGAAGAGATGCGCACATCAGCTGTGGTGAGCGGGTCCTGGCACCCCTGAACGGCCTGCTCTTGGCCTAAACCCCAAGCCTCCTCAGGCTGCAATCTGATCGCCTGCTCCCTGGCCCTCGATTAGTTACTATCCTCCTAGGAGGACCGGGGCCTTTGGCGTCTCCTACTTCCAGTGGGTCCTTTTCTCTCTCTCGACTTTCTAGGCACGTCCCCAGGTTCAGTCCTGCTCTTCAATGCGTTCATTCTCAGATTCTCGGAGAGCAGATCGAGCTGTAAAACCCCCAAATCTACGTTTCTAACCCCAATGTCCCCTCTTCCCCTCAGGCCTTCTCCCTGGATGGCCCGAGTCTTCTCCGTCACTTCTCTCACTGCGACACACACTCCACAGCGGCCTGCGAGCAAGAAGGTCGAGCATAAACGCATCGCTTTCTGGTGCTGGCATTCCGATCGCCTTGGGATAGATGTGGCGAGAGCTACGAGTAGATGAGTGCAAGAACCAACCCAGGAGAAGGGTTCTCACAGGCATCTTGAGAATGGCATGGTTTTATATTCATAGGAATAAAGACTCAGGACCCCAACGAGGGAGTGTCTAGGATGTAATTCATAAGATAGCTAAATTGTCCAAAAGAAAAAGGCAAATTTTCCAACTGTTCACCTAGAACAGTGGTCGGCAAACCGCAGCTCCTGAGCCACAGGCGGCTCTTTGGCCCTTGAGTGTGGCTCTTCCACAAAATACCACGTGCGGGCGCGCTCATACAGTGCGATGGAAACTTCGTGGTCCATGCGCAGAAGTCGGTTTTCAGCCTGGGCGAGTCTATTTTGAAGAAGTGGCGTTAGGACACTCAAGGGGCCAAAGAGCCGCATGTGGCTGGCGAGCCGCGGTTTGCCGACCACTGACCTAGAACTACTCATCGATGGCTAGGCAATAAGCAAAAGAACTCCCCAAACACTACAAGTGTATTTGCTAAGCACCAAGCGTCCCGCAAAACCCTCCAATGATTATTCTCAACATTGTTGGAAGGGAACAGAGCCAAATGCTGAGCTTATCGGATCAACACTCCAAGTCCTCCCCCCCAGGGGGCGGGCCTCTGCTCAGATAATTATGGGACAGTTCCTCTGCTTCGGTCTTGTCCTTCCCCCTTTTCTATTACCCACGGTCAGAATGCAGCACTGCATGAACCTCGGACCGCGCAGCAGAGATTGCGTAATTAGAAAACTGTTATTCTTCAAATTCCCTCTCACCAGAGCTTGATTAATCCTTACTGTCTCGGGTAGGCGGTTCGCTGCAAGTTTGACAAATTAACAGGATACATTCCATCCTCGGTTCGATTTAGATTTAAGAGATTCGACATTTTATAAATTTGACTTTCATCTCATTTGATATAAGACTCACACGATATCTATTTTAGACAGCAGTATTTTTAAGGTCACTTTAAAAGGTTTAATCAAAAAAACACCTGTCTGGCCGGTGTGGCTCCGTGGCTGAGCACTGACCCATGAACCGGGAGGTCATGGCTCGATTCCCAGTCAGGGGCACGTGCCCAGGTTGCGGGCTCAGTCCCCAGTGAGGGGCGTGCGTGAGGGAGGCAGCCGATCCGTGATTCTCTCTCATCACTGATGTTTCCATCTCTCTCCCTCTCCCTTCCTCACGCTCTGAAATCAGTAAAAACATTGTATTTAAAACACAGCACCTTCTCTAAAAATACCCAGAAACTTGAATAATGCTGAACAAATGCTAAGTGCTGCACACGTAACTGAGCAGGAACCGTGTGGCTGCCCTCGCGGACCGGCCGGTGCGCCCAGCACGGGACGGGAACCGGGGCCAGAGGAGATTTGGAGACGGGAAAACTAAGTTTCTGCTCCAGGTAAAGAGACTCTCCGGACTGTTTAAAATCCCCCGCTTTCAGTGGTGTGGCGCTTTAAGAAAGGCCTCGGGCCTGAAGGGCACTCTGCCAAGGCTGAGCAGAGGTGGAGTGGCAGCTTTGCGAGGGTCAGGTGAGAGGGCCAGGCGAGGGCCACCTCTGCCAACACGCTCCAGGCGGCACTGCACAGCCTCGGACGCCTCTGGGGAAGCGCCCCTGCCCCTGACCTTGAAGGTCCTCGGCGGCGCGGCCACCCACGGTCACGGCATAGACAGTGCGGCTCCCGGACACGACAGAGGCCAGGACCCCGGAGCCCAGAGCGTCTGCTCGTGGCCTTCTGGGAGAAAGCGGGGGGGGGGGGGGGGGGGGGGGCACCTCACCCTGCAGTTAACAGCTGACATGAAGGTCGGCCTGTGCGTTCTTAAAAATAACTTGATGCCGATTTGTGTAAGATATTCCTGTCCCGATGACAAAACTTGTGTCATTACTGCTTGAAGTACGGGTCTAAGTGTATCCACTTCTAGAGCCACTAAACGCAGGTACATCTCCCTCGGGCACGGCACCCCCCCCCCCCACTGCCCTGGGTGCCTCAGACGCCTGATGGGCACACACAGGGGTGGGGGCAGGGGGAGGGCATGCACTCGCTCCTCTCAGATCCATTTCGGGAACTTTCACAGCTTCTGAAGCTAAAATGGAATCTCAAGGACTTATTTCTTAATTATTGAAAGATATCCTGACAGGGCCTCATACATCACGCCAGCCTCCAGGTACCGATCCTTCCAGACGGTGATTAACGATAGGGTCGCCTCGAAATGTAAGCCCCTCCAACCCCCCACCACCTCTAGCACCCTCCCCAGAAGGTTAGACAATGTTCGTTATTATGGGGACCCCCAAACCCAAAGCAAACATTTCTAGCATCTGGCCCCAAACAATCCCGCTCCTCCACCATCTCCCTAATGAAGTGTCCACATCCGTAAGGAAGCAGTGGGGTTCGTTATCAGGGTTTCCAAGGGCCTGGCATACAGGGGGGTAGGGGGACGGGAGAAGCGACCTGGGAACCCACAGGACGGCCCTCCTCCAGGGCCCCCCAAGCAGCCACACGCAGCTCTTCTCGGCTTTTGCTCCCCACTCCTCGCCCCAGACACCCCACCCCGCCGCCGTCTCCCCTCCTGACGATTTCTTGGTGTGCAAAGCCCATTCACTCCCGTGGCTTCTCAGCCAGAGCCCTGCCCCCCTCACCCCCCGACCAGAGGAGCCCCCTTGGTGCTGGGCTGCCGCCGGGAGATGAAAGGCTTAGAACTGGACACGGCTCCCCTACGTGTTCAGTGACAAGACCTCGTCGTGACATCACTGGCCCCGGCACAGCACCCTCAGGGCCGCCGCTGCAGGGGCAGGTGACAGGTGTCCACGCTCAGACACAGGCACAGCCACAGCACGGAGAGGGGGAGCGCCGGGAAGAGCCGGGACACAAGGGTTCAACGCCCTCTTTGCAGGCGGACAGGGAACTGGATCTGCAGGTGCTGTTGTTTCTGTAGAGAAATGTGTTTGGATTACACACGGCTTTTCAGAACAACGGGCAGCTAAGCCTCCGCCTGCACGAGGGTTCGAGTCCCAGCCTCGCTCGGCTGCCAACGGGAATGATCGCCTCCCTTCCTGCCGCCGGTCACGGTGCAGAGCACGCGAGGGCAACGGTGGGGAAAGCTGCGTGAACCGGAGAGAAAGCTGCCAATGTCAGACCTGGGCTTGTTCCCTACGGACCCACAGTCCCAGCCCCGCGGGCCTCCCTGAGGAGAGCGGGGAGGGCAGTCGGGACAGGGTCCTGGTGCCACCTGAGCACGCTGGCCACCCCCCTGCGTGTGCTCCGAATCGGGCAGCGCGGGTCCTGGCGTCCTGGCGACCCCTCGGGTCCTGGCGACACTGCGGGACCACCCCACCCCATGCACAGCAGCGGCCTTCCCTCAGAGGGTAATGGAGCCGCTGCTCTGGCACCGAGGGGAGCGCCATCCGGGGGAGCCGTTCACCGGACAGCGCACGTTGGCAGGTGAAGCTCAACAGGCCACGGGTGACACGGAGGACGCCGCCCTGCGCTGGAGGACGTCTGCGCTGGCACTGCGCCCCGGTGCCCGCGGGGAGGTCTCTGTCAGAGAAAGGCATTCTGGCCAGAGCTGGGGTCTGGAGAAGGGGAGGAGCTGCTCCCTGAAAAAGCGGCCGAACCTTCTAGGCTCCTCCACGTGCAGCCCGGCTCTGAGGGCGCCCACCTGGGGATGGCTGGGCCCCTCCTCCACGGCAGGTCCCCGTCGCGTCTCCACTCCCGGCCCCACCACCAGGCAAGTCCCCATCCCGTCTCCACTCCCACCCCCAGAGGCCACGGCAGGTCCCCATCCCGTCTCCACTCCTAGCCCCACCACCACAGCAGGTCCCCGTCCTGTCTCCACTCCCGGCCCCACCACCACAGCAGGTCCCCGTCCTGTCTCCACTCCCGGCCCCACCTCCACAGCAGGTCCCCGTCCCGTCTCCACTCCCACCCCCAGAGGCCACGGCAGGTCCCCATCCCGTCTCCACTCCTAGCCCCACCACCAGGCAGGTCCCCGTCCCGTCTCCACTCCCGGCCCCACCTCCACAGCAGGTCCCCGTCCCGTCTCCACTCCCGGCCCCACCACCAGGCAGGTCCCCGTGCCGTCTCCACTCCTGGCCCCACCACCAGGCAGGACCCCGTCCCGGCCCCACCACCAGGCAGGTACCCCTCCCGTCTCCACTCCCGGCCCCACCACCAGGCAGGTCCCCGTCCCGTCTCCACTCCTGGCCCCACCACCAGGCAGGACCCCGTCCCGGCCCCACCACCAGGCAGGCAGGTCCCCCTCCCGTCTCCACTCCCGGCCCCACCACCAGGCAGGTCCCCCTCCCGTCTCCACTCCCGGCCCCACCTCCACGGCAGGTCCCCGTCCCGTCTCCACTCCCGGCCCCACCACCAGGCAGGTCCCCGTCCCGTCTCCAATCCCGGCCCCACCACCAGGCAGGTCCCCGTCCCATCTCCACTCCCGGCCCCACCACCAGGCAGGTCCCCGTCCCGTCTCCAATCCCGGCCCCACCACCAGGCAGGTCCCCGTCCCGTCGCGGCTCCTGGAACCCAGCCGTGGGCTAATGGGAACACGCCGAGTCCTCAGAGCCGCCCACGCTCTGCCTCTCCCTGTGCTGCTTCCCCACGTGGCCCCTTGGCCGCCTCCCCCACCTGCTGGTCGCAGATCCCGCCTCCCCACCTGCTGGTTCTGCGACCTTCCACCTTGTGAGGCCTCAGCCTGGGCCTGTGAAAGGGGGGGGGGGAGAGGCCCGTGGAGGACAGACAGACAGACACAGTGCCCCCTCGCCTCTCCTGCCCGCCAACCTGTGCCGGTGGGGAACATACATTCCTCTCTCTCTCCTGCTCTCCCACCCCAGGCCCTCCTCGCTCCTCTTGCCAGGACTGCTGGCAGCAGATCCGGGCACCCAGGGGAGGCACTCAGCCGCAGTGGCAGTGCCCAGGGCTAGAGACTTCTGACCACAGTGCTTCCATTATGGATAAAAAGCCCTGGGAACCCTAGCTACACTGCTCCCCGAGGTGCGAGGCGCACGACCAGGTCCGAAGGAGGGGGGCGTGGAAATGCCGCGTGTCTTCGGCGACGGGCGGGCGAGCCAGGCCCAGCGCCCAACCCACTGTCCCTGGAACAGCTTGGATGCCCACATGCCCTGAAGAAGTACCACTAGAAGCAACACGAACCAGGCTCGACAGCTCTGTGCTGCAGGTCCCGGGAGAAGGAAGCCAGGCCCCGCCCCTCCTGGTGTTAACAGGCTCACAGGGCCGAAGGCCCGAGCAGTGGGCGCTGGAGCAGGAGTCAGACCGGTTCCAATTAATTCCAGCACCGCAGGCAGCCCAGGCAACTCCCTGGTCCCGTCCAGCAGATGGAAAGAGGGGCCTTGCTGACCTAACCTGGGATCCGGGGACCAGGTCAGCTCCCGACAGGGCCCTACATTCCCAGGACGTCTCTCCAGCACCCCTGCTCCAGGGCGGGAGACACTCTCTCCTTGCTTCTCCCGTTTCTGAGCCTGCTCACCCTCCTCCCCACCTCCCACCGACAGCCTTGTCCCACCCTTCCCGGCTTCATCCACCCTCCCCGGCAATGCTGAACTGATCACATCCTCACCTGCAACCCCACAGCCTGCGTGCCAGCTGCCCCTGCCCCCACTTGGCACCCAATTACTAACCAGTGTGCTATTCCACTCACTTCCTCCAAGACCTTCCTCTTTTCCCTTCTTTAAAAAAATAAATTTAGAAAAAGCAGAAGATGGCGACCGGCAGGAAGGTAGGGAGGGAGAGTGTGTGATCGAGTGAGGAGTGACAGAGGTGTGTGTGGACGTGTGTGGCTGTGTGTGTGAGTGAAATAGGGACAGTTAGGCCCTGCAGTCCTTCCAGGGGGCTTCCAATCCAGGCAGTCTTGGTTGGCAAAACCCCACAGCCGCTGCAAACACTCTGGGGAGGACACCAGCGGCACAGAGATGCCGCCATCTTTAAGAACTGAACTGCTAGAGACTAGAATCCTAACCTTACCACCACCCAGTCTGGTCTCGGAAGCAAACCTGGACACTACAGCCACTCTGGTAGAAGACCTGCCACCCCAGCTGCAGATGCGCGAACCCTGAGACCTCCACCTCCAAAAGTGCGCCGCTGAAAGCAAAAACAACTCCGAGACCATGTGGATTCCAGCAACAGAGAGGAATCGACAGGACTACTCCAGCCATGAAGACAGAAGAGAAGCGGTCCAGAGATGGAAGACGCTGATGTGGCCTTCCCATACTAGCAGTTAACAGCTGTGCGTCACTGCAGGTTGCCCAGGACCAAACCAGAGAGAATCGGACCTGCATTACCACCATTTGTCCACCATCCAGAACTGTAATGTCAGTGCTGACATGTACACATAAGGAACTATTGGACATTGAAATTGGGTCTCAAAAGAACTGTTGGCCCAGAAAGAAACTCACTACAGACCGATTCATTTGCCTGTCAGCATAACCATTATTGCTTGTCTCATTTTCGGTTCTTTTAAGTGTATTTCTAATAGCACATGATCTCACTCATCTAGGGGAAATGATGAACAACATAGAGTGATGAACAAGAACAGACCCAGAAACAAGGAGGCATGGATCAGACTGTCAGGCCTCAGAGGGAGGGTAGAGGAGGGTGGGGGTAAAGGGGAGAGATCAACCAAAGGACTTGTGTGCAAGCATATGAGCCTAACCAGCGGTTAAGGACAACAGGGGGGTTGGGGCATCCGTGGGGAGGGGTGTGGGATGGGAATGGGGGGATAAGGACAAATATGTGATACCTTAATCAATAAAGAAATTAAAAAATAAATAAATAAAATAAATAAAAATAAAAAATAAATAAATTTAAATATGTGTGTGTCTGTGTGTGTGTGTGTGTGTGTGTGTGTGTGTGTGTATATATATATATATATATATATATATATATATATATATATATATATATATATTTAAATTTCAGAGAGGAAGGGAGAGACAGAAACATCACTGATGAGAGAGAACCATCCACGGGCCGCCTCCCACACGCCCCACACAGGGGACTGACCCTGCAACCTGGGCATGTGCCCTGACGGGGAATCAAACCGTGCCCTCCTGGTTCATAGGTGGACGCTCAACCACTGAGCTATGCTGGCCAGGCTTTCCCCTTCTTCAGCAATCTCTCCTCGGCTGGATTATTCCCATCAGCGAACAATGTCAGCAAAAACCAACGAACACCAGACCCTCCCCTCCTGCAGACAACATAAACCTTCCTCAGCCCCAGCTCCCATGCTAGCCACGGCCCATCGGTCTTGCCCTCGTCACAAACATCTCAGACCACCTCCTTATACCTCTGTCCCCACTTCCTTCTGCTCCTCCTGCCGCTGGCTCCCATCTGCCTTCCAACCCTGCCACTCCATCAGAGCTGCTCTTTGAAACGTCAACAAGGACCCCGGGTTGCTAACCCATGGACGTGTCCCAGTCTCCTAGACCTCTTAGCAGCTGTGGCGCAGCCAACCGCTCCCTCCTTTCCTCAGGGCTGTCCTGTGCTCCACCCTGTCCCTCTCCTTCCCCGCAGGCCCCTCCTCCCCCACCCAGCCTCTCAGCGCTGCCACCCTCCCCAGGTCACCTCCCCTGTCTCCACAGCACTGATGTCACCCAAATGCCAAACCTGCAATTGCTGACATCCCCCCATACTCCTCGACCCAACCCGACTCTCTGACAGGCCACCCAACTTCAGGGCCCAAGTCTTCCTTGGTCTCCCCGCAAGCCTAGGTACTTGGCTGAACTGCTTGGGGAAGTCCATCTTCCTCCCCCACACTATATCCCCCGCTCCCACCCCCCTGCCCTCTGGATGTATCTCCAAAATACTCCCTGCACCCCCCAGCCTCCCCATCTCCAGCACGCCCACCTTCCCAGGCTCCCCACCAGGTCTGCAGCGTCACCCTGCTGCTGGGCTCCCCGTTTCCCCTCCTGCCCCCAACAACCCATTTCCCACGCACAACCCATGTCATCTTTTAAATCCAAACTCCTCACCCTACTGGCCCTCAACCTCACCTCACCCTCCAGCTTCACCCCCTCAGTCTGAGCCAAATCCCTCCCTTCCACACAACTTGATGCTCTGAACGCCTTCAGGTCTGAGGACCCGCACCCCACCCCGCACTCTGGCTGCAAAGGAGGCCCTGCCCCCGTTGTTCCCATCCCCCAACACCGCCCACCCATCTTCCCTGCCAGGCCCATCCAATCCAGCACATCCCTGTGTAAAAGTCACCTCCTCGAGAAGGAATGTTCAATGATGTGTTTGTGTCTGCCTCCCCCACGCTCAGCCTGCACACTCCCGAACAACCGGGCCTGGGGACACTGTGCGCCCCGGAGCGCGCCTGGCGCAGACGGCACAGGACAGCCACCGGGGAGTAGCCGCGGTGAGTGAGTGAATGAGGACGGGGGACGTGACGGGGACGTGATGCAGGTCAAGTCGCTATCCCTTCTCCAAAGGAAGCCAGCGGACGCGGAACTCGCCCGTCACACACAGACGACGCACGCCGATAACAGAATGGGTGACTCATGAGTGTTTACTCCCATTCCTAGAATTATAACTCGCTCACCGAGGGGAAAACGACAAGGAGGAATTCTGCTTCCCTTCTCCACCTAAACGCAAAATTAATGGCATTGGGGACAAAGTCTTTTAATTGCAGAATTTAAAAATTCATGCTCCGTTATCATACGCGATATTTTAAATGTGCTATGGCATCTATCATTTGGAAGAGGCGCAGAGATGAGAGTCACACCTCCGCTAAGTGGCTGGCACCGGCCCCGCCAGCTGCGCGGGACAGCGAGCGGCTCACATCCCCCGCCCCGCACCGGCCTTCTCCGCCTTCTCCGCGCTCGGGTCCTTTTATTCCCACTGATTCTCCATTCGGTCCCCACGCCGGGCAAGTCTTGTTTCCACAAACACTGTCCCAACGGACCGGTCTGCAAACGGATTTCGCTGCTTCTTTCTTTCTATTTGGTTCCAGAACAGCCGCTTGTCTCCGAAGGGGTCTGCGTGTGCCTCTTCCGTTATAGAAGATAAATAAATTATAGAAGTCAGACGTCCTCTTGTCCTTAGGAACGGTCTTTTCCTCACTGCGTCCTCCAGCCTTCCTCCTCCTGTCTCCTAAGCCCGTGTTTGTGGGGGGCCTGCTCGCCCCAGGCCCTCCTGCGTGTGTGCGCGTCTCTGTCTGGTTCACACTCACCTGAGAACAGGAGCGGATCCCCGCCTCCGAGGAGGGGGAACAGAGCCCGGGTCTATTCACCCGTCCACATGCAGAGGCGCATTCTCTGTCCCCACCACCCGCTGCTTTGCTTGGGCCCCGACCTTCCCCCAGGATGCTTGAGGACTCCCCGCAAAGCCCCCGGAAGGGGAAAAGCACCGTAGTCTAAGGCGACCAAAGCTCTACTGTTTAATTTTCCCTTGGAATTCTAGAACGGGAGGAGTCCTCGGGGGTCACTTATTTCACAAAGATATTGAGAAACAAACGTCCAGCCACAAAACGAACAAGCCCACGGGCACTGGGCTCAAACGCACCACACCCGGACCCAGGGCCCGGGGCCGGGATTCCTTCCCGGGGAATCTGGTCACTGCCGTGGTAACCAGCTGCTGTGCATACTAAAGACGTGTCCTCCCCTCCAAACAGGAAACCCCAGTCCTCAGAGGTAAAAGCAAACACCAGTACAAATACCTGCGGAAAGCTCCAGGAACCAGGCTTGAGCGCCTCCTGCAGAGAGCAAACAGTATTACACGTTCCGCGTTAACACCAGGGTCAGCAAAGCTGACGCAGGAAGGATTCGTGAAAAAACAAAGTAAAATAAGACTAGTCATTCAGGCCAGAAGACCAGTCAACATCAGCGTTAGGGCCAGAGACCAATGAACAGAATAAAGATCATGAGGCTCACCGCTGTCAGGGTCCCCCTGTACCCCGCTGTGTCACTGGGGACCCAGAGCATCTCAGCAAAGACTTCCCAGACTTAAGAAATTAAAGAAGTTACATTTATCTCCAGAAAAAGCCTCTTGCACTCAGATACGTCCTGTGCTCACATACTACTGAAGCATCCATCTTATATAAAAACTGCTGTTTGAAATTTTAACCCTGCTATTTTGGCTTCTGTAAATGCTGCTTGCTTAAGTAATAAGGAAATAAGACTACTCCCTGTTCCAAAGAGGCCATAAACATTCCCCAGACGAAGTTATCAGTGCTGGTGCCAGGCCAAGCCCTTGGTTGAGGTCTCAAAGCCCCAGCACATAGGGCCCTTTAAGAACTTGCAAAGGGGACCGGAAAAATCCTTATTTGGGTGACAAAGAAGGTAAAAACATATAAATACCAGAAACTTCTTGTGTGACTTCACCCAGAATTTGAGAGACATCTTCCTCTGGGCCCGCACATAATAATAATAATAATAATAATAATAATAATAATAATAATAAATGTAACTCCATCTCTCTAAGCGTTGCTTGGTTCTTCTCTGGTTTTCTGTAACATTACCACCTGAAGTCGGTTGCATTCAACCTTGGAATGCTTCTGAGGAGATTAACTTCTCAACAAACCTTTTCTTTTGAGAGATAAGACGAGGTCACATCACTTCTCTGACCATCAACGTCGGAATCACTAACCATGAATTATTTCAAGTTTTGTTACAAACTTCCACGAGGCAATCGACTCTTCACAAAACAAAGAGAAATATGTGTCGTTTCTCGGGTAGATTCGATCCCACGGACGAACATCTCAGCTCTTCCGGTTCCTGAGCTGTTAGTGTAGGTCCCTTGTAGACGTTCAGAGTAAAACAGGAATCTCCAGCGCCTCAAAAATTAACCCTGAGTCCACAGATTAAAATATATAGATGAAAACCAAATAAATTAAACAAAAAAAGTCATTATTTATTTTTTCTGAAAAAAAAAAAAAAAAAAAAACTGTTGCCAAACAATTATACCTGAAAGTGGAATAGCTTATGTCAAGCTGATTAATATATTTTTTTGGGGGGCGGGGTGTAGCCTCATACATAAGCCATCAGGTTTCCCTGTTTAACAGGGAAACCTGGGTTTGCTTCTTGATTCATAAAAATCATCTACTTCACTTCTTTCCTGTAAACTTGCTTGAAGGTTTTCTGCTGATGATTTTGTACAAAATCCCTAATGAAACCCACCGTCGGGCCTCAACCACTAGCTGGCCAGGCAGGGGAGGGATGGTGGGAAGCTGTAAGTGAAATTAAGAATTCTGCAGGAAAAGAAACAGCAAGTCATCAAATCCACAGATCTGCCTAACAAAACCAGGGGGCATTGGACTCCAGCCGGCTGCAGGAACAAATTCGATCTTAATTACCAAGAAGCTCTTACAAGTCCTGACGAAGACGCAGCTTAGCCAGGATCAGCCTCCTGACTTCCTGATAAATTAGTTTCTCAAGACGAACCTTTTGGATACATCACACGCATGGCAGTGAGGAAAACGCCAGTGTTCGAGCGGGTAAGGTAAATGGCTACGGAATCACTAACATGACATCTGTGCATGCCTAGCAATATGCTAAATCTGAGAGAGAAAGATTAAATTTAAATATAAAATGTAAAGGCACGCTGCCTCACACTGGCAGAAGGGTTCGAGGTTGCCGTGCGGAATTCTCGCCCTGATGAGCCCAGCGTTCTCCTTCCCAGCACGATGGCCTTCCAGGGCATTCCCGCAGAAATACGCACTGATGCCGGAAACAGCCCGAGTCGCCACATCTGCCCGATGCATCTACAGGGTGGCGACCGCCCACTCTTGGAACATCAGGACTCAGGTCCCTCCCGCAAGGAAGCAGTGTGATGCCACCGGCAAAGCCACCCTGGCTTCTAGAGTGCCCGGATGGAAGGGAAGGCCAGGCAGAGGCACATTTACCCACAACCCCCCACCAACAGGTGTGCAAACACAGGCATCGAGCCCGATGAGCCAGGTGAGCCCTGGTACAAATGGGAGCCTGAACAATGGCTCCGAGGAGGAAGTTAAGGTAGCCTTGCTTAGGTGGTGGGCCTGAACGTTTTTTGAGAGGGTCCCCAGATATTCAAGACGTAGGAGTCACTGGCCTAGAGCTTGGATAATCTCTAAAGTCCTTTGTGGGGATTTACACATCATCTCCGACCCTGATAAAGCAGCGCAGCCGCCATGATGTCAGGGAGGAAAGAAAGCATGAGCCTCCCCAATTCCAGACACCAGCGATTCTTTTTGTAAGTGAACTAGAGGCCCGGTGCATGAAAATTCATGCACTGGAGGGGGGGTTCTCTACCCGGCCTGCCCCCTCTCACAGTCCAGGAGCCCTCAAGGGCGGGAGGCAACCCGGTGATCAGGGGAAGGCGGCACCCCATCACACCTCTGCTGCTGCCACTGCTGGCAGCACAAGCCTCGGCCGGCCCCGGTTACCTGAGCCTCAGGTGGCCCTGGACGGCTGGGCAGCCGCCATCCGAGGCTTGCCTGTGCCTCAGGCTGGCCGTGGGCAGCTGGGGGGCTGAGGGGACTGGGGGACTCCGGAGGCAGGCACATGGAGTGGCCAGACCTGCCTGGGGTCGGGCCCAGCTGTGCCATGCACCTGCTGCCCCTGCGGGGCTGAAGGGACTGGACGCTACCATCATGTGGCTGTGGGCGCCGCCATCTTTGAGGGTATGGCAGTCAATTTGCATATTCCCTCCTTATTGGTTGTGGGTGCCACCATCTTTGTTAAGGTGTGACAGTCAATTAGCATATTCCCTCTTTATTAGATAGGATGTTTGAAGTCTTAAAACAAAGTAAAGAGAATTTGCATTTTAGTCAGTTATCACCAAACATTTCTATTCTACCCAAGGCTACCTAAACATTTTTTAAAATATATTTTTATTGATTTCAAAGAGGAAGGGAGAGGGAGAGATAGAAACATCAGTGATGAGAATCATTGATTGGCTGCCTCCTACACACCCCAGACTGGGGATCGAGTCTGCAACCCTGGCATGTGCCCCAACCAGGAATTCAACCGTGACCTCAATGTTCATAGGTCGACGTTCAACCATTGACCCACACTGGAGGGGCTCTAAACCTTTTTTACTCTGCAGGTGGAAATCCCTGGAAAAGACAAGACTGGTTTACAGCCAGTCATCGTTATCTAGACAGAGAGCCCGTCTTTGTGTATTTCACGACCGTAGTAACACTTAAATGCCTTATAAAAACCATTTAATACCTTCCATAACTTTTATGGTACATCAAATTACAAGCGTGCTCTCGTGGAAGAAAACGGTCGACATTCTAACACAGCCGCGTGTAAAATGGATAATTGATAAGTGAGGGCAAAGAGCTTTGAAAACCTAGAGGTATCATTCAGAGAGTAAAAAATAATGCAGCCAGCCAGCCAGGGCCCCGAAACTCAGCCACTATTTGAAAACAACAACCCGTGGGGCTGGGCCAACGCCTGTGTGGGTGGGGTTTTTTAATTCCTCCTGGAAAGGAGCTCTGACAGGTACTCTCTCCAACTCGGGCAGAAGGCAGTGTCTCTGGCAAACAAAACCAGCTCCTCTCGAGACCCCAGCACACCGGGAAGCCGGGGACTGCGCAGGAGCTGCAGGCCTCTGGCTGCTGGGTCACTGCCACCCATCTGCCCGGGGCCCACAGTGACAGGACAGCATGGGTCCCCCGCGGTGGACCCCTCAGGAACCAACAGGGACCCCTCTATGCCGCCCCCCCTCACTGACATCTTTTGCAACCAGCCTCAATGCCACAGACTGACGCCCCGAGAATTCCTCTGTGCAGGCGTTCAGCACAAGGACCCACGTTTCCGTCTGGATTCTGTGAAGGAACGACCACGGCCCTACGTTTCAGTGCCGCTGCTAACCGAACGCGTGGACCCTTTCAGTCTGCGATTGTATACGGACGCTGAACCATGCTGTGAACCTTTGCATGCACCAACCAACGACGAATCCCTTCCCTTCTTTCCCTACCATCGAAAGCTTACGATCCAAGCAGGATGACAAAAAGTTTCCAAACTACGGTAGCACCTTTTCCAGTTCACACACTCCACACAGCCGGGAAGCGCAGGCTGAGCCGGAATCTCACATTCTCCCGACTAGTGGGGCCCACTAGTCCTGCTCCTACGAAGGCTCATCTATAATAATAAAAGCTAATTAGACCGGACAGCCGGACGGACGACCGTCTGGACGAAGCCGGGGCTGCGAGGGCCGAGGCAAGCCACCGTGACCGCGAGGGCCGAGCCCCTTGCATGAATTTCGTGCGTCGGGCCTCTAGTCTGCCTATGAAATGCCCGTAATCACTAAACCAGGGGTCCTCAAACTTTTTAAACAGGGGGCCAGTTCACTGTCCCTCAGACCATTGGAGGGCCGGACTATAGTTTAAAAAAAACTATGAACCAATTCCTATGCACACTGCACATATCTTATTTTGAAGTAAAAAAACAAAACGGCAAAAACACCCGCATGTGGCCCGCGGGCTGCAGTTTGAGGACGCCTGCGCTAAACCATGCTTTATTCCCTGGAAACCCTGAGCGCTTGGTCGTTCTCCCCGCTGGCATTCCTCAGCTCCTCTTCCACCCCTGGGCATCTTTTCTTTTTCTTTCCAAAACATAGCAGTTGCCTGAAGCAGTTTGAAAAGAAATCGATGGGGTTTATTTAACATGGTTGAGGTCCGAGAACATTAGTAAAAGTACGTAAGTCAGGCTAACTGCAGACCTGGGGTCCCGCAGGAGAAAAACCCAGAAGAGCCGAAACCGGTGTGGCTCAGTGGATAGAGCGTTGGCCTGCGGACTCAAGGGTCCCGGGTTCGATTCCGGCCAAGGGCATGTACCATGGTTGCGGGCACGTCTCCAGTGGGGGATGTGCAGGAGGCAGCTGGTCAATGTTTCTCTCTCACCGATGTTTCTAGCTCTCTATTCCTCTCCCTTCCTCTCTGTAAAAAATCAATAAAATAAAATAAAAAATAAAAAACCAGAGGGAAGCTGCAGGGAAGAGCCCACGAGCGAAAGGTCGCCCCTTGCGCCCGGGACCGCTTCCCGAGGCGCACGCTTCCCCTGAGGGCTGGCCTTCGCCCACCGACGGCCCCCAGGGCCGGCCTGTTCATTCCCAGACACCGTGCAGGTCCCGACACGACGAAGACTTCACACGGAGCACAGGCGGCCCCCTTCGCCTCGTTTACGCCTCCGTTCCCGAATCTCCAAGGCATTAAGGGACAAGTGAAGCTGGAGCCTGTCCCTCCCAGACACTCTCCGAAGTGACTTTCCCTGGGGCTGGGGTAGGCAGCACAGGGTGAGAGACAGAGGGACCCTTTTCTAAGTTAAACACGCAAAACAGACGGCCAGGCCCAAGGGGTCCGGTCCCACCCATCTGGCTTGTGCTCTGACACAGCCCACCTGGGACTGCTGAGCCCCCAGGACGGCAGGAAGCGATAGCATCCTCCTCCTCCCCAGGCCCAGCGCGGTGTGTTCCCAGCTTCGCTGAGGGGAGCTCGAGCCGCCTTTCCTGAGCGGGAGAGGGGCTGACGGAGCCCGGCTTCTCCCCAGCGCCAAGCCCGGCCGTGCCTGCTGAGCAGGCCCTGCGTCCAAGGAGCCAGGAACCAACCTGCAGGGCCGTCACGCACAGTCCTCCCGGGGCACAGTCCTACCCGGGCACAGTCCTCCCCGGGCACAGCCCTCCCCGGGAACAGTCCTCCCGGGGCACAGTCCTCCCCACTCACAGTCCTCCCCACTCACAGTCCTCCCCCCTCCCCGGGGCACAGTCCTCCCCATGCACAGTCCTCCCTGGGGCACAGTCCTCCCCGGGCACAGTCCTCCCCACACACAGTCCTCCCCCCTCCCCCCTCCCCAGGGCACAGTCCTCCCCAGGCACAGTCCTCCCGGGGCACAGTCCTCCCCACGCACAGTCCTCCCCCCTCCCCAGGCACAGTCCTCCCCGGGCACAGTCCTCCCCAGGCACAGTCCTCCCCAGGGCACAGCCCTCCCCGGGGCACAGTCCTCCCCCCTCCCCAGGCACAGTCCTCCCCGGGGCACAGCTCTCCCCGGGGCACAGTCCTCCCCCCTCCCCAGGCACAGTCCTCCCCAGGGCAGAGTCCTCCCCGGGGGGCACAGTCCTCCCCACCCGGTCCTCCCCCCTCCCCAGGCACAGTCCTCCCCATGCACAGTCCTCCCCCTCCCCAGGCACAGTCCTCCCGGGCACAGTCCTCCCCGGGCACAGTCCTCCCCAGGGCACAGTCCTCTCCCCTCCCCACGCACAGTCCTCCCCAGGCACAGTCCTCCTCCCCAGGGCACCCCTCCCCGGGGCACAGTCCTCCCCGGGCACAGTCCTCCCCGGGCACAGTCCTCCCCGGGCACAGTCCTCCCCACGCACAGTCCTCTCCCCGGGCACAGTCCTCCCCGGGCACAGTCCTCCCCAGGGCACAGTCCTCCCCGGGGCACAGCCCTCCCCACGCACAGTCCTCCCCGGGCACAGTCCTCCCCGGGGCACAGCCCTCCCCATGCACAGTCCTCCCCCCTCCCCGGGGCACAGTCCTCCCGGGCACAGTCCTCCCCGGGCACAGTCCTCCCCGGGGCACAGCCCTCTCCACGCACAGTCCTCCCCGGGGACAGTCCTCCCCAGGGCACAGTCCTCCCCGGGGCACAGCCCTCCCCACGCACAGTCCTCCCCGGGCACAGTCCTCCCCGGGCACAGTCCTCCCCGGGGCACAGCCCTCCCCACGCACAGTCCTCCCCCCTCCCCCACCAATGCCCTGGCACAGTCCTCCCCGGGGCACATCCCTCTGCACAGAAGCCGCCCCCAATGCCCTGGCGGGTACAGCGGGCGGGTCTCCACTGAAACGCACCCGGCCCACGCAGGCCGCAGAGCCCCGGCCCTCAGGGCCAGGCTGAGTGCCACCACCATGCTCCCTCCCATTCAATGGTTCTCTGGGGGACTTCAGAGGTGGGGACAGGAAATTGGGGTCGTTCAACAGGCCTTTTTTCTGTCTTTCCAGCTGCTGCTGACTGGAACGGGGAAAGCCGCTCTATGACCGAAGCAGGGTGGGATGCCAGGCGCGCCCTACCGTAAGGGTACTTGGTGTCCAGCTTCCGCTCCGCCGTCCTCCTCCAAGGCAGCAGGTCGTCGCTGCACCCGTTCGGCATGCCGTTGTACCCGATCCCCACGATCTTGTTTTCTGCGTTGACGATGCAGGCTCCCACCTGCGGCGGAACATGCCCCAAGGCCTGGTGACTGCCTGCCTGGCCGGGCTGCCACGCTCGAGGTGGTAAATGGGACCAGAGGCCCGCAGAGCTGCAAAAGGGGGTGCGAGGAGCTCTGCGTCCTCGCGTCTGTTCGGTGGCGGTTCCCAGGAGCCAGAGAAAGAGCGGCCCTGGCCCCAGAGGGGGTGGAGAGGCACCGACCCTCTCTCCCCAGGAAGACGCACGCGAAGGGGTGCAGCACGGAGGGCAGCGGCTTCACGCCGCCCCGTAAACGGCCTTTCCATCGTGCTCATGTGCGGGCCTCCCTGCGTCGGCGAGGGCCGCATCGCCCTCCTGTGAAGGTCACTTACCTGGGAATTGGGGTCCTTGCTCCTCTGTGCCGACAGGAAGGCCACGGCCATGAAATACTCGGGCCATTCCAAATAGTCCTCGCGTTTCTTGCAGGGGATGTCGCTCATGCTGGGTCTAGAAGGAAAAACACGGCGAACATCAGCGCAGAGAAGCACTCGGGTAAATCCGTTCTCCAGTCCACCCCGACCCCATTCGGACTGTGCACGGCCGGGCTCGGACAACTTCCGGTGCGTGTACCAGTCAGAAATCACAGGACCCGCAGCTCCGTCCCCTCCACCCCGCTTCCCAACCGTCTCTGGTCTCAAGAAAAAAAAAAAAAAAATTAAGAAAGTAAGTTACTATTTCAGAAGTTTGCGTTTGGCACAGGAACTTCACATTCCCAAAGAGTACACGTATGTACTGCTTTGTCACAGCCTTTTTTAAAAGTCAATACGGCCCGGACCGGTGTGGCTCAGTGGATGGAGCGTCGGCCTGCGGACGGGAGGGTCCCGGGTTCGATTCCGGTCAAGGGCATGTGCCTTGGTTGCGGGCACATCCACGGTAGGGGGTGTGCAGGAGGCGGCTGATGGATGTTTCTCTCTCATCGATGTTTCTAACTCTCTCTCCCTCTCCCTTCCTCTCTGTGAAAAATCAATAAAATATATTTAAAAAAAAAAAAAAAGTCAATACAAATGCCTGCCCTACAAATGGTCCTCATCCCGCACCTCAGCTGACCGTCTCACCCCGTCTTAGGGACTGCGAGAACTGAGGTAACGCACCCTAAATCACGCAGGATTATCATCCATGCCGGGATTCCACCTGGCACTGTCCCAACTCTGACCTTAATTAGGTCCTATGTCCCTTCCCCGTCCCCTTAAATTCCCCAGGTGGGGCAGCGTTAGCAACTCTGAGGACTGAATCAAAGGAGGGGCAACTCTGACAAGTGCCACCTGCTATCACTCAACCCAGGTTTTAGGGACATGGACGTGGCCAGCAGGCACAGCCTCTACAGCAGGGAGGGCCCCCCCCCCCCAGGGGACCTACCACTGATGGCAGCGAGGGGGGAGGGTCCTTTCAGGGACAAGGAAGGAGGTCAATCAGCACAAGAACTGGGGGGGTATCAGAGAAGTCTCCAGAAAGCCCAGACAGCGGGGCTGAAGGAAGCACTGGTTTAGCACCCGGCTCAAGGGTTGGCACCCTATCTGCCGTAGGGTGCCAGGGAAGCGCCTGCAACCACAACACAGGAGGGGGGAGGGGGAGGGGGAGGGGGGGGGGAGGGGAGGGGGGGGGGAGGGGGGGGGGGGGAGGGGGGGGGGAGGGGGGGGGAGGGGGAGGGGGAGCGGGGAGGGGAGGGGGAGGGGGGGGGGAGGGGGAGGGGGAGGGGGGGGAGGGGGAGGGGGAGGGGAGGGGGAGGGGAGGGGGAGGGGGAGGGGAGGGGGGGGGAGGGGGAGGGGGAGGGGGGACCGGGAGGGGAGGGGGGAGGGGGGGGGAGGGGGAGGGGAGGGGGAGGGGATGGGGGGGGAGGGGGGGGGGGGGGAGGGGGAGGGGGGAGGGGGAGGGGGAGGGGGAGGGGGAGGGGGGGGAGGGGGGGGGAGGGGGAGGGGGAGGGGGGGAGGGGGGAGGGGAGGGGGGGAGGGGGAGGGGAGGGGAGGGGGAGGGGGTGGGGGGGGGAGGGGGGAGGGGGAGGGGGAGGGGGAGGGGGGAGGGGGAGGGGGAGGGGGGGAGGGGGAGGGGGGGGGGGAGGGGGAGGGGGAGGGGGGAGGGGGGAGGGGGGAGGGGGGGGGGGGGGGGAGGGGGACCGGGAGGGGGGGGGGGGGGGGGAGGGGGAGGGGGAGGGGGAGGGGGAGGGGGAGGGGGAGGGGGAGGGGGGGGGGGGGGGGGAGGGGGAGGGGGAGGGGGGAGGGGGAGGGGGAGGGGGAGGGGGAGGGGGAGGGGGAGGGGGGAGGGGAGGGGGAGCGGGAGGGGGGGGGGGGAGGGGGAGGGGGGGGGGGGGGGGAGGGGAGGGGGAGGGGGAGGGGGAGGGGGACCGGGGGGGAGGGGGGGGGGGGGGGGGGGGGGGGGAGGGGGAGGGGGAGGGGAGGGGGAGGGGGAGGGGGAGGGGAGGGGAGGGGGAGGGGGGGGGGGGGGGGGAGGGGGGGGGGGGGGGGGAGGGGGAGGGGGAGGGGGGGGGGTGGGGAGGGGGAGGGGGACCGGGAGGGGGAGCGGGAGCGGGAGGGGGAGCGGGAGGGGAGGAGCGGCAAGGAAGGAACTTATCCCCTCGGGCACTCTCCCGGGTCTGGTTTAAGGCTCAGCGGGCCCGAACCCAGCTGCAGAAACAGAGGCGGGACGACGCCTCGCCACCCGCGGGACAGAACGCAGGCTCCTCCCACCCGCTCGATTCCGGTCCGGCACGAACCACGCGCTCCCACCGCGCCCGCGGCCGCAGCGGCGACGGCCACCGGCAGGGTCCCGCACGCACCTCCCTCCCGCGGGGCCCCAGGGAGAAAGCCTCCCGGAGGCCGCGGAGGTGGCCGAGCCGCTGAGCCCGGGAAGGGGACGCCTCGGGCTCCCGCCCCCCGCCCGGCCGCGAGCCCGCGCCCCGCACCCCGCGCCCCGGCCGCACCACGTGGCGCGCTGGCGGGTCCCTCCGGCCCCGCACGGCGACCTCGGGCCGGCTCACCCCGCCGCGCCCGGGGAGGAAGTGGGAGAGGAGGCGGGGCCGCCGCGTGGCCGGAAGGTGGCGGCCCGGCAGCCGCGCGCCCGGGGGAGGGGGTCCCCTCCGCTTCCGGCTCCCGGGCACGCGGGTACCGCGTTCGGCCCCCGGTCTGACTCGCGGTGGGGTTAGGGGTGGGGAACCCCGCTTTCGGGTTTGCCCCTGACTTTGCGCTGGAGGCGGCGGGGCCCCTGGGCGGGGACGCGCGCGGTCGCCCCGCCTCCCCGAGTCCCAGGACCCCGCAGCCTCCGCCGCGATCGGGACCCCGGGCGGCGCCGGGGGGCACTGCTCGCGGCCGCTCCAAGGATCTGGCTTCGTAGTCGTGCCATTTCTCGGATCTCTGAATCGGAGGGTGGGTCGTTGTCGTTGTCGATGGTGAGGTTCCCCCCACCACACACACACACCTGAATCTACCGTCACCTACTTGAAACTCTCGCTGTAATTATATGTAATAGGTGAATAAAAGACATGAAAAAGGCTAGTGCAGGGAAACGGGAGGCGCAGGAAGTGCGGAGGCCTGGTTTGAGCCCCCTCCACCCACCCCCTGCCCCCCCCACACACACACACCGTGGGCCCGCGCTGTGCCTCTGTCCTCGGGAATGCTGACCCGCGCAGCTTCACAGTGTTATGCGGGGCGGGCTAGTCCGGGATCAGGTGGGGACCAGTGCCTCCAGGTGCAGGTGCCTCCAGGTGCAGGTGCCACCAGGTGCAGGTGCCACCAGGTGCAGGTGCCTGCAGGTGCAGGTGCCACCAGGTGCAGGTGCCTCCAGGTGCAGGTGCCTCCAGGTGCAGGTGCCTCCAGGTGCAGGTGCCTCCAGGTGCAGGTGCCTCCAGGTGCAGGTGCCACCAGGTGCAGGTGCCTCCAGGTGCAGGTGCCACCAGGTGCAGGTGCCTCCAGGTGCAGGTGCCACCAGGTGCAGGTGCCTCCAGGTGCAGGTGCCTCCAGGTGCAGGTGCCACCAGGTGCAGGTGCCTCCAGGTGCAGGTGCCTCCAGGTGCAGGTGCCTCCAGGTGCAGGTGCCTCCAGGTGCAGGTGCCTCCAGGTGCAGGTGCCACCAGGTGCAGGTGCCTCCAGGTGCAGGTGCCTCCAGGTGCAGGTGCCACCAGGTGCAGGTGCCTCCAGGTGCAGGTGCCTCCAGGTGCAGGTGCCTCGAAGCTGCTTTTGCATCTGTGCTCTGCCTGGCCCGTTTGCTGTTTCTGCTCACATGTTGTGGGAGAGCTGGAGAGCTGGAGATGTGTGTTAAAGCCTGCGCGCCCCCATTTCCCCACCCCCCTCCCCCCCCACCCTCCCCCCGTGCAACCCCCCCCCCCACTGTCCACACACCCCTCGTGGTATTCCTCAGGGAACGCGTGCCGGCTATGAAATGGTGCTTATGTTGTTAACTATTGTTTTAAAGATCAGAAAAACGTGGCACGGGCCAAAGGGAAAGGCCTCCCGTGATAGTTCTGAACTCCTATGCCCCGAGGATCTACACCTGATGTTCTCCCACCGCGTTCTTCTGTTCCCACGTTGAGCTCCTAAGTCTGACGGCAGCATGGGCTCCAGCACAGAACCTGACGGAGCCCCACACGGGGCTGGAGGAGACCCCCGGCGCCCCATAAATAACAGCGACTCTCACAGTCACGGTTCTGATGGGCACAGCCCAGATCTGAGCCACTAATCCAAACAAAAGCTTGTTAACTATATTAATTTAGCCGAACGGAGGATGAGTGATGAGAATAAGCAGTTGGTTCTATCTCATTTCTCACCGCCGCAGACACATCCTTCTTCATCTCCAGGGTCCAGCCGGTAGGTTCCATAATTAAATCATGCACCGCATTTGGTGGATGCCGGGAAAGCAAAGGGGGGGAAATACTTCATCGTTAACTGTAGATTTTTTTTTTTTTTTTTCTCCTTGATAAGACTCGGGCTTGAAAGGGCGACATAGATTAAGATGATGATGTTTAATGTCAAGTTAACTTTGTTTGGCTGTCTTGTTGTCACGGGAATGTATGATAGGCCCAGCGCCCCGTCTCCCCTCCCCGACTCCCACATCCACTGCTTGGTCTCTGTAACAGTCATGAGTGTCGGAGTCTTCCTAGATCCATTTCTCTCCTTCCCAGCCTCCAGCCTATACATCACCCGTTGCCGCTGGTCCTTCAAGCACAACATCATTAAGCTTTCTTCCTTCGTCTGCTCTGTAAGGACTGCCATACATAATTTAGTTCCTTCTCATCATTCTCCATTTTGGTCAACTCACGCCCTCCCCTCTGCGATAAATTCAGGGCCCTGCTTTGCTGCAAACACCTCGCCCTGAATGTGCCTGCATTTCGCTGAGAGTCTCCCATCTCCTAAGATGGCATCATTCTTCGTACAGGAAACCCTCCTATTCATAGTTACACAGTTTGAGGTTTCAGTTATTCTGCACCCACAGCAAACCCAGGCCTCCAAGAAGGGGGGAAATGCATTTCTTGGTTTATCTTGCTCGTTAACACTTTGTAAGTCCAAATGGGACCATAGGTGTGAAGTCTCTCCTGTCAATACCTTGTGTTTGGGTTTGTCATCGAGGATCTTCCTGTCCTGACGGCTGGCTGTGTTTCCAGCCATCGCGAGGGCACGGAGGGGCTTTGATGGGCGTGAACACAATTGGACATTTGTAAGGACTGTTGTCTCCGCGTTGGCGTGGCTCCACTTTTGGCAGGCCTGCAGGTTATCGGTGTCTGGTATATTTCAGTGCCTTGAAGGTAGGGGATCCAGATTACAAAGAAGTCAAGGTGAGCTTCTTCTGGGGCTACCCCCGATGGAGCTTCGATGGCATTCATGGGCGTCTACTAAGATGCCCCCTACCACGTCTCTTCTGCTGGCACAGGAAAGGATGTGACTGGCGACCGGGGAAAGAGGCAGGGAGCCTGGAAAGTTGCCTGTCCATCGAGTTAGTCATCATAGAAAGGGCACAGGCCTTGGGATCTACCCGGACTTGGTCTCTAATTCCACTTCTTACCACCCAAGTGACCTTCAGAAGGTACTTGGGTTCTTGGATTCCTTGTTTTCTCATCTGTAAGTCAACAACATTCATTCATTCCATCATTTTTAATTCATTCTCTATGGGCTAGGTGCTGTGAATACCGGCAATGAAGGAAATAAATCAGTTCTTGCCCTCTCACTCCCCGTCTCCGATAAATGCTGAATAAATGGACCTCACTGCTGGCTCAAGGAACACAGTGCCTGTTAGCAGGGGACAAATGGCCTCTGGGAAGAGCCTTGATCCCAATCCCATGGGTGTCAGGAGCAAACACCTCTTTTCCTAGCCCAGCAGCTGTGCTCAGAAGCCAAGCACCACTCTGCCCGCTTTTCAAAGGAACAGTTGTTCATGTTTCCCTGCAGCTGTCCACAGGAGAGAGCCCTGTTTAACTGCAATGGGGTGACTGGAAGATCTGCTAAGCCAGAAAACAAGTCAATGAAAATGCTAGAAAAAAACTAAGTAGATGATCTTGTCAATACATTTTGGTTAAATGTATTTTGGCCTCACTGTTAAAGCATGAGGTCAGTTGTTCATGTTCAATAAAAGACCTGCAGACTACAAATTGATATGCCAGGATATTCCTATCGAAAATTCAAGATTCCTAAATAGGATTTGTATTAGGAGTCTAGGGCCCCAGTTATCTTTATCATTACACATCTTCAAAACCATAGTGAGGATCAATGAGGAAATGTTCACTTGTCATTTGCATAGAGCTGGGTGCTTTGCTATTATATGTCAACTAGAGGCCCGTTGCATGAAGATTCATGCAATAGGCCTTCCTTCCCCTGTCTGCTGGCACCAGTTTTCCTCCGGCACCCAGGACCCAGGCCTTCACTCTGGCTGCCACCTTCCATCTTTGTTCCGGCCCGAGTACCGCTTCTGTAGCTCCCTCTGCCCCCCACCCTCCCCCTCATAGCAGGCATCCCGCCCCGCCCGCTGCTCCACGCCTGCATGTGTGCTGCCCAGAGGCCCGGAGTGGCTGGGCGGGGCGGGGGGGGGAGGGGGCGGGGCTGCTGCCATCTTTGTCTGGTTAATTTGCATACTCACTCCTGCTTGGCTGGTGGGCATCATGGAGTGATGGTCAATTTGTGTATTTCTCTTTTATTAGTGTAGATAAATATTTGTTAATTAAATAAAGGAATTAATAGACAATAACTGCTTGACAGCAATGCATATCTGTAAACTGTAGTGATACCTCCCTATCTGCTTCCTTTTTCTCCTTGCATTTAATGGGTCTGGAAAGACATTTCACAGGTGAGGCACTGGGGTTCGTGGGTCAGAAGCAAGGGCAAGCAGCGCTGTGTTCAAGGCGGGTGGCATCTCAGTCTCAGGATTTGTCTTTCCTGCAAATAAGCAGCTCTGGTTCCAGGACGGAAGGCAGGAAAGCTGTGTGCTTTTTTTGTAATCCGTCGATTTCCTCCACAACTTGGTTTTTCTCTGCGGAGCTGAACTTATAGCCTCTTTCAGACATAACTGGTTGAAGTTGATGGAAATTACATGTCTTATCACTCCTTAAAAGAAAAAAAAACACACATATAAAATGTAAATCTAAAAGAGATGGGCAATTTTCTTGTACCACTTTATATTTCTGTGTAAGTTACCAAGTGCCAATCATTCTTACTTTTTAAAATTCACATTTGTCAAGCAGCATGTAAGCTTTCAGTGTTGTGCAAGAAGAGATAATGCTTCGTGCGGAACCATCACTTATACTGGCTCTGCAGAAGTGCCAACCAAAGGAGAATGGATCAGATTGCTGGTTTCCTAGAAATATTAGCGAACATTACATTATCCCCTCTTCTCTGGGGTCAGGGTGGAATCCACTGAAAGGTAATCAACAGGTTATTATGGTTCTGCATGTGGAATTCTTTACCGACATCGAAGTCCCCGCTCATTTCGTGGTGTGTACTTTAACTGCTCTAACAAGGTGAGTGCCCGAGAGTCACCGTAATAATGAGAGCCCCTGTTAAGTTGTACTTGGAAGTCAACGGCTATCATAACCTGACTGACATGTTGTGCCTTCCATCAGCTCACTGGGGAGCTCACTGGGGGTAAACTTCTAGAAGGAGAAATCGAGACTCTAATATTTCAACACTGCAGCCCACTATGTCTGCGTGCATGGAGGGTAACATCTGTGGTCCCAACACGGCAACAACAATCAATGCCAGGAGGTGAAAAGTCAACTTTTGCAGGCACCAGCAAACAAAAGGAGGAAGGAAGCCTATTCCATTTGAGTAGCTGTAGACGCTGTTCACAGTGAGAAATTCTAAGCTGTGATGGAGGAGGTGATGGAGGAGAACATGACAGTGACAAGGTCAGGGTCTTCCCACAGCCTCATTTTTACCAACCTCTGGCTGATGCTGTGTTTGATGGACAACCCAGAGATGGGCAACTGTGCAGCACTGTCAGCCACGAAGCATTCTGAGATACTTTGATAGTGATGCTATCTTCGAATGAGTCCTGGGTTGAGCTAAATATCAATCAAAGGGACCGGATGACACTGGTGAAATCATCCTTAGATGAATGGGAGAGCGTGAAAGGTTTGGTGGTTACAGCAGCCACTATCCTGCGAGAAAAACCAGTATCTACATAGTGTTAGAGCCACACCACGGGCTCCCAGAACTGAGCCACTTCACTGAAGAATAAACCTGGATTCGTTAGAGTGGAAAGTCTACTTTCTAAAGGGGAGGAGGTCAAGCACAAATACACTCTGGGCTCTTTTGTCCGGAAACCCATGAAGGTTGTCTTCTTTCAGGATGCGAGCATTTTTGAAAGCACAGACTCTACAGAGCTGGCAGTGACCTTAGCAACGCCGAGTCCAGCCCTTTCCCTTTACAGATGAGGAGAGAGTGGCCTGTTAAGATTGAGTGCCTTGCTCCCATCCCCACTGCTGATCTGGTGGCATTTCCTCCCTGCCCCACTGCTCGCCCCCCGTCTTGGCGTCTCTGAATCAAGCCACAGCTGTTTATTGAAAGCCTCTGGCAGGCATTCTGCTAAGCCTTCTAGGAACATCCAGAAAGTTGACCCAGCTTTCTCTGATTACTTGCCTAAGAGAAGATAAAACTACGTAACAGGTTAACCCAGTGGTCGGCAAACTGCGGCTCTCAAGCCACATGCGGCTCTTTGGCCCCTTGAGTGTGGCTCTTCCACAAAATACCATGGCCTGGGCGAGTCTCTTTTGAAGAAGTGGCATTAGAAGTTTAAGTTTTAAAAATTTGGCTCTCAAAAGAAATTTCAATTGTTGTCCTGTTGATATTTGGCTCTGCTGACTAATGAGTTTGCCGACCACTGGGTTAACCAATCAATGGTTGCATAGCAGCGCAAGGCAACAAATGAGCTGTCCCAGAGTAGGCATGAGTTGTTGTGTCTTCTACCAAAAAAAACCCTTTCCACCCACCCAGGAAGTAGTCTATGGACAGGTTCCCCCGATCCCGACATTATTACTTCCCTTTAGTACAACATCTGTTTATAACCCAGCTTTTTTTTTTTTATTTTTTTTATGAAGTGCAAATACAAGATGCAAAGAAGAGCCTGCACAGACATCCGCATCTCAGCCTTGACTCTAAGAAGTTGCCTGAACCAAAGACCGGAACAACCTGGGACAAGATCGCACCTCGGGAACTCTTCATTTGCCTCTAGAGCTGCGGCGAAGGCCACAGGGAAGAGTGGGCGCTGTCCCTAAACATCCGCATAATCATCGCCTTCGAGAATCTGCCGTTTCAGGCAAGGGAATATATACACAGACACGCCGGCATGCGCTCTTTGGGCTTTGTAATCTGTAATGCAGTCCTTGTTGAAATCCCAGGGATAGCATTACCCCATCGATAGAGGTCCACTATCTACACACACACACACACACACACACACACACACACACACACACAAAACATCACCTGAAATAAAGGAATAAGAGGGTGCAGGGAGCCCCCATTAGGACAGGAGAGGACTGTGTCTGAGTCGGGCGTGGAGGCCGGTAGCTGGAAAGGAAGTCTGGCTGCAGAAAAGCAACAATACCACACAGTGACGCACAGACCCCCCGTTAACGCCTTATCTTCACCTTCCACGCCTTTCTGTTTTCAACCCATGGCTCCCTGTGACGCCAGAGGAGCCTCCTTCCTGGGAGGCTTTGTTAACAGCCTGTTCGTTGCCTTGCTGTTCTGGTGCCACATCACAAACGGTACGTGCTGGCAAGAGGTGAGGCAGCACGTTTACCTCGTGGCGTGTCATCTCCTCGGGAAGCAATCTGTTGGCAACCACCTGCCACTGTCCTAACCAGATTCTACCAGCCGGGCACCCGGAGGCAAGAAAGAACTTCATTTTAGAAAAACGGTGGCAAGTTCTCTCCGTGACTTCAGGGGCACGTGAAGCAGGTGATTATAAGACAGAACTGACATTTCCCCTGCAGACATTCTCTACTTGAAAGTCAAGTGTCATCCACACGGGGGAGCAGTGTTTAGGATTTTCTTACAACATCAAAGGTGTCCCCTGCAAACCGGCCTCACCAACGCTCCATCAGGGTAGGCATCAGGGCTGGAACCCACGGCTTTGGTTTCGCTTTGATGCAAACACAATAACACCCGAATGGAATGAATGGCTCAGGGAAACGCTCAGCAAAAGGGTCAGCAGATTCAGCTTGTACATCCACAGCCAGAAGGCAGCACTGATGGGTGGCCCGGAAGACAGTTGCTATTATTCATTCACAAGGCCCGCCACAGAGAGCACCCCCTCCCCCTGCTTCATCTAAACAGCATCTCACCCGCTGCGGGCCTCGAAGACGTGGCAGCACTGACCGGGCCGCTGGAAGAGTTTTTCGCCGCGCAGGCCTTCAGAGCCCCGCATTTGCTCAGCAGAAGCCAAACGTGTTTCAGAGCACAGTGTGACACAGGCCAGCACACATCAAAACGCGATAGCCTTTTAGGAAACTGATGGTCTTGCTGGTACAACTCCCCGTGATAGGGCTTGGTTGTAATAACAGTGGGAAGTGCATCGGTGCGAAGGCTAATGAAACACCAGCAAACGTCGCCGAGGGCCCCTTAGACACAGGGAAGGGCTGTGCTTTGAACCGCGCCTCAGCCTGGGAAAACCTCGTCAAGATCTTAAACAGGGGCTGCGGGTGAACAGCGGCGTGAGAACCTGAAATGATCCCGCACCCTGGTGTCAGTAGCACGCACTGCTTTCTCTTGGAGAGACATTCCCTCTGACAGGAGGAGAGGGGCAGTCAGGGACCCGGGCCCCGGGCTCCAAGGCCTGCCTTCCCAACACGCCGGGAGGCAGTTCAAATTCGGTGATGTCACCAGAGGCGGAAAACCACAGTGACAGAATAAAATGTTGTCTGGCCTGAGGAATGCTTCATTATCACCACCACAGGTCACTAAGCTTCAGCAAAGGCATCCATCAGCCCTGATGGCCATGTGTGAGCCACCCCCAGTGAGATGGAGCAGGAACGAATGGCGCAGCTCGTGAGTCACGGGAGACCAGGGTTCAGACGTCACGGGAGACCAGGGTTCAGACGGAGGCCCGGTGCCCACGCCGAGGTTTGGTAGTCCCCCAGTGCTCTCTAGTGGCCGGAGGGACATAAACTCTCCGATGCACCGGGACTGTGGCCGGGACTCACCCCTGGAGGTGTCTTGGAAAGGGAAGGTAGGGATGATTCTGCTGGAGCCAGCACCGCGTGGATCTCTGCCAAGATTTTATGAGCAACCATGCCTTTCCAGTCCTTGTATTGCTACCCGTAAAACACTTACAACCCGTTAAACTCTGCTGTGTAATTTCATACTGTGCATTATCAAATGAATGGGAAGCATTTGGGTTTAAATGAAGCCTCGTGCTGGTCCAGGAGGCTTATTAGTGAAAGGCATTTCTGAATCGATTACGAAGCACATCTAGCTTGTCCATCCACTTGCTGCGCCTCAAACCGTCTTGGGAGCGGACGTCGCTGTTTTAGGGAATGAGGTGAGGTTCAAGCGCTTTGCACTGGGAAGCAGTGAGCACATGTGTGTTCACTGGACACCCAACACATAGCCAGGTCCAGGCCTCACCTGGGTTACAGGTGCAAACATTTGTCAAAAATGTATACAGATAGACGAGAGTGTAGATGTGTAGACGTGTGTGGTGTGTGTGTGTGTATGAGCTAGGGTCAGTTAGATTCTGCAGGTCTTCCAAGGGGCTGCCTAACCGGGCAGTCCTAGACGGCGGAGCCCCGCGCACAAAGCGGACACTTCTCGGCGGCTGGTGCGGACGCGGAGACCACACCATCTTGAGAAACAGAGCTGCCTGAGACTCGGATCCTGGCTTCTGACACAAACCAGGACCCTGCAGCCACTGGGGACAGAGAACTGCTATCACAGCTGCAGTAGAAGAAACAACAAGAATCCAGACTTCCCGGCAGATTCCCGTGAGTCAAAGAGCCTATCGCCCTCCCCGCAGGCGCACGCTGATCGCGCCAGAGTAACTGATAGACACGCCCCTCGCGCAAGCTGCAGAGCTTTGCACAGGGACGCGCTCCGCCTTAGGGAATTTGGCGCACAGGACAGAAGCAGCTCACCTTCGGGGAAATCTGTCAGTGCGCACAGAGGGCTCCCCTTCGGGGAATTGGGGGGAATTTGGCTTGCGGGTCACAGCTCCCCTTCGGGGAATCTTAGAGCGTGCACAAAGGGGCTTCCCTTTGGGGAATTTGGCGCGCAGGACAGACTCCGCCCCTCTTCGGGGATTCTGGGAGAGTGCACAAAGGCAGCTCACCTTCAGGGATTTGAGAGTGTGCGCCCTAGCCGGTTTGGCTCAGTAGAGAGAGCACACACAGGACACAGCTCCACTTCAGGGAATTTGGCACGCCGGACACAGCTGCCTGGGATCCCTGACTCACAGCGCATTCACACTAAGAGCCAACGACCCCAATTGTTGGTGCATGCACACACAGGGACCCTGATTCTCAACGAGAAACTGCACAAGGCAACAGAGACTCTGACACTCGATTCTTGGTGCAGATACAGGGAAACTCTGACTCCTGGCACATGCTAAGGATCTCATTTTCGGCACATACCAACAGTGTGGTGCTGACAGGGCCCCTGATTCTAAGTGTGCACACGAGACCACACACGGAAAACTGGGTCACTGACCCTGGGCAAGTCTGTTTCCCACCAACCAAAGGCAGCCACACGTCCTAGTGTCAGAGCACTTCCGTGAAACTCGGGTGGAGCGAAGGCCCCACAGCGCACGGCCGAGGTGCACACAAACAGAAGCTTGAGCTTTCTGGTGATAGCCAGAATGGGGAAACGAAATAATTCACAGAGGAAAGAAAATGTGGAGTCGCCAAGAAAGGAAATTAGTGAAACTGAAGCTTGCAACATGACCGAAAAGGAGTTCAGAGTAATGGTCGTGGAATTTATACATCGGATGGATGAGAAAATCAACAACTTATGCAAGAATCAGGAAGAAATGAAAAGTGATATAGCTACAATCAAAAACACCATGGAAAGTTTCAACAGTAGACTACAAGAAGCAGAGGACCGAATTAGTGAGTTAGAAGATCAGGTACAGAAACAAGCTCAATCTGAACAGCAATTGGAGAAAAAAATTAAAAAGCAGGAGGAAAGCCTAAGGGAACTTCGGGACAACATGAAGCGAAGTAACATGCGTATAATAGGGCTGCCAGAAGGACAAGAAGAGCAGCAGGGATTAGAAAATCTATTTGAAGAAATAATGACAGAAAACTTCCCGGATATGGGAAAGATAAAAGTTACGCAAGTACAGAGAGTCCCAAGCAGGATCAACCCAAAAAAGACCCACACCAAGACATGTCATAATCTCAATGGCAAATATAAATGATAAAGAGAGAATCTTAAAGGCGGCAAGAGAGAGACAGAGAGTTACCTACAAAGGAACACCCATCAGATTGTCAAATGATTACTCAACAGAAACACAACAAGCTAGAAGTGAATGGAAGGAGGTATACAAAGTGTTTTGCAAAGCAAAGGGACTGAATCCAAGAATACTATATCCAGCAAGACTATCAATCAAAATTGAAGGGGAAATCAGGAGCTTCGCAGACAAAAAAAAGACTCAGGGAGTTTATCACCACCAAACCAGCAATGCAAGAATTGCTAAAGGGAATACTGTAAAAAGAAGAAATAAACAGGTAAGAAGGAATACAGACACAAAAATAGATATGACTACAAACAAATACCTTTCAGTAATAACTTTAAATGTAAACGGACTAAATGCTCCAATCAAAAGACATCGAGTGGCTGAATGGATAAAAAAGCATGACCCATATATATGCTGTCTACAAGAGACCCACCTCAGAACAAGAGACTCACACAGATTGAAAGTGAAGGGATGGAAAAATATCTTCCAGGCAAATGGAAATGAAAAAAAAGCTGGGGTAGCAATACTTATATCTGACAAATTAGACCTCAAAGTAAATGCCATAACAAGAGATAAGGAAGGCCACTTCATAATACTAAAGGGAGAAATCCAACAAGAAGAAATAATTCTGGTAAACATATACGCTCCCAATATAGGAGCACCCAAATACATAAAAAAACTCCTGGAGGATATCAAGGGAGAGATTAATAGCAATACAATCATAGTAGGAGACTTTAATACCCCACTATCACCATTGGACAAATCCTCTAAACAAAAAATCAGCAAAGAAACAGCAATCCTAAATGACTCACTAGACCAGATGGAATTAATTGACATCTTCAGAACATTTCACCCCAGAGCCAGAGAATATACATTCTTCTCAAGTGCACATGGGTCATTTTCAAAGATAGACCATATGCTGGGTCACAGGCAAAGTCTCTTCAAATTCAAGAAGATAGAAATTATATCAAGCATCTTCTCAGATCACAGTGGCATAAAACTGGAAATCAACTACAATAAATACAATCCAAAGAAATCAAACACATGGAGACTAAACAGCATGCTATTAAACAAGGACTGGGTCACCAGAGAGATCAAGGAAAGAAATAAAAAACATCATGGCAACAAATGACAATGAAAACACAACAATCCAAAATCTATGGGACACAGCGAAAGCAGTCTTGAGAGGGAAGTTCATAGCTCTACAAGCCTATTGCAAAAAACAAGAAACAATGGTAATAAATTACCTAACCCTACAGCTCAAAGAGCTAGAAAAAGAGCAGCAAGAAAAGCCCAGTGTAACCAGAAGGAAGGAAATAACAAAGATCAGAGCGGAGATAAATGACATAGAGACCAAAGAAACAATACAAAAGATCAACAAAACCAAGAGCTGGTTCTTTGAAAAGATAAACAAGATTGATGGACCTCTAGCCAGGCTCACCAAGAAGCAAAGAGAGAGGACCCAAATAAACAAAATCAGAAATGAAAGAGGTGAAATAACAACAGACCCCGCTGAGATACAAAGGATTGTTACAAAATACTATGAACAGCTCTATTCCAACAAACTGGACAACCTGGAGGAAATGGACATATTCCTAGAAAAATACAACCTTCCAAAAATCAATCAAGAAGAATCTCAACAGCTCAATAGGCCAATAACTATGGACGAAATTGAAGAAGTCATCAAAAAGCTTCCGGCAAACAAAAAGCCCGGGGCCTGATGGCTTCACAGGAGAGTTTTACCAAACATTCAAGGAAGAACTAAAACCCTATCCTCCTCAGACTATTCCAAAAAATTCAAGAGGAAGGAACACTTCCAAGCTCCTTCTATGAAGCCAGCATCACCCTAATACCAAAACCAGATAAGGACAACACAATGAAAGAGAATTACAGACCAATATCCCTCATGAACATAGATGCCAAAATCCTCAACAAAATTCTAGCAAATCGGCTCCAGCAGTACATCAGAAAGATCATACACCATGACCAAGTAGGATTTATCCCAGGAATGCAAGGATGGTACAATATCCGCAAATCAATAAACGTGATACATCACATAAACAAACTGAGAGATAAAAATCACATAGTCATATCAATTGATGCAGAAAAAACTTTTGACAAAATCCAACACCCTTTCTTGATTAAAACTCTCAACAAGGTGGGAATAGAAGGCTCATACCTCAACATAATAAAAGCTATATATGATAAACCCACAGCAAACATCATACTCAATGGACAAAAGCTAAAAACATTTCCCCTAAGAACAGGAACAAGACAGGGATGCCCACTCTCACCACTCCTGTTTGACATAGTACTGGAAGTATTAGCTATTGCAATTAGACAAGAAGAAGAAATAAAAGGCATCCAAATTGGAAAAGAACAAGTAAAGCTGTCTTTATTTGCAGACGACATGATATTGTACATAAAAAATCTGAAAGACTCCGTCAAAAAACTAATAGACTTAATAAATGAATTCGGCAATGTAGCAGGATACAAAATTAACGCCAAGAAATCTATGACCTTTCTATACACCAATAGTGAACTTACAGAAAGAGAGACTAAAAAGGCAATCCCATTTACCATCACACCAAAAAAATTAAGATACCTAAGAATAAACTTAACTAAGGAGGTAAAAGACCTATACACGGAAAACTACAGGACACTGAAAAAAGAGATAGAGGAAGACGTAAACAGATGGAAGAACATACCATGTTCATGGATTGGTAGAATCAACATCATTAAAATGTCCATACTACCCAAAGCAATCTATAGATTCAATGCACTCCCCATTAAAATACCAACGGCATATTTCACAGACCTTGAAAGAACTCTCCAAAAATTCATCTGGAATAAAAAAAGACCCCGAATAGCCACAGCAATCCTGAGAAAGAAGAATAAAGTAGGAGGGATCTCAATACCAGATTTCAAGCTGTATTACAAAGCCACTATTCTCAAAACAGCCTGGTACTGGCACAAGAACAGACATATAGATCAATGGAACAGAATAGAGAATCCAGATATTGATCCAAACCACTATGCTCAATTAATATTTGACAAAGGAGGCATGAACATACAATGGAATAAAGACAGTCTCTTCAATAAATGGTGTTGGGAAAATTGGACAGACACATGCAAAAAAATGAAGCTAGATCACCAACTTACACCATACACAAAAATAAACTCAAAATGGATACAGGACTTAAACATAAGACAGGAAACCATAAAAATACTAGAGGAATCCACAGGCAGCAAAATCTCACACATCTGTCAAAAGAACTTCTTCACCGATACTGCCCCTAGGGCAATGGAAGCTAAAGAGAAAATAAACAAATGGGACTACATCAAAATAAAAAGCTTTTTTACAGCAAAAGAAACTATCAACAAAACAACAAGAAAGCCCACTGCATGGGAGAACATATTTGCAAATGGCATCACTGATAAAGGTTTAATCTCCAACATCTACAGGCAGCTTATACAACTTAATAAAAGGAAGATAAATGATCCAATAAAAAAATGGGCAACGGACCTAAATAGAATCTTTTCCAAAGAAGACAGAAGGAAGGCCAAGAGACACATGAAAACATGCTCAACGTCACTAATTATCCGAGAGATGCAAATCAAAACAACAATGCGGTACCATCTCACACCTGTCAGAATGGCTATCATCAACAAATCAACAAACGACAAGTGTTGGCGAGGATGCGGAGAAAAAGGAACCCTCGTGCACTGCTGGTGAGAATGCAGACTGGTGCAGCCACTGTGGAGAACAGTTTGGAGTTTCCTCAAAAAACTGAAAATGGAACTCCCATTTGACCCAGTAATCCCACTCCTAGGAATATATCCTAAGAAACTGGGAACACCAATAAGAAAGGAAATATGCACCCCTATGTTCATAGCAGCACAATTTACAATAGCTAAGATCTGGAAACAGCCTAGGTGCCCATCAGCAGATGACTGGATCAGAAAACTATGGTACATCTACACAATGGAATATTATGCTGCCATAAAAAAGAAGGATTTATTACCATTTGCAGCAACCTGGATGGAATTGGAGAACATTATGTTAAGTGAAATAAGCCAGTCAATGAAAGAAAAATACCACATGATCTCACTCATTTATGGATAATAAAGAACATTAAAAACTTGAACAAAAAGATAGATACAGAGGTAGTAAAGCATCAAACAGTCTGTCAAATTACAGCAGGAAGGTTAGGGAGAGGTGGGGAAGATAAGAGATCAATCAAAGGACTTGTATGCATGCATATAAGCATAACCAATGGACGCAAAACTCTGGGGGGTGAGGGCATATATGGGAGTGGGGTGGGGGGGGGCAATGGTAAGATATGTACACATATAATACCTTAATAAAAAAATTGGGGAAAAAAAAAAAAAAAAAAAAAAGAGCAAGGAGTCCTGAGACAGAGAGAGCTTGGTTACTGAAGCTAAGCCCTCTTCTTGCTCCCCCATGGATTACAAAAAAAAAAAAAAAAAAAAAATGTATACAGATACCAGGCCCACATACAAGGGGAGGAAAGCCTGCCTGGAGTCTTGACAATAGAAGAAATAGGTGAAAAGAAGAAATATGGAACAATTGAGGTTTTTTTTTAAAAAAAAAAAAAAAAAAAAGGAAGAAAAAGGGAAAACTCACAGATACAAATCACAGGCCTGAGGGTCAACCAAATGTACTTTCACCGTCACCACTGTCATGAGGATGTTTAAACTCTCAAAGGACTCCGTAGAGGAGACACGGGCAGCACTCTCCCTCCCCGCGACCCCTCCCCGCCCCTTTGCCCCCCCCCCCCGTACACCCAACCCCCCAGGACTGAGAACTAGTCCTGGGCTCTGCGGGCTCCATCCTGTGGCAACAGCTGCTGTCCTAGCACCAGGCGCTTCTCTTTGTGTGTTCTACCGCCATCTGGAAACGGGCTCTTATTTCAGTGAATGTAATTGAGCCCCCTTTAGCGATCGCAGGGTCATTTGGTAATCTATCATTACAAATGATGCTTTTACGACTCTAGGCGACAGACTGTGAAACCATGGGCTGCAGACGGTTCTGAACAATCCAACCCACTTCCTGGCCTCGTGTAGACGCGGCCTTCACCATTAGGTGCAAATGCTCTCCATCTTTCCATGATAAGACCCCTCCAAGGAGGGGCGCGAGAGGCGCACAGTCTTCTCCCGCCCCTGGTTTAGCACCCACAGCGGCTGGCAGGCAGCAGTTTTAAGTGTCTTTGCTGTGCTGCCTTTGGCCAAGTTCTGCCTCCCACTACTTCAGATGCTTCCAGGTCTATTCTATGAGTTTAATACTTTAAGACGTTTGAAGAAAGTTGGAATGATTTTCCTTTTAGTACGGGACAGCGTTCTATTACTATAACCAGAGTTAATTGCTCCGTGCATGGAGCAGAAGATGAAGCACACAGAGCTCCCACAGCTTCAAAGAACTCGAATCACATCTTTGAATTCAGGCTGATATTATCAACTGACATAATAACTAAGAATCTACCAGGATTTTTCTCTGACAATAACAGATATTGTACTGAATTCATTAGTACTTGAGCCATCAAATAGGAGATTATATCTGGGGGAAATAATGAGTTCAGGGATCACATGAAAACCAGTATGACATATGCTACATTGTATTTTTAGAAGCAGGCTTGAAGCCAGAGAGAATATTAGTAGATGTGTGTACTTTTATGCATCATAAACTGACACCCAGGACATAATCAATAGGCTCACCAAAACTTCTCATTTCCAGGAGAGAGTAAGCATTCTAAGTGTGACTCAAAAATAATGAGATTGATTGTTGTGGAGTCTGTGCCATTACCTTATAACCAAATGACATAAAGTAGACACTAAGGCAGCATAGCAAAGTGGAAGGCGCCCGAGTCAAAATACCCACTCCTGACTCCACCATTACTGTCTCTGTGACTTTGGGTGAGTTAACATCTATTACCTCAATTTCCTAATCTGTGAAATGGGTATAATTATAATTCTCCTGCATTATGATAATTAACTGATATAATACACATGAAGTGCTCAGTAACTCTTAGCGATCAATGTTGACGGTGTTTTTAAACATTACATTTGTTTCCAAGGTATGCCAATTGCGTTGCTAGTTTTACAGTTTTTTAGAAAGTGAGGTTAACTGAACGTGTAGAGCTCACCAGAAAACAGGGAGCTCTGGTTGGCCAAAATACTGAATTGGTGTCCCAGAAGAGAAGACGGGATTGGAGCCATGCTGCCCCAAACCCGGGAGCACCGGGAGCCAGTCGCTGGGGGAGGTGAGAACATATTCTCCCCCAGAGTCTTTGGAGGGAGTGTGATGCTGCCCAGTCCTGGATTTTTAGGTTTCGAGCCCCCAGAACTGTGAATCAACACATTTCTGTGTGTTAGCCCCTCAATTTGCGGTACTTTGTCACAGAAGCCCTAGGCTAATTCTTTAAAAATATTAATGTCATAAACAACAACTACATAAGAAATGGATGGGGGGTTATTCCAGACTGAAGGAGACTAAAGAGACGTGATGATTAAATGCAATGTATGAGCCCAGCCAGTGTGGCTCAGTGGTGAGCACTGACCCAGGAACCAGGAGATCACAGTTTGATTCCCGGTCAGGGCACGTGCTGGTGTTGCAGGCTCAATACCCAGTAGGGGGTGTGCAGGAGGCAGCCCATCAATGATGTTTCTCTTTCTTTGATGTTTCTATCTCTCTATCCTTCTCCCTTCCTCTCTCTCTAAAAATCAATAAAAACGTATTTTGAAAAAAATGCAATGTGTGACTCTTGATTAGCTCCTGGGCATTAAAGGGACAATTGGAGAAATTTGAAGAATGATAGATAATAGTATTATACCAATGTTAAGCTTCTTGAGTTTGCGAATGATGCTATAGTTACATAGATTTCCTCAAGCTTAGGAGTACAGAGTATTTAAGAGCGACATGTCATGATGTCTACAACTTCTTTTCAAATGGTTCGAAGAAATCAATGCATACACACGTGTACCCATATACAGCTGATCAAGCAAATGTGGCCAAAGGTTACCAACTGGTCATCTAGACGAAAGGTATATATACATTACTCTTTCAACTTTTCTGTAGTTCTTAAAATTTTCAACATAATAAATTGGGGGAACTATTACATTTCTCGTGGGTGGTGGTTTGTGGCAACCATCACATTTGCACAGACGTGAAGCCTGCATTTATCCTATCTAATAATAGAGTAACATGTAAATTACCATCACTCTGCTACGCCCACAATTGGGCAGCGGGAGGCTGGGGGCGGGACTCGGGGTGGCCTATCCGGCCATTGAGAGGCACGGATCCACTGCCACTGAGAGGGTCTACCCTGCTGTTGAGAGGCACAGGGGGCGGGACTCCCGCCCCCTGTGCCTCTCAATGGCCAGATCCGCGGCCGCTGGGGGTGCCTGCCGCGGACACCCGGCTGCGCCTCTCAACCGCAGGGTAGCCCCCCTCAGCGGCCGGATCATCAAAAGCCGGGGGGGCGGGGGGCGGGTAGCTGGGTGCCTGTCTGCTCCGGAACCAGGCCTTTCAGAAGCCTCCGCCCGTGCCAGAGGCTTCTGAAAGGCCTGGTGCCGGAGCAGACAGGCACCCAGCTCCACTGCGAAAAGCGAAAGCGTGTAGGGGACGCTACACGTGCATGATTCAATCATGCACTGGGCCTCTAGTTTTCTAATAAATTAACTAGTTCTGAACAAATTGGTTGACTTGTTCAAGCCACATCTTGTTGACGTGGGTGGCTATAAGAGATATAAGAATACATTCCCTTTGAGAAACCAGCAGGGAACAGGCCACCCACCTAAAATTTAAGAATATTTTTATTGATTTCAGAGAGGAAGGGAGAGGGAGAGAGAGAGAAACATCAATGATGAGAGAGAATCATTGGTCAGCTGCTGCCTCCTGCACGCCCCCCACTGGGGATCGAGCCCACAACCCAGGCATGTGCCCTTGACCGGAATTGAACCTGGGACCCTTCAGTTTGCAGGCCGACATTCCATCCACTGAGCCAAACCAAAGGGGCTTAATCACAAGGAACAACAACAGCCTGTAATTATCGGAATCGAGAGTAGGGCCACCCACCTAAAATTTAGATACTTGGGAAGCGTGTACCGGTTGCTGCTCACAGATGTCCTCCTGCCTCTGAGGCAATCTAGACTTCGGTGTACCATCGGCAGGCTCCCATAAAACCTGCATACACACCTATGTGAACACCACACCGAACAAGGAACTGTCTGACTGTCAACTAATTTGTCGTTCAGCCCCGAAAGACCAGTACCCCAGATTTAGATCCAGCCTTCTTTTTGAGGCTCTTCTAAAATGCTGTGACCTTAACTCATGAAATAAACCTTTTCAAATGTATTTTCCTTATTCAATTATTTAGGTTCAACGCTTATGTGACAGTGTTGAGAACTCTGAATATGTTTTCACCGTGTTCAAAGTATTTCTACTCTCTGGACACCTCTGGGTAATTTCTGACATTATGAAAAATATAAAAGCCCGAATGACTGAACCTGTGAGTACAAAGTAGTTACATTATGGCGTTATAAAGCATCTCTCGAAAGGACCCATTCAGTCATATATTAGAGTTCACTTCTATAACATAAAATTTTACGTCCACTCCGGGGAATTTCAGGAACGGTTGCTTTATATGGATCCAGGCTCTGCTTCGAGCACAATGGAAAAGAATGCCTCTGGCATTACCATAGGAACACAGGATGAAGGTGTAGCCTGATAATGACCACAATTGTTAGCTGCAATATCTATAAAATACGACTGCATCGTTTATGTAATTTATTTAAACCTATTTTCATACAACGGGACATTTTAAGTGGTCAAGAAATTACAATGAAGGTGAGTAAGGTGCATCAGCCTGCAGTCTTCCCATTCACTGTGATTATTTCTCCTCTTGAAAACTCCTCCTCCACTCGCCTGCGTGATATGCATTTTCTTGTTTTCTTCTGACCTCTGTCTCTGCACCGTGTATTCTCCTTTGATGCCTCCTCTTCCTCCAATTATACTTAAACCTTACCTCTCCCTGCAGACTTGACCTGCTCTCTCCTCACTTCACACACTCTCGCTGAAGCTCCCACTCATGGCTTACCTATCCCTGATGACTACCAAATATCTTCTTTGAGCCAAGATTGCTTTTCGGATCTTCAAAATGAAGATCTTCCTGCTGAACATCGCTACTTCTATGATCCATGGGCACCTCAAACACAAAATGTACAAAATCCATGTCATCTTCCCCCACGTATATGTCCCCCCTTCTGCATCCACTTGCTCAGCAGGCATATCCTTTTCCCAACATGAGACCTTGGGGTTATCTGAGACCTCTCTCTATTCCTTGCCCCAAAACTAATTGTTTAATGTGTCCTATTGAAGAGACAGACTAAATATATTTTTAAATTTTTATTTATCTTTAATTATAGTTGACATACAATATTAATTACATTAGTTTCAGATGTATAATGTGGTGATTCTACATTATCTTTTAAATCTTTCTTGTATTCTCCATCTTCACTTTTGATGACTCAATATTTCTGTAATATTCCAAAACTGTCTTCCTCTTTTAGAAACTATTTGTGAATCTACTCATTACATTCTTATCAGGAGGATTTTGTTAACATGCAAATAATGTCATGTCCTTTCACTGTTCAGGGTCCTTTAATACCTCCCTTTACTCTCAGGGAAATATCCAAACTCCTTCCAATACTCTACACAGCTATTTCTGATCTTGCCTTTTGCCCAGTCACACCTATGGTGCCATGAGAGTGAACTGCATCTAATTTCCAAAACTTCCTCTACTGCTCCTCACCTCTTTGCACACACTGCTTTCTTTCTCTGGAATGACGTTCTCCCCTTCGCTTGCCTAGCTGACTCCTACTGTCCCCGAAAGAGTGAGCCTCAGCATCGTCTCATCTGGGAAGACTATCTCTGTCTGATTAGGTATCTTGCTAGGTTCTGTGACCTGTTCTGTTTATACATCCATCATGCAATGCAATATAAGGATGTTGGTTTATCTTCTAATCTGTATCCTTCACTGAACTGTAAAATTCCTAAGTGTCAGACAGATTCTTCCTATTCATCTCTATATCCACATGGCCTGACATATAACATTTGTAAACAGACATTTATTAATGGAAATCTATGTTAAAAACTTGCAAGAAGCCCCAACTGGTGTGGCTCAGTGGTTGAGCTATGAACCAGGAGGTCATGGTTCGATTCCCAGTCAGAGCACACGCCCGGGTTGCGGGCTCAATCCCCTTTGGTTGCAGGCAGCCAATTAATGATTCTCTCTCATCATTGATGTTTCTATCTCTTTCTCCCTGCCTCTCTGAAATCAATATATGTATTTGCAAGAAGAGTTTCAGTGCATTGGGTTATTCAAGGATTATAGGTTAACTAGAGGCCCAGTGCACAAAATTCGTGCATGGGGGCGGGTGTCCCCTCAGCCCAGCCTGCACCCTCTCCAATTCGGGACCCCTTGGGGGATGTCTAACTCATGATTTAGGCCCGGCAGTCAGACATCCCTCTCACAATCCGGGACCACTGGATCCTAACAGTTCACCTGCCTGCCAGCCTGGTTGCCCCCAACTCCCCCCCAAATGGCCTGGTTGCCCTTAACTGCCCCCCCCAGCAGCCTGGTCGCCCCTTACTGCCCCCCCCCCCTTACAGCCTGGTCACCCTCACTGCCCCCTCTGCCAGCCTGGTCGCCCCTCACTGCCCCCACCCACCAGCCTGGTAGCCCCCAACTGCCCCCCCCCCCGTGGGCCTGGTAGCCCCATGCAGCCTGCTGCTCAGTCATTTGGTCGCCCCTCACTAACCCCCCTGCTGGCCTAGTCGCCCCACACAGCCTGTTCGGTCATCCATTTGGTTGCAATTGTCACTTAGGCTTTTATATATATAGATTTTGAAATTGAACAATGGTGATGATTCCCACAATCAAATATCAATTTTCTTCTCAGCATCAAGTCACAAGAGATTTGTTACACAGAAAGGAAAAAGTACATTTTAAATGGTCTACAGAAAGCTGCTATAATGGTTATAAATTCTCTAATGGCATTATGGTAGAACTATTCATAACAAGTATTGTTCTGTTTCCCCAAGTTCTCAGTACATTTTTACTTATATGAGAAACGTAACTATTTTTTAACACTCTAGGTATCATTTAAGCTTTCTGACTTGCATTCAGTTGATTGGTAGCCAACTGGAGATTTAGAGAGGAAATACTCTTTCATCTTTATATAACAAGTGCTCTGTCTCTATAATCTTTATGAGATCCATATGAACCACTGATTTCTGACAACACCCGTTGACATTTTATAGATCATCAAAATCTTCCTCAAGGAAGAAATTTACACCTTGCTTCTAATAGCCAACAGCTACAGAAGTATTCATGTACCTGCTCACATTTATATTCTTGAACCTCGCTGTACAACTTCATTGTACTATACAAACTTTGACAGCAGTTCTTTCTTGGTTATGAAGCTATAAAATGATGAAAATATGAGGATTAGAACCTTCTTTTAACAGTTCCCTAGACTACGTTTTTCAAGAGAAAAGTGAAATGATTCAGCTAATATGGAGACGTAGTCAAACCCTTCTCTTTCATTATCAACCTGCTTCTTTCCACGGGAAAGAGGCACTTTGTTCCTTTAGCACGAAGGACAGATGGAATCCTTATTTTCTCCTGTGGGGTGCCATTTTAGGAACTAGAATCCTATTGTGGTTATAGTTGGTAACACTTCCTTTTGTTTCATAAATATGAGAAAAGTTAGACAGGGGTCCCCAGTGTGCATAGGTCAAGAGACACAATGATATGGTAGGGCGCAATGACAGTTCAGTACCACGGACAGGGGGACAGCAGGCCACCGCCCCATCCCTGTTGTTTTCTTCTCTTTTAATATTCTGCCTACATACCATTACCCCAAATCAATTGTACTCAATGATCCTTTGGGATGCCAGAAGAAAAATATTAAAAATTCCATTTATAGTTATTGTTATCTAAAAGAATGAAAAAGTTAAGTTTAAGTGATGTGAAAGATGAATAGACAGGAGTATGTGTGTATACTTATAAATAAACTAGAGGCCCAGCACACACGAAATCGTGCACGGTTAGGGTCCCTAGGCTTAGCCTGGCCTCTGTCACATGGCCTCTGCTGCCCTGTGATGCTACGTGAAGCTTCCCACCCTGGGATACTCCATCATGCTCACAGCCCCTCGACTGCTCCGCGAGGCTCTCTCCTCCCTCTCCCTCGACTGCTCTGCAAAGCTCGCTGCTGGATGCTCCACAAAACTCCCCCCGCCCCGCCACTGCTCCACGAGGCTCCCTGACCCCGCAACTGCTCCGTGAAACTCCCCTGCCCCGCGACTACTTCGCAAAACTTGCTGCTGCCTGGGTGACTGCTCCACTAAGCTCACAGCCACCCCGCGAAGCAGCCTGCCACCGTCGCTCAACAGTCCCCAGTCCTGCCCCACCGCCAGCCCCCGTCATGGTGAGCAGCTCGGGGGGCTGGGGGAGAGCGGGAACAGAGAGGTGCTCCATGCACTTCATGGTGACCGGTCGCCTGTTCGGTCGTGACACCACCTAGCTCTTTATATATATTAGGATACTTATCTATTAAGTGTGTATGCTCAAAATACTTGTTTAAAAAATATGTTTTATTGATTTTTTTTTTTTTACAGAGAGGAAGGGAGAGGGATAGAGTGTTAGAAACATCCATGAGAGAGAAACATTGATCAGCTGCCTCCTGCACACCCCCTACTGGGGATGTGCCCACAACTAAGGTACATGCCCTTGACCGGAATCAAACCCATAACCCCTCCGTCCGCAGGCCGACACTCCATCCACTGAGCCACACCGACCAGGGTGCTCAGAATACTTTTATTAATATCCAATAAGTTTTGACATTGCTACTAGAGATGATGGGCACCACTGGAAATGTCAGCCAGGGTAACAACACGGTGCAAGGGGAATTGTAGGAAAAACCATCTAAGAGCAAGACAGAGGCGAGACGGCAAAGAGTAAGTGTTGACGCTCAGAAGACTACTTCGAAGGCTGTTGCAGGAATCTAAATATCAACTAGGTTGGTGGCCTTGGGGAAACAGAAAGCCTTAGTTGCAAGAGGTGTTGCAAAAGAAGACTCTCAAGTTTTAGCAGTGGGAAAATGTCAGCGAATATGTGGACATTTTCAGCTCAGTGGAAAAAAAGCAAGGGGCGTCGGTTATGGGACTCAGACCACGCTGTAATTGACAATGATAAAAAGGCCCACAAATAATATAGAATCTACAGTATTATCTTCTTGAACTTAAGAGTTAGGATCCCAAAAATCCCCACAGTAGGAAATATATAGTTGAATAACTTAAAACCTTATAGGAAAAAAAAAACACACATAGGATTATGGAGCAAATAAGTATTAAATATTAGATATAAGTAATAAATATTAGATAAGAAACAGCAACCAATTAAGGAAATGTCAATACAATGTACCTATATGTAATTGGTAATAATAATGACTATAAACTAGTTTCCATTTGCCAGCTATGATACACTGGAGACTTCTCAGCTTCTTCCTCTCCTGTTTTCAAGATGTGCTTTGAAATTCGTCTCTATTTTCTGTTAGTAAACATATAATAAAAGAGTTTTTGTTGCCATTGAGTCTTTTCCTCCAAATTTCTTTCTGATTTTTAATGTGGCTATGTTGCTTTGGGTTCCCTGTAATTCCAAAGATACAGAATAATTTGGATGTTTAAGATTTAAAATCTTGCCCTGACTGGTTTGGCTCAGTGGATAGAGCGTCGGCCTGCAGACTGAAGGGTCCCAGGTTCAATTCCGGTCAAGGGCATGTACCTTAGTTGTGGGCACATCCCCAGTGGGGGGTGTGCAGGAGGCAGCTAATCGATGTTTCTCTCTCATCGATGTTTCTAATGCTCTATCCCTCTCCCTTCCTCTCTATAAAAAATCAATAAAATATATTTTTAAAAAAGATTTAAAATCTTTGGGCAACTGTCAAATCACCTTAACCTTGGTTCCACCCATGATAAAGTGGGACTACAATACATGACCACAGTGCACCTCAACCTCCCCCAGCACCTCTGCTAGCCATGTGCAAATAAAGAGGTCCCCCTCTCGTGCAGGTGCTGCCCCCAAAGTACTGTCCATTTCCGTGCCATGCTCATGATTGGCCAGACACCCTTGGGCAGTGCACACTTTCTGCTGCCTTAAGTCACCCAGTTGGTGATACTCTGGAAAGCGGCCATCATGCACCATCACCTCTCCCTCATCTCACACCTGTGGCCCATTGACCGACAAGTAGAAGTGGCCTGGTTCAAAGATGAGTCAACGGCGGGTGTAGAAGCGAGCAAAAAATAGACTGCTGGTGCTCTGCAGATGCACCCACAGGGGCCCTGAGAGATGGTGACGCGGAATAACCCCCCACTGGGCAGGGCAATGGGCACCCTTCCCAGTGGCCCCTTTGGATGGAGAGAGAAGAGGTTCCGAGTATGCATGGACTTGGTCTCTTGCACAGCGGTGAGTGGTTTGGAAAGGTTTGTTAAGGGCAAGGAAGGAATATGTTTGGAAGGAGACAAGGAGGTCCTGGGCAGACACCTGAGGATGAACTGAGGGACGTGGACACAAAATGCGAAGACCTTCCCAAGGCATGGTAATGCCTACCGAAGAGCTTCTACTACGAAAGAGGCCTTAAACACCGAAGTAGCCCGGCCAGCGTGGCTCAGTGGTTGAGCATCGACCCATGAACCAGGAGGTCACGGTTCGATTCCCAGTCAGGTCACATGCCCGGGTTGCGGGCTCAGTCCCTGGTGTGGGTCATGCAAGAGGCAGCCGATCTATGATTCTCTCTCATCATTGATGTTTCTCTCTCTCTCTCCCTCTCCCTTCCTCTCTGAAATCAATAAAAAATATATTTGAAAACAAACCAACAACACCCAGGCAGGTGGCGCGGCTCATCGGTTGATGCCGGCCAGCTGTGTCACTGCCACCCCAGCGTCTGCAGGAGGGCCCCTGAACAGAACAGACTTGTGGCGCAGATGGAGGGCCCTCACGGAATTTGCTCGAGCTGTTCCCTCTGCCTGGACACTCTTCCAGACCTCTGTCCCGGAAGAACTCCTTCCCGCCTCCAGTCCGGGACAAATCGCCCCTTCTTAGTGAGACACCCTGGGGGCAGACTTAGGTTTGAGCTTAAGTTGCAGGAAGCATCACTCCCATGAGCTCCGGCACGGGCTGGACGGTGCTGAGGGCTGTGCCGCGTGGAGCAGGGCCACTGTTGACAGATGGGAAGCATCACTATGGAAACATCCCTCAGAAGTTGCTCAGTCAGAAGCTAGGGACCTACAACTCCAAGGTGACAGTAACGTCTTAGATTCTTTTCTCATTCTAAATAAAGACTCACTCTGGGGCTGAGTTTTGATTAACAGTTTTGTATTTGTCTCTCAAGGAGGATGCCCACTTGTACAAGCTTTGGGTCCCACAAAACCCGGCTGCCCTGCCTTTCCCATCCACACCTGCCCTTCCCCTCTTGGCACCCCCAATCTTACTCACCCTGCTTCCATTTTCCCATAGCGCACATCACCTTTGAGTGTACCATACAATTCCTCTGCTCCTTGGTTTTGACTAACTCCCCTCTTTAAAACACAGGCACTGCCCGACTGGCGTGGCTCAGTAGTTGAGGGTCGACCTATGAACCAGGAGGTCACGGTTCGATTCCCAGTCAAGGCACATGCTGATTCTCTGTCATCCTTGATGTTCCTATCTCTCTTTCCCTTCCTCTCTGAAATCAATAAAAATATCCTATATAATAAAAGGCTAATATGCAAATAGACTGAATGGTGGAACCTCCAAACAACCGGTTGCTATGATGTGTGCTGACCACCAGGGGGCACGTAAAGAGCATGGTGGGCATTGGCCTCGGTGGGATGGTGGAGGTAAGCGGGAGCGCCAGACCAAGGCGGGGCACTGGTCGCTGTCATTGGGGCAAGTATCTGGTGGTTACTGAAAATTTATTGCTCCCGTGCTCCGTGGTCCCGCCCAGCACTCGCACCTGCTGCCGGCGCTGGCCCCACTTGCACCCGCTGCTGGTGCTGGAGCCGCCGCCTGCATCCACTGCCGGCACCTGGCGCTGGCCCCGATCGCTTGGTGCCATCAGCGGGTGCAAGCAGCAGCTGCCGGCCCGATTGCCCCTCAGGGCTTCTCCACCTACCCCTGCTCCTGCGGGGCGATCGGGGCCAGCAGCCGCTTCTTGCACCCACTGCCAGTGATGGCCCTACTTGCACCCACCACTCGCACCCGCTGCTGGCACCCAGCACCAGTCCCAATTGCTCAGCGCCATCAGTGGGTGTGAGCGGCAGCTGCCAGCCCTGATCCACCTCCCCCTGCTCCTGAGGGACAATTGGGGCAGCAGCCTCACCTCACACCCACTGATGGCGCTGGCCCCAATCACTCCACGACATCAGTGGGTGCCAGTGATAGATGGGAGGGAGAGAGAAATGGAGGAAGGAAGAGAGAAAGGAAAGGAGAGGAAGCATGAGAAGAAGGAGGAAACCGTTGAGTAACAACAGTCAGCAAAGACAGGAAGAGCTAAGGTCGCACTGAGGCGGCTGCGTGGAGAGGGGCCCTGCAGGGGCAGCAAGGGACCACGCCAAGAGAATAGCCCACAGGTGTCAGCAGTGACTGCCCACAGGGCACAGGGAGCAGGCGATGGGGACATCAACACTGAGGCCAGCGAAGGCTCAGGGGGCAGCACAAGGAGCTGAACTTGAGGACCTGGGGCCCCCTCTCCAGGCCACCCTGAGGGCATCGGAGCATCTCTCTGTACACACACACAGTCCTGAGAGAAGAGGGCAAAGGGAACAAACTCTGAACTCCTGGGCATTTACCTGGGTGGGAGTTCTTTAACCCGGAAAAGAAGGCTTTAATTGGCCAGTCCTTCCTCCGCCTCCCACAAGGCTCCTGTATACCTAGGCCATGGTCGGCAAACTCATTAGTCAACAGAGCCAAATATCAACAGTACAACGATTGAAATTTCTTTTGAGAGCCACATTTTTTAAACTTAAACTTCTTCTAACGCCACTTCTTCAAAATTCTCGCCCAGGCCGTGGTATTTTGTGGAAGAGCCACACTCAAGGGGCCAAAGAGCCGCATGTGGCTCGCGAGCCACAGTTTGCTGACCACGGACCTAGACTCAGGTTTGAGAACAAGACTCTGTCAGCTATAAAAATAAGCCGTGTGTTCTTTGCGTGTCTGAGTAGTAGCATACAGCCTTTAAAGACCAAGAAAAACTCGTAGAAGTGTGGGATACCCTTTATTCTAAAAGGCCTCGGGGCACCCACAGAAAGGAGGTATGCCATCAATGTTTTGGTCAGTTTCACAAAACAAGTAAGTCTTTGTGAGCATTTTTACTTGCGTGTCTGTTTACTTTTGACTAAAGACAGCATCTACCCACAGAAGGGGCACCTGGCGACTTTTACTGTGCCTGTGACACTTACACAATCTTGCTGTGAGCCCTAACCAGTTTGGCTCAGTGGATAGAGCGTCGGCCTGCGGACTGAAGGGTCCCAGGTTCGATTCTGGTCAGGGGCATGTACCTTGGTTGCAGGCACATCCCCAGTAGGGGGTGTACAGAAGGCATCTGATGGATGTTTCTCGCTCATCGATGTTTCTAACTCTCTGTCTCTCTCCCTTCCTCTCTATGAAAAATCAATAAAATATATTTTTTTAAAAATCTTGCTGTGAGTGATCATATACAGCGTTTTGTCATGCAACCTTATGGCACGTAGCTTCTACTGGGTTAAAAATTAGATTAAATTGGATTTTAATTTTTAGATCCAACAAATTAATGAAAAAAGAAGTATCCCCAATACACCTTTTCTTTATGGTCATATTTATAGTCTAGTCACAAGAAAAGGGATACACACTGTGTATACACACACACACACACACACACACACACACACACACACACACACACACAGCCTTAGCCTTCAATGTGAAAAAGCATCCTTTTAGCAAAAGAACGCATCTATATGAAATGTAAAGAAACTGGAAATACAAAATATTTGTTTTCCTGGAATAAATAAGAGCCCATATTGCCTTACTCCCTTCAGGACATGGAGGGAAGCGTTTCCACTCAACAGGGGCTAATTGCTCCGTAGGAAATGCCAGCGAAGCTCATTGTCGTGGGATTCCATCCATCTGTACTTCCCACTCCCAGCATCAAACACTCTCATCTGTCCCCCAGTCTTCCAGAAGATTAGAACCCTTGGTGGGAAAGGGAGATATCAACAGATTGTCCTCTCATCTGTGAGAGCCATTCAGGAAGTAAGAGGCAGACTACAGCCTGGGGACCAGGAACAGATTGAATTCCTAAAAAAAGGCACAAGCCAAACTGTTCATCTCGAGCACGTGCAAAACTAGCAGTGTTGTTGTCAAAGCCATATGTTCTAGGTAAGGGGACAGGCTTATGTATTCACGCTGACATTTGTTCTGAGGAATGTTAATGTACTTAATGCTGGTATGTGCTCAGCAGCCATTTGCAGATTTGAAAAGTAACCCAGAGTTAAAAAAAAAAAAAAAAAAAATGGGTAAAAGCCCTTGCTGGTTTGGCTCAGTGGATAAAGCATTGGCCTGTGGATGGAAGGGTCCCGGATTCGATTCCGGTCAAGGGCACATGCCCCAGCTGCGAGCTGGATCCCCGGTGGGGGGCGTGCAGGAGGCAGCCGATTAATGATTCTCTCTCATCATTGATGCTTCTGTCTCTCTCTCTCCCTTCCCCTTCCTCTCTGAAATCAATAAAAAAATATATTTTTTTAAAAAGATAAGAAATGGGTAAGAAAGATAAGGAACTTCATCCAAGATGTTTCTCAGTGATCCTTGTGTCTGGATGTTAGCGCATATGTGAAGACCTGTGATGTTGGTCATCATTTCATAGCCTATTCGGTATGCAGAATCAACCTTTAGAAGTGTGTTCACTCCTAGAAAATATCCTCACATTTTTTAAATTGCTGGCGGCTGGGAATAGGCGAGGCTTTGGTCACTGAAAGTGACAGTGATTTGCATCTTTCAGCTGAAACTCTGCTCAGTTCTTCAGGCCCAGTTTAAAAAAAACATTTTACTGTTGGGTTATAGCATAGAACATATGTATTATGTGGGAAAGGGCACAGGTCATACATGAAATATGCATTATGTGGGAAAGGACACAGGTCATACATGATGTATGCATTATGTGGGAAAGGGCACAGGTCGTACATGAAGTATACATTTTGTGGGAAAGGACACATGTCATACATGAAGTATGCATTATATGGGAAAGGGCACAGGTCATACATGAATTGTGTATTATATGGGAAAGGGCACAGGTCAGACATTATGTATGCATTATGTGGGAAAGGGCACAGGTCATAAGTGTTTATCTTGATTAACTATAACCAAGTGAACACACCCATGTGCCTTGCACCTGGGTCAGTGAAAATGACCAGTTCCCTGGAACCCCTGACCTTGCTCCCACTCAATCACGCCTTCCCTCTGCCTGAGGTTCCCAACCACGCTGACTTCTAGCATCACGGATTGTTTTGCCCGTGTTTGAACTTTCTATAAATGGACTCATAGATATTCTCATGCAATGGACTCATAAGTAGACATATATTCTTTTGTGTTTGGCTTCTTTCACTCAGCAATGTCTGTGAGATTACACTGTTATGTAAAACAATAGTTCATTCATTCCCATCACTGGTAGCATTCCATCAGATGAGGATAGCACAATTTATTCATCCATGCTATTGTTTAAGGGCATTTTGGCTATTTCTAGTTTGGGCTGACAGATGCTGTAAGAACATAATTATAAATGTCTTTTGAAACACTTTCCCAAAACAGAAGAGGAGGGAGCATTGCTCAACTCATTCAATGAGGTCATACATACCCTAATACCAAAGTCAGACAACATCATGAGAAAGGAAAACTTCAGACCAATATCCTTTATGAATATAGATGCAAACATCATCAACATAATACTAGTAAACGAATTCAGCAACATGATTTATAATCCATGACAAAGTGGGTTTTATCCTAGGAAATCAAGGTTGGTTTTACATCTGAAAATCAATTAATGTAATACACCTTACCAACAGAACAAAGGAAAAACACCACATGGTCATCTCGGTAGTTGGAGAGAGAACTTAAGAGAAAACCCAGTACCCTTTCATGTTAAAAACACTCAAGAGCAACCCCCTCCTAGGAGAAATAGAAACATGTCCATCCACCAGTTTGTATAAGAATGTTTATTGTAGCATTATTCAGAAGAGTCCAATGATGAAAACAACACAAATGTCCATTAATGGATAGATGGAGAGGCAAAATGTGGCATATTTATACAATGGAATATTATTTGGCAATAAAAAGGAATGATGTACTGATACATGCTACAACGTGGATGAACCTTAAAAACATTGTTCTAAGTTAAAGCAGAAAGGCACAAAAAGAACATATATTGTTTGGTTCCATTTATATGAAACTAGAGGCCTGGTGCACGAATTCGTGCACCAGTGGAGTCCCTTGGCCTGGCCCACAGGATCAGGCCGAAACCGACACCCGCCCCCGCCAAGAGGTCCTGGACTGCGAGCGGGCGCAGGCCAGGCAGAGGGACCACACTGGTGCACGATTAGGGCTGGGGAGGGACGCGGGAAGTTGGCCAGCTGGGGAGGGACTGCAGGAGGACTCCAGGGTGTGTCCAGCCCATCTCACTCAGTCCTAATCAGCTGGACCTCAGCAGCAAGCTAACCTACCAGTTGGAGTGTCTGCCCCCTGGTGGTCAGTGCACATCATAGCGACTGGTTGACCAATCGCCTCTCTGCCCCCTGATGGTCAGTGCATGTCATAGTGAGCAGTTGAGTGGCCTTAGCATATCATTAGCATATTATTCTTTGATTGGTTGAATGGACAACTGGACACTTAGCATATTAGGCTTTTATTAGATAGGATGCCCAGAACAGGGGAGTCTCTAAGGGATGTTAACTAAAGCAGATAATGGTTGCCTAAGGCTAGAGGGGATATAGGGTATGATAGCTAAAGGGTACAGGCTTTTTGGGGGATAATAAAAATGTCCTACAATGGATTGTCACGATGGTTGCACAACTTGGTATATACCAAAAAACACATTGAATTGTACATTTTAAATGGATCAATTCTATCTCATGAAGCTGTTACCAAAAAAAAAAAAAAAAAAAGGTATTCCAGACATCATGACATTTTTACCCTTAAATACTTTAGAATACATCTCCTAAGAATTGGAGCTGGAATGTTCTGTGAGCAAATAAGCAGTTTTTCCCTCTGATCCAGAGGTCAAATGTAGAGAGGAAGAGAGAGGGAAAGAGAGAGGGTGTGTGTGTAACTGTGTAAGGAAGTAAGGTAACATCTCCAACCCAGCACAGTTTTCGAGTCAACATTTTTATGGAAACCTCCCATGCACGGATCTACAAGGCAGTGCAGAGACTTTCTCAAAGATGGTGCAAGCTAGGGGCTGCTCTTTCTAGCCCTCCTCCACTTGGTGTGCCCAAGCAATCCAGCTCTTGCTAAAGAAATGAGATCAGAAGTAATGAGGGCCATTTTTTTCTCACTTGCCTAAGAGACAATCCCTCACCCCGGACATGTTCCACGGTTCCTGTCGGCCAGGACAGCGAAGCCTGACTGACCCGCGACGTCATGTATTGAAGACGGCAAAGCCCCTGTCAGCCGGATTCCTGGGTGACAGCCATGCAGGAGGAGGCCCGGCCCGCCCACAGCACACGCCCTGGACTGCGACTGGAATGGGAGGCACCAAGTTTTCTGTGCCCTTAGGGACGGCAGGTAACTCTACCCCAACGAATACTCTTTAGAATCACAGAGGAATGAAAGTAACTCCTCTGCCTTCTGGGGACATCCTCTCATCCAACCTGGAGTTCAAGATCAATCCCTCCCCTGAAGCTACAGCTCCGATAGGCATCAATCAGCAGGAAAATCCCCCTTGGAAGCCAGGAGGGGTGGAAGCAGCTACTGAATGAGAAAAAAGACCGTGTGGCTGGCATCCAGCCAGACTCCACATGCTCTCGATCTCCTCCCCAACATCAATGACACCTGTCATGGGAGACTTCCTTCCTCATATTTGCAATTCTTTTCTCTGCTCTCCCACCAAACCAAGAGCTAGAAACTGCCTCTCTTACTGTGCCCACAAGGCTAACGTGAATTTTTCCAAGCAAATCTACTTTGTTAAGTAAATATTTATTCTAGCCCCGGCCGGCGTGGCTCAGTGGTTGAGCATCAACCTATGAACCAGGAGGTTACAGTTAGATTCTCGGCCAGAGATCCAGGCTTGATTCCCAATGTGGGGCGTGCAGGAGGCAGCCAATCAATGATTCTCTCTCGTCATGGATGCTTCTATCTCTCTCTTCCTCTCCCTTCCTCTCTGAAACCAATAAAAATATATTGATTCTAGTTCTTGCCTTTTCTTCTTTTACTGTTTTATTTCATTCAGTGTGTCCATGGGCAGGTGGGTTCTATGTGCATGAAGCTGACTGAGCTCATTCCCGTGACACCTGGACACTGGGCCAGAATCCTCATGGTCCCTTTCCTATCGGATGAGAAGCGAGGGAACCTCCTGTTTCCCACTGGCATTCGCCACGCGGCCAGAGGCGCTTGGAATCCAGCGAGGCTTTTCAAGGACTCCTTTAAAAAAATCTGAGCACAGACAAGGAGTGCTTGGTTTGGTGGGAGAGCAGAGAATATATATATGCAGGGGGTGCTTTTGAGGGTGTATTCTTGTGAGTACAAAGTTTCCAGGATTGCGAAAATTACATTGCAGTCCTGAAATCCTTTCTACTTGTTTATGGACAAAAAGGCTTAGGTCATGAGAATCCAACATAAAGCCACGTGCAACCATATTTCCTAACGTTAATATTGCGTGAGAGGGTGACATCCGAGAAGGATTAGTCCCTGCCAGCGGCACGTCTTTACATCAACGAATGCCTGATGGTGTGGTTGCACCGCAGAGTTTTATGGCTGCCAATCAAACCCAGGGAAGATTTGTCTGGCCTCCTCTTCCTGGGGGCCCTGAGCGAAACCGTGACTCTGAATCATCATTTCATTACCAGAGGCGGTAGAAGCCCATCCAACAGCTGGAGCACCAAGGGTGTCAATGTTGGGAGGGTAAGACCCTCCTTCTTAGTGCACCTGTTCACTGGCGTGGCTCGGAGGTTGAGTGTTGACCTATGAACTGGGAGGTTGATGTTGAATCCCCGTCAGGTGACAGGGTTGTGGGCTCGATCCCCAGTGGGGAGCTTGCAGGAGGCAGGAGACAGCCAATCAATGGTTCTCTCTCATCATTGATGTTTCTATCTCTCTACTTCCCTGAAATCAATTTAAAAAAAAAAAATTTTTTTTTAATCTACGAATACAGATCCTCAGTTTCCAAACCTTATACAAATTCAATGCCTTGAGCCTTTTCTAAGGATCAGGCGAGAAGACGTTTTGCTTTTCAGACTCAATTTTAGTCTATGTGCTGCCAAAGCGAGCATGGACTTTTAGACTAAATTTCAGACGGAAAACCATCAATAATGGGACTGTCAGCGAAGGCCAAACAGTCATCTTTCCTTTCATTTAAACAAAAAGCCTTGGGAATGGGCCTCCGAAGGAACATTCTTGTAGGCGTGTGGAGAGTTCCAGAATATATCTCTGTGCATCTCTATAAATATAGTTAAATCTACCTGCAGCACCGGCAACGCTGTACATTATGTCACCCTGGAGACTTTTAGGAGGTGATTTTTCACATGCATATAAGTTTAAAACAAGACATTTTCTGTACTCAATAAGTTACTAGCCTCTGAGACCCATAAGAGGAATTCTGAGTTGACAATTTTCCTCCAGAAAAGGTGTGAAGGAAGAGCCCTGGCAAGCCATAATTTACTAATTTTCTCCTCTGTGTAACACTCAATAAATCCAGTTATTTCCTCTAACCAAGATGTATACGTACAATAAAGGGAACTGATATTGCATCCACTGGACATATTTCATATATATTCTGGCTAAAGGCCAAACTCGATCTGATTTCCACAATAAATGAAGAATAATTGGAAATACCACATATCTTAAATTGTTGTTGTTTTTTAATTCAATTAGGACATCCTATCTAATAAAAATGTTATATGCAAATTATCCATCACAAAGATGGCGGCGCCCATAGCCACAAGATGGCGGCACCCAGTCCTCTCAGCCCTGCCGGAGTCCCCCAGTCCCGGAGGGGGGAGGGAGGCGGGGGAAGGGAGGGAGAGGGGGCGGCCGCTGAGAGCGAGCAGTGTGAGCAGCCTGGCAGAATGCTTGCTTCGTCATTGCAGCGACAAGGCAAGCGTTCCATGCCCGGCTGTGGGTGGGCCTCTGGGATGCAGAGAGTCTCTGGGAAGAGGGCGTGGAGCGGCCAGACCCCGCAGAGAGCTACTGGCACATGGATTCATGCACAGGCTACTAGTCCTATATAATAAAAGCCTAATATGCTAAGTGTCCAGTTGTCTGGTCAGCTATTCAACCAATCAAGCGTAATATGCTAATGATATGCTAAGGCTGCTCAACTGCTTGCTATGACACGCACTGACCACCAGGGGGCAGACGCTCAATGCAGGAGCTGCCCCCTGGTGGTCAGTGCGCTCCCACAGGGGGAGCACTGTTCGGCCAGAAGCTGGGCTCACGGCTGGCGAGTGCAACAGCAGCAGCGGGAGCCTCTCCTGCCTCCACGGCAATGCTAAGGATGTCCGACTGACGGCTTTGGCCCGCTCCCCGTGGGGGGAAGCGGGCCTAAGCTGTCAGTCTGAGATCCCCTGAGGGCTCCCGGACTGCGAGAGGGTGCAGGCCATGCTGAGGGACACCCCCCCTCCTGCCATGCACGAATTTCTTGCACCAGGACTCTAGTTTTATATAAAAAACAATTTCTATAAGTCCTATCGACACTAATGATTTTCTTTTAAGGCCTGGATTTGGTCTGAAATGTACTATGAGGAAGGCAAGCCCATGAAAATGCATGAACTGCGAAGATAGTTGTCTTTCCTGGTAGGTAGTCACACCCGACACCCATTATTAAATGAACAATTACCCCCTGAGAAGGAAAACTAAAAGCAAAGTAAGTGTAGGCCACTTACAGACCACACTGTGACCGGCCGCGGCCAAAGAGGTTCGTCGCTGGTACTGCTCCCAGCTCTGCCTAGCACTGAGGCATCAACCACATTCCAGGGAGTACCCAGAGAGAAGAGAAGAGGAAAGAGAAGAAAGTTCTAAACTACTGATCTATACTCTCCAGGAGTGTTATTTTGTCACCTTTGATAGCTGACATGAGTCACTGTTTCATTAAAACTCCACCTGAAACAACAAGTATAAAAACCAAATAACTAAGAGACATACCTGCATGACTCTTAGATGATCACTACCCTCTGTGAATAGGTTATCCTGACCTTCCTTCACCAAACCTTCAAGAACTAGAATGAGCAAGAATATTAAATGATAGGCTCTACTTTTTTGGTCAAATTTTATACATATATTTCCATATATATATATATATATATATATATATATATATATGCAGGGAGATATTTGGAAGGATATACTTTAAAATATTACTTCTTTATACTTTTCTGAATTGTTTCAACTTTCTTATAATGAATATAACTTTATAGCAGGGGTTGGGAACATCTGGCCTGTGGGCCATATAAGACCTATGGAATCATTTGGTCTGTTCCTGCCAAGGCATTAAGGGTGAGTTAATTAAATGTTTGACCAAATATAGCAGGCTAATTTTTGAATTGATAATTTTGTATGGTCCACAAATGATGTTATAAATACCCAAATAGCCCTTGGCAGAAAAAAGGTTCTCTACCCCTGCTTTATAGTAATAATGAAGATATTTTCAACAAAGCCAAAAAAAGGACAAAAAAAGAAAATTAAAAGATAACTACAGACTGGGAGAAAATAATTTTGATACACATATATGACAAAGAAATTGTATACAGAATATATAAAGAACTCACACAATTCAATAATAATCCTATATAATAAAAACCTAATATGCAAATCAACCAAAACTAAAATGACCTGCAGAATTACCGGTGGAACAACTGGTTGCTATGACACACACTGACCACCAGGGGGCAGACACCCAATGCAGGAGCTGCCCCCAGCCTGCAGGCCCCAGGCCAGACAAGGTGGGTGCCAGTGGGGGGACCTCCCCAATCACCCCGCCAGTCACCCCACAGAGGTGGTAACTGGGGGGCAGGGCCAGCTGGTGAGCAGGCAGCGGCAGAGGGTGAGACCAGCCGGCAAGCGGGCCACAGAGGGAGGCGACTGGTGGCAGGGCAATCGGGGGGCAGGTCTGGCCGGCGAGGTGGGTGCCAGCAGGGGGCCCCCTGATTGCCTGCTGGTTGCCCCACAGATTGGCCCTGATCGCCAGCCAGACCTAGGGACCCTTTCCATGCACAAATTTTGTGCACCAGGCCTCTAGGGTCAAATAATTTTTTAAAATAGGTGAAAGTGTTTTATAATCACAAGATAAGATGTAGAAATGGCCAAAATATACCTGAAGAGATACTTGATATCATCGGTGTGCAGAGAAATGTCAATGAAAACCTCGAGGGCCACTACACATCCACTAGAATGGCAAAAAATAGAAATGCGAGCACACCAAATGCTGGTGAGAATGTGGGGATGAAAATGGTATAAGCAGTGATTTGGGGTAAGAATTCTCTGAACTTTTACAGAGACAAGTTAATTGTTGAACTACAAACGCAATGGGAAGTTAAGAAGACAGACATGTCTGGTTGTCTTCATATCCAGGAGACAGAGTCAGAGAAAAACCCAGAATACAGAGCAAACAGACCAAGAGTTGAAAAACATGAAAGCTAAGTTAAGAGACGAGGCTAGTGTCAGAAGGTGTAACCCCACAGATTGAACTCCGGCGGGAGCAGTAATAATGTGAAAAATTTGAACAGCACTCTAAATAAGCAGCCTGCCCAGCCAGGGCGGCTCAGGCAGGCACTGAGCGTCGACCCATGAACCAAGGGGTCACTGGTTTAATACCCAGTCAGGCACATGCCCGGGTTGCGGGCCTGATCCCCAGTTGCAGTCTCTCTCTTTCTCCCTCTGAATACATATTCTTTTCAAGTAGACATCCACCCACTTCAACAACTGACTACATGCTAGGCTTAAAGGAAATCTAAATAAATTCCAGTGGGTTGGCGTTATTCAGAACATATTCTTATACCACTAGGCAATTACATTGGAAATCAATAACACGAATGTAGAAAAACATCATACGTCTGGAGATACAAAGCATCCTTCTAAACAAGTTCAAAGAAGATACCATAATAGAAGTTATAAAATATTTAGGATAGAATAATAACCGACTAGTATACGTTAAAATATATGAGATACAGGCTGAAGTGGGCCCACGATGTCTCCTAATTTAACCCATTCTTCTCTCTAGCCATGGCCACAGGGGAAACAGTTACCTCGTGCATCCATCCGTAGAGCTGTGGGGCTGGAATCATTTGGAATTGTCCGATAACCTCCAGAAGCCCTGTGGGGAAGAAGCACTGGTTTCCCCATGTCCTGCGGGATGGCTGGACCCTGCACGGACGTCCAAGTGACGGTGCGGAGTGGACAGGCCCGTGACCCCATGAGCTCAGTGTGCCCTGAAGGGGGATTTCAGGAACACAGAAACTCACCTTTTTTTTTTTTAATGGAATAAATCAAGTAATAACTGAGTGCAGGGGGTACATTCTAAACCCCCAGTGTAGTCCCGCTGGCGTGGCTCAGGGGTTGAGCGTGGACCTATGACCCAGGTCATGGTTCAATTCCCAGTCAGGGCACATGCCCAGGTTGCGGGCTCCATCCCAGTAGGGGGCGTGCAGGAGGCAGCAGATGGATGATTCTCTCTCATCATTGTTTCTATCTCTCTCTCCCTGTCGCTGCCTTTCTGAAATCAATAAAAATAGATTTGTTTTAATTAAAGTTAAAAAAAGAAAGAAAGAAAGAAACAGGAATATTTCTCTCTACCCTCCATTGTGTTTGCTCCTTCTCGGAAGCTGGGAGAGAACTGATGTAGAAATTCAAAGCGTCCCTCCCGCCAAAGCCGCCGAATGTTGCAGGGGGAGCCTGTCCTCTGGCTCTCTGCCCCCGAACAGATCTTCTCCCCTGTGTGCGGTCCCCCCTGTGTGCGGTCACGCTTTGATGAGCACCCCCAACCCCCGCGGGGGGCTGTGTGAACTCCGTCTCCCCCTGGCCTGGCGGTGACCCTGCGTGTCAGGGACCCTGGCAGAGGTAAGTGATACCCATGGTGAGTATGGCAACGTCAGATCTTCCCTTTCATCTGCCTCTGTCCCCCCCGCAGTGCCTGCCCCCTCCCTCCCGCCAGGTAGCGGAACACAGATAAAGGGGAGAGGCGTCCTCTGAGCCTGTGCCCCACAAGAAATCCAATTATTCATGGTCACCGGAGACATTTTCTTTCAAGTGTGTGAGCGAGTGACCTGAATGTCCCGTTCTCCTCCCCCATTAACTCACTCTTCCTTTATCTCCCGTTTAAACGTTGGTCATCGTCCTTCTCCTTCTTCCAGATAAAGATGAGCAGGGAGAACGCACCGTGCCTGCCGCAGCGCAGGGAGGCAGGCCTGCCAGGCGCTCCTTGGCTTTCATTTCTTGCTATGATTTTTCTTTTTAATTGTCCCTAGGACCACCGTGGATGTCACTTTTTTTAAATATATTTTTATTGATTTCAGAGAGGAAGGGAGAGGGAGAGAGAGATAGAAACATCAATGATGAGAGAGCCCTGGCTGGTTTGGTTCAGTGGATAGAGCGTCGGCCTGGGGACTGAAGGGTCCCGGGTTCGATTCCGGTCAAGGGCATGTACCTTGGTTGTGGGCACATCCCCAGTGGGGGGTGTGCAGGAGGCAGCTGATCGATGCTTCTCTCTCATCGATGTTTCCAACTCTCTATCCCTCTCCCTTCCTCTCTGTAAAAAATCAATAAAATATATATATTTTTAAAAATGATGAAAGAGAATCATTGATCGGCTGCCTCCTGCACGCCCCACACTGGGGATCGAGCCTGCAACCCAGACATGTGCCCCTGACGGAGAATCGAACCCGGGACCCTGCAGTCCACAGGCTGACGCTCTATCCACTGAGCCAAACGGGCTAGGGCTGATGTCATTTTTAAAATGACAACAGGGCAGGACCATAATCCAGAGGTGCCTGCCTTACATTCTGCTCTGTCAAAAGAATCAGTCATGCCCTGACTGGTTTGGCTCAGTGGATAGAGCATCGGCCTGCGGACTGAAGGGTCCCGGGTTCGATTCCGGTCAAGGGCATGTACCTTGGTTGCGAGCACATCCCCAGTAGGGGGTGTGCAGGAGGCAGCTGATCGATGCTTCTCTCTCATTGATGTTTCTAACTCTCTACCCCTCTCTCTTCCTCTCTGTAAAAAATCAATGAAATATATTTTTAAAAGAAAGAAAGAAAGAAAGAAAGAAAGGAAGAAAGAAAGAAAGAAAGAAAGAAAAAGAAAGAAAGAAAGAAAGAAAGAAAGAAAGAAAGAAAGAAAGAAAGAAAGAAAGAAAGAAAGAAAGAAAGAAAGAAAGAATCAGTCACTGGCCGGTGTGCTAAATGGTGAGAGCATCAGCCCCATGAGCTTACGATTCCCGGTCAAGGGCACGTACCTGGGTTGCAGGTTTGTTCTCCACCCTTGGTCATGGTGCATATGGGTTTAATCGATGTGTTTCTCTCACATCAATGTTTCTCTCTCTCTCTCTCTCTCTCTCCTCCCCTTCCCTTTCACTCTCCCTAAAAATCATAGAAAAAATATCCTCTGGTGAGGATTAACAACAACAACAACAACAAAAGAATCAGTCCCTGTGGCCACTTCTGCAGGACCCTGTGGGAGAGACAGACGCAGCGCTCACGGGAGGAAAGCTGCACTGTGGTGGGGGAACCCTCAGGGAGACCTAAAGGTCAGTTTTGTTTTCTGAAAAGCCTCCCTCTGACTCCACTCCTGGTGCCAGTTACAGCAGAGCAGCCGGAGGCCAGAGCACCTGGCCCTGGCCCTGGCCGATGCCACCCCTGGGGGCCCCGTGAACGGGAGACAGGCGAGGTCTTTGCCCTGGAGAGCGTTCCCACGTCGGGTGTCCCCACCTGCTTAAGGAAGGGAGCCCCTGTTACTTTCCTTGAAGCTCATTGCCATTGCTGTGAGGGAGACAGACCCACCGGTGACGTTCCCAAGGAGGCGGAGAGCAGGTCCGGCTGAATCCAGCAACCGACTCTGGTCACCAGCTGTGGCCTGTGCCTCATGAGGCTCCTCCTCACTGTGCCTCCTGTTGATTGTGTGTGTGTGCCGGGGCACAGGGGAGACTAACTAGAATTATTTATTTAAAATATATTTTCATTGATTTCAAAGAAGAAGGGAGAGGGAAAGAGGGATCAAGCCCACAACCCGGGCATGTGACCTTAACCGGAATTGAACTAGGGACCCTTCAGTCTGCAGGCCAACACTCTATCCACTGAGCCAAACCAGATAGGGCTAACTAGAATTATTTATTAAAGGATTGGAAACCTATTTCCCCCAAAATACGTAGCATACAGGGCTTTGCACCCGGCCTGCTTTAGAGCAACAACATTTCAGCACAGTTGGCGGGAGCAGTGGGAGCCGTGAGCTGGCCAGGGAGCAGCTCCTGTGCAGTCCGCTCTGTGGAAGTCTTAATGAGGATGGAAAAGCAAGCTTGAAGTATCGATCAGTATTTCTTGATCTAATGAATGCTCATCGGCGGACACCTTCAGCATCTTATTTACCAATGTCTATTCCTTCCACAGAATCAAATAGGTCTTATATTCCTAGAATCAAATGGGTCTTAGTCCCCCGAGACCACGTTGCCTCTGGAAAAGGCCAAGACCCCCACCCAAGAGTGTATCGGGACGTCCAGACCTCTGGGACAGCAGAGAGCGACAAGTGGGACGGTCCCAAAGCGCAGAGGGCGGGGGAGCGCGGGACCACGAACTCACATTCAGGTCTGCAATCAGTCACGGTGAAACCACGTTTTTCCTCCTATGAACTTGTAATGCTTTTTGGCAGACTTGGAAAGAGCAATCAAAATGAAAAAGGATCCACCCGTAGGAGTGGCCTCGGCAGGCCTCCCGTGGCATTGCGGGGCAGCATCATTCCTTATGCATCCCCGCCCCCTCCCTCCCCGCCCAGCCGGAGTTTCAAGGGAGAGGAAATTGAATACGGAGCCTTTCATTCTTGTTTTCACTCCAGCTCCAGTCATTAGTTCCCTTCTCCCCACCCCCATCCTGGCCCATGCCCAGCATCTGCTGGCACAACCCTCCCCCCTCTCCCTGCCCCCATGTGGTACCTAGAAGTGAATCCTGGTCTTTCTCCAATTCCTGGAAGTGAGCATTCCTATTTTAAGAAGCGGCGCTTCCTCTAAAATAGCCGCTGTTTCTCCAGGAGCCACCGGCACAATGGTGCTTTGAGTGGGACGTGCGTGCGCGGGCAGCCTTTCCCCTTGGGACAGAGTCATTGCTTGACAGTTCGGCTGCCTGACCCCCAACGGCACCCCCAGAGAGAGCCAGGCTGGGGCAGATGCCTAAGAGAAGAGACTTCCTCTTCCACGGGGCCGCTCCCCCAGCGAATTCCCTGCAGGGCGCCCCTGGCCTGAGTATGGCAGAGTCCCGGCTGCTAAGCCCAGCGGCAGGGGACCAGGAGGCTGAGACCCCAGACCCTGATAGGAAAGGAAATGCCCTCCCCTCCGAAGCAGTGAGGGAGCGATGGAGAGGCAAGCAAAGGGAGAAAGAGAGAGTCGACAGCAAGAGGCAGCCGTGAGAAAAGTACAAAGAAGTTTAGACTGAGGGAGGAGGAGAGGAATGGAGAGATCCTGAGCACGCAGGAAGAGGCCAGGGGGTCCCCGAACCACAGTGCCTTCAGGATGGGGCCTGCCCTGGAGGAGGTGGGGAGCGCCGCAGGAGCCGCTAACCCTATCCTAATAACACCTCCTGGGACAGCCCGCCTTCCCATCTCTGGAAGGAAGCCATGTCTCAGGCCTGGCCATCCCTCCTTCCAATCAGACAGTTGGGGGGCCACCTTGGAAAATACAGACTTCACTGTGAGATAAAGGAGACAGATGCCACTTCCTCCATGAAGCCTCCCCTGATTTCTCCCCTTCCTAGTTCTCATTCTTGTGCATCTATTTTCACAGCCTGCCTCTCCCACTGGCTCTTGAGCTGCTTAAGGGCAGGAACTGTATCTTGTTCACTGTTGTAACCTCAGGGCCCCACCCCCTCACCCATGATGCCTGGGACATGGTTGGAGATCAATAACTGTTTGCTACATCCATGAATGATGAATGAATAGAATGAGCGATCACTCATAAACACACTAAGCTGAGCGTGGTATTCTCCAACAGAGGGGAGAGGGGCTGAGCCCACCATGCACGGTTTTTCCTGCTGCGTGTAAGTCCATGCGGCCCTCCCCGACTCCACGGAGGACAGGCGTGGTCAGTGCATACAGAACGGCCCCACTTTCTTCACGCCATCTCTGACTGCCCAGGGTTCTTCACTGAACCCTATGAATCCTTTCACTTATTTATCCTGAAGTCAGCATGGATACTCAGCAGCCATTACTTAGCTTTCCAACACACAGATCTATCTCAGATCCTTGTATCTGCCCGAGGGCACCCGGGGGCGGCAGCTGGAACAGCTGGAAACGGGTGGAAGGCAGCGCCGAGGGCAGGAGTCCAGGCCAGACTGAGCTCTGCAGCGGCTGCTGACAGCCAGGCTGTGAAGCACTGAGTGGGGACACCTAGTAGGGACTTAATGAAGGCCACCGTGATGTCACGGGGTCGACTCTTACCGCTGAAAACTTCGAGTGTTGGACCAAGAAAGGTCTTGAACACAAAGCACTTTCTCCAGCTTCTAACTCCTCGTCGTCTAAAGGAAATACTTCTAGACAAACAGGATATGGTCCTGTGTCTACGAAATAGTGTTCAAGTCCTTTTTAGCTGGAGACCATCCTATCTAATAAAGAGGGAATATGCTAATTGACCCTCATGCCATCGCAAAGATGGTGGCGCCCACAGCCAATAGGAGGGAATATGCTAATTGAATGCCACACCCTCAAAGATGGCGGCGCCCACAGCCACAAGATGGCAGCGCCCAGTCCCCTCAGCCCCGCTGGGGCGGCCGGCGCGCCTGCCTCTGGAGTCCCCCAGTCCCCCAGTCCCCCAGCCACTCAGGGCCAGCCAGAGAGAGATGCAGGCAAGCATCAGATGGTGCCTGCCCAGCCACCCAGGGCCACCCAAGGCTCAGGTAACCAGGACCGGCCGAGGCTTGCGCTGCCAGCAGTGGCAGCAGCAGAGGTGTGATGGGGGCGTCGCCTTCCCCTGATCACCCGGTCGCCTCCCGCCCCTGAGGGCTCCCGGACTGTGAGAGGGGGCAGGCCGGGCTGAGGGCCCCCCCCCATCCAGTGCATGAATTTTCATGCACCGGGCCTCTAGTCATTCTATAAAACAAAATAACCATTAACTTTAGCTTCATTCTTTCAGCAAGTATTTATGGAGCATCTACTACAGTGTATCCATCGTTCCATCCCTCCTGGGTTTGCCTGGCTGGCCTTAGCAGCTCAGCAGAGATTTGTAGAACAAGTAAAAGTTAAAAGGAAGACGTTGACAAACGTTTGTTTGTTCTCCTAAAAAGTAAGAAACCAGGAAAGAAAAAATCGGAGAATGGCTTTGCATAGAGTAAGCAAGCAAACAACAAAGAAGGTGCAACCGCAGAAATGTTTCCTGTTAGGATCGGACTCATTAAAGCCAATAAAAGCAGGACGCACGCAGACCGTTCTGACACACTTTACACTGTTTAAAGGTAAACATTTGCGCACCGCAAGCCGCACGTGGATTAACACACCAACGAGGACTCCATACGCCATCTGCTAGGCTCCTAACAAGGCCAGGCCAGTAGCTATCGCCGTTCACGGGAGGCAGCGGGGTCACGGCTGTTTGCTGTGCTGCGAGCTGCAGTGCCTCGCTGCAGAATCACGGGAGCCTGTCTTCACGGGCTAATTACCGATGTAATAAAACACCACGGAAGCACAGCGCTCGGAGCCCACAGAGAACGCTAACGTGGCACCACCAGTACAAACCACAGCACCCCCCTGTTTTCATGGCATGAATTCTGACTCCAGAAGCCGAATCAGATTTAACTCCTCACAACCCCAGGCCATCGAGGGGCCCTTTGCTTCCCATCCCTTCATCACAAGATGCTTCGTGAGCCACCTGGCCCGCGAAGATGTTTGCTGAGGCACTCCAGAACACGCGCGTGCTTCATCAGACCCACAGGCGTGCGTGTGCGCGTGTGTGCATGCGTGTGTGTACATGTGTGTGTGGTAAGGTGCTACTTTAAAGCTGGGCCTCTCTGGGCCCAAACTCAACTTGCTGAGTGACTTAGTTCAGCTAAGAGGAGGGGAGGATGTGAGAAATTGATTGTTTAGCATCACAGAGACAGAGAAACCGATGGCTGTCCGAATTTTTTTACTTTTCAATAGGCAGTTTCAGCATCCCGGCGATGTCGCCTGAGCCGCAGTGTTTTGGTCCACGTGTTGTGGCAGAATTCCCACCGTCCGCCGGAGAAACAACCCCGCCCAACGCGTTCATTGATAAAGTGCACATCAGCTCATTATTCTCAACATTGCGGGCCAGGAAACTTAGAGTCACAGTAGGAAGGGGTTCTTTTTTATTCTTTTAAAATACATTTTTACTGATTTCAGAGAGGAAGGGAGAGGGAGAGAGAGATAGAAACATCAGTGATGAGAGAGAATCACTGATCAGCTGCCTCCTGCATGCCCCGCACCCGGGACTGACGCCGCAACCCCGGCATGCGCCCTGACCGGGAATGGAACAGTTCATAGGTCAATGCTCAACCACTGAGCCACACTAGCTGGGTGGGAAGGGGTTCTTATAAAATGTTTCTCATTTCTTGCTCTATCAGAACCTGAGGTGTCAAAAATGAGGTAATAGTTTTTATTTTGTTAAACTCTCCTATTAATAGTAATAATAAGACAACAAGAGGAAAAATCTCTCCGATTTTTAGAGTGCTTCCTTCTCACTTATTCCAAAGCCTTGTGAACAAAAAACCAAAAACCACTAAGTAATGCACACATCCCTTGGGAAAAAATAAAATACGCCATTAAATGTTTATCTATTTGTTTGTTTATTTATTTTTTAAATTAAGTGACTCATGCCGAAACCCGTTTGGCTCAGTGGATAGAGCGTCGGCCTGCGGACTGAAGGGTTGTAGGCACATCCCTGGTGGGGGGTGTGCAGGAGGCAGCTGGTCGATGTTTCTCTCTCATCAACGTTTCTGGCTCTCTATTCCTCTCCCTTCCTCTCTGTAAAAAAATCAATAAAATATATTTTTTTAAAAATTAAGTGACTCTTGCACTACCAAATATTAAAGCATATAAAGCTACATATAGTTGTGTAGTGCGGGTGCAAGAACAGAATGAGTGATCAATGCGTGGAACAGAACATCCGGAAGGGTCCGCATGCAGGGCTGGAATGAGTGGGCCCTGAATTGTGTGTAAGGTACATATGAGAGGTTTGTTGGGTGAGCACCCACGGAATACTGACCACAGATTTCGCTGAAAAGCTCATCGCATGTTCTAGGTTTGTGTGCCATCTTAATACGCAGCCCTGGCTGACACTCCTGGAACTGAGCAGGAATCCCCAGGGTGGGAGAAGGGCAGAGTTCCGGGCCAGACAGTGAGCACCCTGAGTTCCCAGGAGTGAGACGCGACCCTCAGTCCCGGTGGGCATTGAAAGAACGCATTTTCCAGAGCGACAGCTGCACACCGTAGACCCTTTGCTCCAGGAAGGACACCATTCCAGAACGGCGGCTCACGTGGGGCTACGGTGTTAAGTTTGTGATGGTCCGTTATCTGCCAGGATCCGCCCAGATTTTGTAGGAGTTAGACCGGTAATAAATGGGGCTCCAATGAGGATCGTCATTTTGAATTATTTGGTCAAACTTTGAATTATTTAGGTCTTTGAGGGTGGTGCGAATCTCCTCTCTCCCTCTGAAATGAGATATCACGGTCAGGAGGGTCATTTAAAGAGCTTCTACCAGGTGTACCGGTTAATAATGCGGATTTTTTTTCAATAGATGGAGTTACACATATGTTGATATATATGCGATTTGATATGTATGCTATTTTGTTGTATTGACAAACAAACTTCAAAACTTCATATGTCGAATTTTCTGAAGGTATTAACATCATAGATATTTTTACACTTAAAAATGTCGAATTTTGTGCCAAAAAGAGAGCATTTGCGGGAAGTTTTAATTCATTACTTTATTTTGAAGAAAAGTGCTATAAATACTTCGGGAAGCTTATGGTGAACATGCTCCATCTCAAGATACTCATGAACGCTGCTTTACACGCTTTAAAAGTGATGGTTACGATGTGAAAGACAAAGAATGTCCAGGTCAACCGAAAAAGTTTGAAGACCAACAATTACAAGCATTATTGGATGAATATGTGTGCCAAACCCAAAAACAACTTGCAGAAAGATTAAACGTTGCTCAGCAAACAATTTCTGATCGTTTACAAGCAATGGGAAAGATGTTAAAGGAAGGAAAACGGGTGCCACATCAACAGAACAAAAGACAAATGGAAAACCGAAAAGTCACCAGTAAAATGTTGCTTCAACAGCACAAAAGAAAGTCTTTTTTGCATCGAATTGTGACTGGCGATGAAAAGTGGATTTATTGTGAGAATCCCAAACGCACAAAATCATGGCTTGATCAGGTCAACCATCAACATCGACCGCAAGGCCAAATCGCTTCAGAAAGAAGACAATGCTCTGCGTTTGGTGGGGTCAGGAAGGTGTGGTGTATTATGAGCTTCTAAAACCAGGTGAAACCGTTAATACTGATCGCTACCGACAACAAATAATCAATTTGAACCACACTATGATCTTGAAATGACCAGAATGTTCCAGAAGACACAGCAAAGTAATTTTGCTTCATGATGACGCACCATCACACACTTCAAAACCAGTTAAAGACACATTAAAAGATCTTGCCTGGGAAGTATTAACCCACCCGCCGTGTCCACCAAAACTTGCTCCTTCAGATTAACACTTGTTCTGATCGATGGCACACGCACTTTCTGAGCAGAACTTCAAAACATACGAAGAAATGGAAAATTGGGTCTCTGAATGGTTTGCCTCAAAACAAGGAAAGTTCTATTGGGACGGTACCCACAAATTACCTGAAAAATGGGGGAAATGTGTAGCTAGCGATGGACATTACTTTGAATAAAGCACTTTTGATGTTTCTCTTGAAATTATCATGTTTTCTTTGATTACAAAATCCGCTATTATTAACCAATACACCTAGTGTGTGGCCTTTCCCGCTACGATAGTTCTTACAGCTCAGTCAAGGAATATGAGGCCCTGCCGCGGCCAAGTGCGATCTCCTGGTTATGTGTGGTGGGACCAGGGAATTACCACTGCAGGGTGAGGGGAAGGTGCAGGCGAGGGAGTGGGCAGGATCCATGGGCCCAATGTGACACGGACCTTATCAGGGACGTTATTTCTGACAATCACGTTTCCCTGCAATGACAGAGAGGTGACAGGAACATCTGGCCCCGTATCAACGTCAACTCCAGTGTTGCCCCCGAGAGCCGTGGAGACCTGGGCGTTCCCCTCCTCCCAGTGCGTGGCACCTGCATAGATGGCCAGCGTTCCCTGTGGGAGAGTCGGTACTGCATAGGATCCCCATGCTGTAGTGAGAAATCGGTTTCTTGGTTGCTCAAACTTCAATAAAAATATATCTAGTATTTTTAAAGCTTCAGAGCTCACTCAAGTCTAATCTGGATTTGGGACTCAAATCCAAACTGGGGTGGCACTTCCGACGAGCTCAGAAAGAGAGAAACAACCCTCCCCACACCCAGTGGACTGAGCAGTGACGGCAGCCGGCAGCCGGGAGGGCGTGTCCCCGCCTGGAAGGGTGTTCCCCAACCTGGAGGGCTCAGAGCCGCCTCGGGAGAAACAGAAAAGTTAGTGAGGATGCGGAATGACAAGCGTTTCCTCAGTCGGCAGGAATTCTGGCCAATTCCTCACCCATTTCACATATACATAATGACACCAAGTACAGCCATGACCCCAGCGCAGCCACATCCCCCAGGGCTGGGGGTGTATGTTTAGGCTGAATTTTAAGAGACTTGAAAAGTGGACAACAAACTTTTTAACAAAAGGGGAACAGAGTTCTAGGACAAGCTTAATCTTTGTAATAATTCCCCTCTTAGAAACAGACAGCTTATCAGTGAGAAAGCCTCCTGACAATCAGCTTGACGATGTCACGGCTGCATTTCACAGTGTATGTTCCCGAACTCTCATTGCCGCCATGCACGTATGCTAAGACTATCTTAAAATGCTAAGTGACAGATGTCTATAAATATTAAAATTCTGTAATGAACAGCATAGTTCATTAGTTATCTGTCTTTGAGTCTTAAAAATAGCAATATTTATTCACACACATTCAGCCACTTAATGAATACCAAAAACACAGACAAAAAAAAGAAAAGAAAACATTAGATAAACTAGACTACATCAACATGTAAAGCCTCTGACCCTAGCCGGCATGGCTCAGTGGACTGAGCATTGACCCACGCACCAGGAGGTCACGATTCAATTCCTGGTCAGGGCACATGCCCAGGTTGTGGGCTCAAACCCTAGTAGGGGGCATGCAGGAGGCAGCCCATCAATGATTCTCCCTCATCATTGATGTTTCTCTCTCTCTCCCTCTCCCTTCCTCTCTGAAATCAATAAAAATATATTTTATTTAAAAATTAAAAATAAATAAAGCTTCTGTGCATCAAAAGATGCAACTAACAGAGTGAAAAGGCAGCCTACAGAATGGGGGAAGTATTTGCAAATACTATATCTGATAAGGAGTTAACATCCAGAAGATATAAAGAAATTCTACAATACAACAACAACAACCCAATACTAAAAAGAGCAAAAGACTCAAATCAACATTTCTCCAAATAACATATACAAGTGGTCCATAAGTACATGAAAAGATGCTCAACATCCCTAGTCACTTAGGGACAGGCCAATCAAACCCACAGTCAGACAGGCATTCCCATCGGGATGGTGACTATGGCATTCTAAGAAAGGGAACAGCAGGTGTTGGCAAGGATGTGGGACGGACGGGGGACCCCTGGTGCTGTTGTTGGTGGAAACATGGAATAGGGCAGCTGCCGTGGAAAACAGTATGGCAGTGCCTCCAAATCTTAACGCTGGAACCACCATGGGACCCAGAAGTCCCCCTTCTGGGTATAGACTCAGCAGAATTGAAAGCAGGGACCTGAAGAGAGACTTGGACATCCATATCCACAGCAGCATTATTCGCAATAGCCAAGAGGCCGAAGCTCCCTACGTGTCAACAAAATGTGGTCTCCACATATAATGGAATGTTCTCCAGCCTTAAAAGGTCATGAAATTCTGGCACATGCGACAACATGGGTGAACCCTGAGGACAAAAGTGAAATAAGCCGGTTACTAAAGGACAAATACCGGGCGAGGCCCCTTACTTGAGGCACCTAGTGGTCAGGTGCATGGAGACAGAAGTAGGGTGTGGCTGGCAGGGACCTGGGGGGAGAGGAAATGAGGAATTCGAGTGTGGCCGCAAGCACAGAGTTTCCGTTTTGTGAGACGAAGAAGAGTTCATGAATGGATGGTGGTGATCACAGCATGATCACAGGACTGCACGCAATGCCACTGAACTCTACCCTTAAAAATGGTCCATTGTCTGTTATGTGTTTTTACCACTTTTTTTTTAAAAAAAGAGCAGATCACAAAATAACACATACACTAAAATTCCACTTAAATAAAATTCAAAAACAGGCAAAACTATGCTCTCACAGATGGTGACATTGCAAAGAGAGGCCCGGAAATGATTCTTAGACAAGTCCAGAGGAATGGGTGTTGTTTCCGCTGGAGACAGGAGGGGCAGGAGAGGGCCTTTGGGGTGTTGGCTGCCCTCTCTCTCTCTCTCTCTCTCTCTCTCTTTCTCTCTCTCGTTAATTCTTACCTGAGGGTGTTTTTTTTCCCCATTGATTTTTAGAGAGAATGGAAGGGAGAGGGAGAGACAGAATGAGAAACACTGATGTGATGTGAAGGAGACGCCTCGATTGGTTGCCTCCTGCTCCTGACCGGAATCAAACCCCACCCTTCAGTCCGCTGGCGGAGACTCTAACCACTCAGCCACCCACCAGGGTGCCAAGTCCTCGTTCCTGGTTCAGGTGGCTGCAAGTATGTTTGTCCTGTCGCTCGCTTTCCCTGTGCATAAACTTCAGGCATCCTTTCTATTGGAGGCATTGCACAGGTAAAAAGGAAACGTCGAGAGCACTTGACTGCTATCGATTATTGCACCATCAGAGGATGCTCTGGGGAAAGCAGCGAGAGGTTCGCTGGCAGCCGCAGCCTCCGAGGTGGCTCTGGGCTTCTCCCTTCCCTTCTGCCTGCGGCTTTGCAGGGCAGCTCTCCAGCCACCAATGCCACGCACGGTGGCCGGGCGCTGCGGGAGGGGCAGAGGAGCTGGAGGGGCCGCCAGCCGGGCCTCTGCCCTGGATCTGGGGCTGGATCCTCCTTTCATTCCTCCTCTGACAGGCACACCTGTTCCGTTGTTAGAAAGCATCATCTGGACGGTTCTGACTCATCATGGTTCAGGTCCCTGTGGACAGAGATCTCTCACTGGGACTCCGGGGTGAAGTGCCTCCGGTGACCAGCATGGGTCGCCAGGATTGTCTCCCTGGGAATGTGCTAACACTCCCCCAGCACCTGATCCCCCCTGTGCTGGGATTGCAGGGGGGTGGAGGGGGACTTTGAAAATAGTATTTGTTAGCAACTCTGCCTTCCAGGAACCTCAAGAGAAGCCTGAGCGACTCCAGACGCCCCTGTGTGGGAAACATAAACGCAGCACCCGCTGTGGCCACGGTCTTCAGGGAGCTGGCCCGCCTGGGGTGCGGGGCTGCAGAGCACAGAGGTAAATGCCAGGCTTTGGAGGAGGCTGTCATGTGAAACAGGGCAGAGTGACCATAGAGGAAGTAAGTGAATCGGCCGCAGGTCCCTCCCGGGAGGGGCTGAGTAACTAGAGGAGCCATCTGTGCCCCACATGGCGGGTGGGGCCTGCCCCGGAGCCCTGGCCGCCTCTGTCGTGGGCTCTGGGTCTGAGACTGGCCTCAGGTCTGGGAACGGAGCAGGGGATTGTGGCCTTTTTTGGGGATGCCTGCCCTTGGCCCCCTGCTCCTCCATTGTCCCCTGTGTTGGGGGTGATAACCATCAGGCAAACCCTTACCATCCGCGGCCTGTTTTACCCCAGGGGTGGCATATCCTGCCATCAGGCATTTCCCCTGAGAGGTGTCTTCAAGGTCACCCCTTCCCCAGGCTAACAGGAGCCACCCCAGCAAGGAGTGTACCCCATTTCATTGGTGGGGGGGGGGGGTGCGGTTGCCAGGACATGAAATCCCAGCTCCAAGAAATGCTTACTAGTCTGGACCAAGCGCCTCTTTTTTTTTTTTTTTTTTTTTGGGGGGGGGGGATGGTTTACATTCTAATTTATTTACAAACTAGAACTATCTAGATCAGTGGTTCTTAACCTTTCTAATGCCAAGACCCTTTAATACAGTTCCTCATGTTGTGGTGACCCCCAACCATAAAATTATTTTCGTTGCTACTTCATAACTGTAATTTTACTACTGTTATGAATTGTAATGTAAATATCTGTGTTTTCCAATGGTCTTAGGCGACCCCTGTGAAAGAGGTTTCGACCCCCAGGTTGAGAACCGCTAGCAGGGTCGCCTAAGACCATCAGAAAACACAGATATTTACATTACTATTCCCCTCCCTACCCCTCCCTCCTCCTCTAAAAATCAATGGAACCCTAACCGGCTTGGCTCAGTGGATAGAGCGTCGGCCTGCGGACTGAGGGTCCCAAGTTCGATTCCGGTCAAGGGCATGCACCTTGGTTGCGGGCACATCCCCAGTGGGGGGTGTGCAGGAGGCGGCTGATCAATGTTTCTCTCTCATCGATGTTTCTAGCTCTCTATCCCTCTCCCTTCCTCTCTGTAAAAAATCAATAAAATATATATAAACAATAAATAAAAATAAATAAACAAATAGAAATCAATGGAAAGGTGGGGATTAACACACACACACAATATAGCAGATGTGCTAGCTTACTAGGGAGTGTGGGCCACGCCAACAGCCCAGAGGAAGGGGTGGGGGTCACCCAGCCAACACCCAGGGGCCTTCATGCCATGTCCCTCCTTGTTTCAGAGCCCAGGTTTCCTCCCACAGGACGGCCCTTGCGGGGGGGGGGGGGGGGCAGACCCCTGGGCGCAGGCTGGGCCCCACCTGCTTGTCATCACCTTCAGTGCCCCGCATCCCGCTCAGGGCATCAGCACCACTGAGCAGCGACCATACCTGCCAGGCGGGCCCTGGAGGGGCAGCGGCGATGGGGGTCCTTCAGGCCAGCTCGCCCGCCCGAGGCTCCTGGACACAGGCTTCCCTCGGGCCTGGCTGCGCCCCTCGTGAAGGTGGGGATGGAGGCAGGGCCCTGCGTGAAGGTGGGGAGGAGGTCAGGGCCCTGAATGAAGGTGGGGAGGAGGCAGGGCCCTGCGTGAAGGTGGGGAGGAGGTCAGGGTCCACGTGAAGGTGGGGAGGAGGTCAGGGCCTGCGTGAAGGTGGGGAGGAGGCAGGGCCCTGCATGAAGGTGGGGAGGAGGCAGGGCCCTGCGTGAAGGTGGGGAGGAGGTCAGGGTCCACGTGAAGGTGGGGAGGAGGCAGGGCCCTGCGTGAAGGTGGGGAGGAGGCAGGGCTCGCGTGAAGGTGGGGAGGAGGTCAGGGCCCGCTTGAAGGTGGGGAGGAGGTCAGGGCCCGCGTGAAGGTGGGGATGGAGGCAGGGCCCGCGTGAAGGTGGGGATGGAGGCAGGGCCCGCAGCCCGCGCCATCCCCTCCTCCCTCTCCTGCAGCCGAGCGGCAGGTGGGCAGGTGCGGTCTCTCGTGCCGCAGGGGCACCGCCTCCTGGAGTACCCAGGTGCAAGCTGTGAAACGACTGCTTTATGTATTAAGAAGTAAAAAATTAGCTTGAAAATACCTCCAGGAAAACGGAAACCAATAAGCATCACATTAACAGACAAATAGAACTTCTAAAACCGAAACACTCAACAGCTGAAATCCATTACTCCAACACAGTTCAAAGGGCAGGCTAGCCGGAGCGAGAGGGAAGATGACTGGGCTGGATGTTGGCCAGAAGGAATTCTCTAGAATGCGTCACAGAAGATGGAAACCACAGAAAAGCGGGTAAAAGTCATAGAAGGTAGAATAAGAAGGTCTACTATACGTTTAATGAGAGTCTAGAAACAGGATTAAAAAGAATCCTATATGATAATTCTATATAATATAAGGGTAATATGCAAATTGACCAAATGGTGGAATGACTGGTTGCTATGATGCCAACTGACCACCAGGGGCAGATGCTCAATGCAGGAGCTGCCCCCTGGTGGTCAGTGCACTCCTGCAGGGGGAGGGCGGCTCAGCCAGAAGCTGGGCTGATAGCTGGTGAGCGCAGTGGCAGTGGTGGGAGCCTCTCCCGCCCCGCAGCAGGGCTAAGGATGTCCCCCAAGCCCTCCCAGACTTCGAAAGGGCGCAGGCCGGGCTGATGGATGCCCCCACCGAGCGCACAAATGTCGTGCACCAGGCCTCTAGTAAAAGATAACATTGGAAATGGTGATAACTGATAAAAGAGACAAGTCCACAAATGTAAGAAGCTCATCAAACCCTTAGCAGGAAAAAAGAAATTTCATATCTACACGCATCAAGTGAAACGAAAACAAAACAAAACTTTGTTCAAACAATAACAATTATTTTCAAAATCCAAAGAGACAAAGTGTTAAAGCAGCCAGAGGGGAAAAGCGAATTACCTCGGCAGGAGTGGCAGGCAGACTGAGGCCTGACTCATTACCAGCCACACAGGAAGCCCCAAGACAAAGGATGGGCTTTCTTTTTTTTTTTCCCCCAGAGAGGAAGGAAGAGGGAGAGAGAGATAGGAACATCAGTGATGAGAGAGAATCATGAATTGCCTGCCTCCTGCACACTCCCCACTGGGGACTGAGCCCACAACCGGGGCATGTGCCCTTGACTGGAATCGGACCCTGGACCCTTCAGTCCGCAGGCTGATGCTCTATCCACTGAACCAACCCGGCCAGGGCAGTACATACTTGTACTCTTTGATTTAGCAATCCCACCAGGAATTCTAGGAATTTATTTGAAGGTTACATCTTTTTTATAATAATTAGTCTTCCCAATTTTTTTTATTGCAAATAAGGATATTTCAGATATGTGTGCACTTAGTGGAACTAACAGATTCTGAAATTGTGTAATTCTTACCAAATTCTTTGATTCTTACTGGCTTTATCTGTGTTTATCCCCACTAGATTTATAACGGCTTCTATTTCTAAATGTTTTACAGCTGAATCACAATTAAAAGGCATTCAAGAGATTATTTTACTTACAGGTTCCATGATAAATTAATCTAAGAAGTAGAAAATCTTTTTATATTATAAACAAAATATCCCCTAATTTATGTTATTTAATTGTAGAAAATTTTTGTGTTGAAGTGGACTGTATTTCAAAAGCCCTTGACTACTTGATGGAACTCAAAATGAATTTTCCCTAAACACAGTTTTATCACCATTAATAGAGGCCCAGCACACGAAATTCATGCATTGGGGGGGAGGGTGGGTGTCCCTCAGCCCAGCCTGCTCTGTCTCCAATCTGGGACCCCTCGAGGGATGTCCAACTGCCCTCTCACAATCCAGGACTGCTGGCTCCCAACCGCTCGCCTGCCTTCCTGCCTGATTGCCCCTAACTGCTTCTGCCTGCCAGCCTGATCACCCCCTAACCACTCCCCTGCCAGCCTGATCAATGCCTAACTGCTCCCCTGCTGGCCCAGTTGCCCCTAACTTTCCTCCCTTGCCAGCCTGGTTACCCCTAACTGCCCTCCCCTGCTGGCCCGATTGCCCCTAACTGTCCTCCCTGCAGGCCTGGTCACCCCCACTGCCCTCCCCTGCTGGCCCAGTCACCCCCAACTGCCCTCCCCTGCTGGCCTGGTCACTCCCAACTGCTCTCCCCTGCAGGCCTTGTCTCTCCCAACTGCCCTCCCCTGCAGGCCTGGTCCCCCCCAACTGTCCTCCCCGGCAGGCCTGGCCACCCCCAACTGCCCTCCCCTGCTGGCCCAGTCACCCCTAACTGCCCTCCCCTGCAGGCCTGATCACCCCCAATTGCCCTCCATTACAGGCCTGGACCCTCCCAACTACCCTCCCCTGCTGGCCATCGTGTGGCAGCTATCTTGTGTCCACAGGGGGGCCGGCCATCTTTGACCACATAGGGGTGGTCATCTTGTGTGTTGGAGTGATGGTCAATTTGCATATTACTCTTTATTATATAGGATGTTTACCAATAACCTCCTCCAGATTTAACCCACAATGTACTTAAATGGTCAATACTTATGATGAAAGGTAGTAAAAAGCAATATCTACTATTGTTAGAAAATAAAAATTGGATGAAAATTGCAATCTTTTCTCGAATGTTGGTGTATCAGGGAAAGTGGGTAAAGGTGGCATAGACCCAATTAGATAAGAAGACAGAAAGAGCCCTGACGGGTTTGGCTCAGTGGATGGAGTGTCTGTGGACTGAAGGGTCCCAGGTTCGATTCCAGTCAAGGGCATGTAGCTTGGTTGCAGACACATCCCCAGGAGGGGGTGTGCAGGAGGCGGCTGATCGATGTTTCTAATTCTCTATCCCTCTCCCATCCTCTCTGTAAAAAAATCAATAAAATATATTTTTAAAAAAAAGAAGAAGAAGGCAGAAAGCCTTTTGGTAAACCCTGAGCCCTTCTGAGGCCTTTGGAAGTTCTTAGAAAAATAAAAAGTATATATGATTTTTTTTCTTGGAACAATGCCTGACAGCGTACTATTTTTACTTTAAGTCATGATCAGTGTCACTGTTGGTGCACAAATGGAACCTAAAAAAGAAAGAGAAGGGAAATAACCATTTCTAAGGAAACCTGGCAAGAACTGAGAGGAGAAAGGAGATAGGGAAGATGAAATAGCATGTCTGCCCCAAGAAAGCAATTGCATGAGATTAAATAGACTGAATTGTAAATGGTAAAAAGCAAAGGAAAAGTAGGTCAAGACAGGTCTGTCCCTGAGTAATTGTCACTTTGGCTGGCCCTCATGTAAGCTCAATGAATGTTTATTGAACAGGGCAACATCGAACTGAACTGGATGTAGGATGCCCTGGAAAAAATTGGTTGGGGGTAGGTGTTAGTTAGCCCTTTGACCACCAGGTGGCAGCACTATCTTAAGACCACCACCACCACCACCACCACCACACACACACACACACACACACACACACACACACACACACACACACACACACACACACACCCTCATCCCCCAGTGTCCTAGGTAAAACCCAGGGGACAGGGATGCAGCCAGCCTTCAAACATGGATTTTTTTAAAATATATATATTTTATTGATTTCAGAGAGGAAGGGAGAGGGAGAGAGAGAGAGAAACATCAATGATGAGAGAGAATCATTGACTGGCTGCCTCCTGCACGGCCCCTACTGGGGACCGAGCCCGCAACCCCAGCATGTTGATGGAATTTTGGCCCCAAACTACCTACATATTTTTACCTTAAGTCATTGTTCTTCAAAAATTGCCCCTCAAAAAAAAAAAGAACAACCTACATTTCTACATTTCTAAACATTAAAATCAAATTAAAAACACATGGAATGGGTAACAGAGCCATAGTCTTGATAACCCACACTCACAGAGAACTATTGCTACAAGATGTCACCTTGTTCATGGTAGCTGTGAACTGACCTATTTCCCCAAAATACAATTATTCCAGGCTTCGTTATTTCGGGCTGGTTCATACATGGATGTTCCTCTGGGTATTACTAAGATAAAAATCAGGTGAAACCGATTAAAAACTATATTTAATGGCCCCCAAAGAAACCCTTTTTCACAAAAATGTAAGGAGCCGAGCCTGAGAAAGAACCCTGGGACATTGACGTTCTGGGCAGAGAACGTGGCAGAGGAACCAGTGGGAAGGGCGGGGCACCCAGAGGGAGAGTCAGCAGGGTTCCAGGACAGGGATCCCAAGGGGGAGCAAGGGTCCAGGGCAGCTTGAGGTTGGGCTGTGCAGCCATTTGCCGGGGTTATCATAACCAAGCATCCGATGATTGATACCGCGGGCTGGGCGCTTGCACAACAGAAATGTGTTTTCTGAAGGCTGGAAGTCCGAGATCCAGGTGTGGGCAAGGTTGGCTTCTTCTGACGCCTTTCTCCTCGGCTGGTAGACGGCCACTTTCTCCCCGTGTGTTCACCAGGTCCTTCCTCCGTGGGTGTCCCTGTTCTAATCTCCTCTTTCACTTTATTTTAATTTTTATTGATTTTATGCATTCATTAGTTGTTTCTTGTATATGCCCTGACTGGGGATCGAACCCAAAACCTTCAACATTCCAACCAACTCTGAGCTACCCAGCTAGAGCTCCAATCTCCTCTTATTGGGACCCTAGTCACATTGGATTAGGGCCCATTCATACGGGCCCATTTTACCTGATTATCTCCAGAGCTCCTCTCTCCAAATACAGTCACATTCCGAGGCACTGGAGCTCAGGACTTGGACATCTGAGTTTGAGGTGGGCAAAATCTGGCCCGTCACAGGCAGGGAGAGCTGAGAATGCCTCACTGGTGAACTAAGGGCCATGCATTACAATGGTCATTGCTAACCCCTGCTGAGCACAGGCTATAGGCTGCGCCAAGCTGGGAGAACCTCACCCGAATCAACTCAAACAATATTCACGGCAACCCGGTGGAGCTGGTGTCATTAGCACCATCACCTGCTTTTCCAGAGGAGGACACGAAGGCACCGAGAGGTCACCCGCCGAGGTCACAGCTTGGCAGATCCCGTGAGCGTGGCTTCTGCACGGGGTTTGGGTCAGTGCTCTCTTAGTTTGCCATCGGCAGCAGGGGCCTAAGGAAGTGGGGGGTGGTGCCAAATCCTAAGGGGAACAAAGCCCTTTTTCCCGAGCTCACACGGACTGCAGGCTTTCCCAGAGTGGGAGGTGAATTCTGGTGGTGACGTACAGCAGCTTGAGGAGGAAGGAAAAAAAAACCCAGTAACTAACAAGATGGTTGAGATGCCTCTGATTGAAAAATGCAAAGAAGGCAACCCTATTATGGCTTCAGCTGTATCCCATCCGTGATGGCTGTAGGTTATTTCAGTGTGCTTCCTGCCCGGTGGCTGCCATCCCACAGTGACTGTAAAATGCAGCGAGAATATATTCACAATGAACTTATGTGAATATATAAGTTCCCTAAAATAAAAAGGGAAATGTAAATTGTGGTTTGCACAAGCATCTATGAATCCTGGGTTTTCCATGGTTTGGGTTTTATTGGTCTTGAATCAGAGATAACGGTGTGAACTCCTCTGACAGCAGGTTAGACTTTCCCGGGAGAAGCCTGTACCAGGGGGGTGGGATTCGAGTCACTCCTTCTTAGGACTGGTCTATTCTTCAAGTCCCCCCTCCGCAGCTCTTGGCCCCGCCCCTGTGTGGTCCTGTCCCGGACACCTGCAGAGACTTCCAGCAGGGCAGCCACTGATTCCCAGAGAAGCTGGCTCAGCCAAGGCCTCACACCCAGCAACGTTAGTGTGGACCCAATGGCTGCACCAGGCCAACGCGCAGGAGGGAGAGTCTTCCAACTTTCACCGTGGATTTTTCTAGAGTCCGAGAGTGCCCTCTGCTAACAGAAAAGCCCCGGTCAGCATACTTTTTGTTGTCACTTGTCAACACACTTTTTTTTTTTTTTTTTTTTTGCATTGAGAAACCAGAGCAAAACATAGGAATGAACTTTGTAGCTGTTTCACTCAAAAGCCAAAGACCAGCCAGGTTGTTGAGAAGCCAGCGGTGATCCGGTGACCGTGTCGCTTCCTGCGTGTTTGCAGATATACATGTAGGTTGCCTGTGTATATTCACATACAAAATCATTGTATCACGGACAACCTTTCTACACTTGCATGTAGATCACTACTGGACCTGTGATGCATTTCTCTGCCTTTGTGGAGTTATACAGAAACCCACCGAGAGGGTTAGCTATTATGTAGCCTAATGAATATATTTCAGTCAAGGACATCTCAACATGCGCTTCCTCTGGGCATTGAGCCCAAATTAGTCTTATGGTGCTCGATCTCCCTTATTTATTTATTTATTAAAATATTTTTTTTTTTTTTATTGATTTCAGAGAGTAGGGGAGAGGGAGAGAGAGATAGAAATATCAATGATGAGAGAGTATCATTGATCGGCTGCCTCCTGCATGCCCCCTACTGGGGATCAAGCCACAACCCAGGCATGTGCCCTTGACAGGAATCAAACCCAGGACCCTTCAGTCCGAAGGCCGATGCTCTGTCCACTGAGCCAAGCCAGCTAGGGCTCCCATATTTACTTTTAAGTGAATATTTTATAAGTCATTATTCTATTACCCATGATATAAACGTTCACAGGTCAACATGAAAGACTGAAAAGGCATACGGCTATGCAGCTGACCATCACAGTGGCAGAAGGATGGACTTTCCATGCCAGTTACAATGTAAGAGCCAACGCAGTCGGGAGAATTTCCTGGCCTTTAGGACAGTTCATAGTCCATCTGTTCATCTGCTATTTGGCTGCCTAAATGGTTGGACTCTGCTTGCTCTACATGACACTAAAGTTTTAAGGACAAACAAACCCTTGTAGCGGAGGCTTGTGCACACAGATGTACTGCATTACGTATTTAAACCGGCCTTTATACACACCTCATTTTTATGTCTTAAGTAATGCAGTGTATTTGGTCTTCAGAATTATAATGGTTGAGCATTTGACCCAATATCTAGGTACAGCCCTTGCTACTGAGGTGTCGTTATGTCTAGGCTCTCTAAGAAGACGGACTGAGATGCGTGTGTGTATCTAAACTCATGAGTACATCCATATTTTACATTGGCTGTCTGTCTCGCGGCCTATGTGAAACCAAACAGGAGTTCATGTTGAAGTCTCCAACACTAATCCAGCACCCAGGTTCATCCTAGACGTCCCCTTGCTTCTTTGTAACTTCCTTTTTCTTTCTTTTGGGTTTGTTTGTTTTGTTCATTTTGTTTGTTTGTTTGTTTTTGACAATGAGAAACCTGGCTTAGGTCTACCCAGACCTTTACTAATAACATGACGCCATTTTGAATAAGGACAGGAAGTAAAGAGCTGGTGTGATGCTCACAATAATTGCCCAACTGACCACCCTCTACCAAGGGCACAGGCACTGCACTCAGCCTCCTTGGATGGGCCCCAGCTTCTCCACGTAACAGCCGTGGGCCGTCGGGTCAACAAGCGAAATGACCTGTGCCTCCCGTCCCTCCCCTCTCACACAGGAGTCATAGCAGCACGTCCTCCGAAGGGGTGATGGGGAGATGAAATGAGCTTATGTGAGTAAAGCAACTACAGCAGTGCCAGGCTCATGGAAAGTGCTCCGTAATTAACTTTGATGAACGAGCCTCCACCAGGAGATGTATCTGGCCAAAGTAGCTAATAGCCAACTAGAACCTGAGGCCTCTGAATGTTAAGAGTATTTGTAAGTATGAGCTATAACTCAACACAGTGTATAAAATGATTTCAGTCTGGAAAATCTCTAGCAGTTTCATATTTGCTCTGTATGAATCAGTGCTTCCTGCTGTGGCACACCGGTAAACCGTAATTTCTTCAAATTACACCTCATTCCTTCAGCATGTTGTCACGGGATCTAACTCCAATCCCTTTTTATCATTATTATTGTTTTCTACTAGACATATTTCCTTTCTGCTGAGAAAGTTGACATGTTTTACCTTGAAGTCAGATCTTCCTTTGGGTCTGAAGTTTATATTTTATTACTAGGGCCCCAGTGCATGAATTCGTGCACCTTGAAAGGAACTGTGGGCCACGAGGCTACAGTGGGCACAGGGGCGGGTCTTGGCCCATCCTCCACACCCCCACCTGGCCCCTCTGCTGCAGCCCCCAGTCCCCTGTCTGCCGGTAGCCCTGCTCCTGCTGACACTGCTCCCACGGGCTGACAGCGCCCAGCGCCGGCCCCAGTCACTCCATGCCGTCAGCAGGTGTGAGTGGCGGCTGCTGCCCTGATTGCACCTCAGGAGTGGGGGCAGGTGGAGAAGGCCTCAGGGGCGATTGGGGCTGGCAGCCGCTTGCACCCACTGATGGCACCGAGCGATTGGGGCCGGCACCAGCAACAAGTGTGAGCGGCGGCTCTGGTGCTGGCAGCGGGTATGAGTGGGGCTGGCACTGGCAGCAGGTATGAGCGCCAGGTGGGACTGTGGCGCACAGGAGCAAAGAATTTTCAGTAACCACCAGAGGCTTGCCCCAATGACAGCGACCGGTGCCCCGCCTTGGTCTGGGCCCCCCCCCCCCCCCCCCCCCCCCCCCCCCCCCCGCTCACCTGCTCCCCGATCCCACCGTGGCCAATGCCCGCCATGTTTTGCGCACACTCCCTGGTTGTCAGTACATGTCATAGCGACCAGTTGTTCGGTTGTTCAGTTGTTCAGTTGTTCTGCTGTTCAGTCTATTTGCATATTAGCCTTTTATTATATAGGATGTAGCATTCCATCGCTTCAATATTCCCAATGCGAAAGCAACACAGGAGTGTCAGCATGCAAACTTGACATTTTAGGACTATCCTTGCAGTGGCAGTTTCTTTAAAAATGAAAAATATCTAAACTATTCAGCCCCAACAAAGATATAAAAGATATGTTCTGACTATACCCTTCATTCACATCTCCTCTGAGCACCATAGCTGCTCTGCACAAATCCCACACATTTTGTTTTAAAGTTCATGGTTCCTGGTTTCTAATTAAATAAGGTCTTGCATAGTAAGGCAAAGTCAACATAGCACAGAACCAGAGAGAACACACAGAGTCCCTCAGAGCAATTTTTACAAAATTCAATCAAAGGAATAATGTGGGGCTTATTCAAGAGAAGCTCAGGACTGTTGTCAACACGTAGAGTCCCCTCCTTCCCCTGAAGTGCCCACTCCAGCACACCTGAGCACAAATATGAATCTCTAACAAGTGTTCCAGGCGATGTGCACCGACAGGCAAGATAGAAACACTGGTTTCACCCAGGATCCTGCTTTTATAAGGACACGGAGGCCGGGGGAGACACCTGCCAGCACTCACTGAGCACCTGCGCCAGGGTCCGGGAGAGAGCCACAGACAGGCTTGGGGCAGAGCACTGAGATGCGTTGCCGCCGGAACTGCAAGTCGGGGCAGCCTTGCAGGCGGGCAGTTCTGCACCACATGTCCGACAGTCAGCGTGCTTCTCCTGGGACCCAGTCCTTCCAGAGCAAAGCAGCGTCTCGTACATGGTCCCTAGGACCACTTGCTTCCGAAGCAGCCTGGGGCTCCTGTGGGAAATGAGGGCATTCAACCTCTCATTTCAACCAATTGAATTTGACCTGGGTGTGGGACCTGGCCATCTGCATTTTAACAAGGTCAGCAAGAACTCCTTCTGTTCAGCAACGTTTCAAGAAATGCTGCCCTAGCCCTGACCGGTTTGGCTCAATGGATAGAGCGTCGGCCTGCGGACTGAAGGGTCCCAGGTTTGATTCTGGTCAAGGGCATGTACCTTGGTTGCGGGCACATCCCCAGTGGGGGGGGGGGTGCAGGAGGCAGCTGATCGATGTTTCTCTCTCATCGATGTTTCTAGCTCTCTATCCTTCTCCCTTACTCTCTGTAAAAAATCAATAAAATATATTTCAAAAAGAAAGGAAGAAAGAAAGAAAGAAAGAAAGAAAGAAAGAAAGAAAGAAAGAAAGAAAGAAAGAAAGAAAGAAAGAAAGGAAGGAAGGAAGGGAGAAAAGAAATGCTGCCCTAGCCCAGCCAGCCTGGCTCGGTGGTTGAGCATCGACCTATGAACCAGGAGGTCACGGTTCCATTCCCGATCTGGGCACATGGCCAAGTTGCAGGCTCCATCCCCAGTGTGGGGAGACAGCCAGTCAATGGTTCTCTCTCATCATTGGTGTTTCTATCTCTCTCCCCCTCTCCCTTCCTTTCTGAGATCAATAAAAATATATTTAAAAAAGAAAAGAAAAGAAGGGCTGCCCTCCCAGGCATGGAGGCAGCGCCCTAGTCACGTAAGGAAAGCATCACACAGAGGGGCCGCTGGTGTGGGGTAACAGAGCCCAAGAGGGTAAGAAAAGTGTGCGCACAGGTGGGGACTAGAACTAGCGAGATGCAAACAGTGTCCCCATGGAGGGGCCGCCTAGAACGGGGCGTCAGAGCCTGAGCAGACGAGAGGTCTCATTGAGGGGCAGGGTGTCCTGGTATGGGAAGGTGGAGCCCAGGTGGGGTGAGGAGGGCTCCTGCACAGCCCTGGGGCCCAGCACCAGGCGTGCAGCCCCCCAAGGATAAGAAAGGCTTTGAAACCGGTGTGGCTAAGTGGATAGAGCATTGGCCTGTGGACTGAAAGGTCCCAGGTTCGATTCCGGTCAAGGGCATGTGCCTTGGTTGTGGGCACATCCCCAGTGGGGGGTGTGCAGGAGGCAGCTGATGGATGTTTCTCTCTCATCGATGTTTCTAGCTCTCTATCTCTCTCCCTTCCTCTCTGTAAAAAATCAATAAAATATATTTAAAAAAAAAAGAAGAAGAAGAAAGGCTTTGAGGAGTGGGGCTAGGCGGGAGGTGTGCTGGTGAGAGGGGAAGAGAGCTCCTCGCTGGAGGGCAAGTGGCAGCCTTGGAGGTTGGTTACATTCAGGGCTATTGATCGAACACGTAAGGACATTACGGGTGAGGAGAGTCAGATTTCTCCCTGTTCAAGAAGGAAGTTACAGATATGGAAAGGAAGCAAAACTGGAGTGAACGTGGGATTTGAACAGGAGGAGTCCCGGTGAACTCGTGGCTCTCATACGTTAGATGAATGGACGTGTGACAGAGTCTCTCAGAGGCCCAGCTGGCATTCCAAGAGCAGTGGGTTCACCCGGATGCTCAGGTATTTTCTCAAAACCACTTCCCACTGGAAGGCCACGGGGTCCTTGGAGAAATGACGGATTCCAGCTCCGGGATGGGGAGTGCATAGGAATTCGCAATCTCTTTTTGTGCCAGAAAACAAGGAAGTGCTCAAAGAATGATGGGGACATGTCAGAGGGCACAGGAAACAGATGGGGGGGGGGGGCGCTCCCCTGGGCCAAATCTGAGACAATCTGAGCATAAAAACAAAGATGCTGTCGTTGCCAGGAATTGGGGGAGGGGAGGATGGGGAGTTCGTGTTTAGTGGGTACAGAGTTCATTTGGGGAAGATGAAACAGTTCTGGAGGTGATGGTGGTGATGGCTGCACAACAATGTGAACGTACTTAATGCCACTGAGCTATACATTTAAGTTGGTTAAAATGGCAAATTTTATGTAATGTGTATTTTACCACAATAAGAAACGGTGCTAATGGTTTGTAACACACTGAATTAAAAGTAATTCATGAATCCCTGATAAAAAAAAAAAATAATAGTAGTGGCAAAAGTAATAAAGTTCTGCCCTAACCGGTTTGGCTCAGTGGATAAAGCGTCAGCCTGCAGACTCAAGGGTCCCAGGTTTGATTCCGGTCAAGGGCATGTACCTTGGTTGCGGGCACATCCCCAGTGGGGAGTGTGCAGGGGGCAGCTGAATCGATGTTTCTCTCTCATCGATGTTTCTAACTCTCTATCCCTCTCCTTTCCTCTCTGTAAAGAGTCAATAAAATATATATTTTTTAAAAAGTAATGAAGTTCTTCATGTAAAAATGTAGGGGAAAAACCCATTTGGAACTGTCGATGTAATAATTGATGTGTGTAAGCATGCTCTTCCATAAATGCCAGACCCGGTGGGTGAAAGAGTTGCTGGGGAAAGGCTGTTGGTGTGGTCTCCAAGTCCCTCCATAATGGTACCAGGTATCACGTTAGCTGAGGGATCAAATGGAGCAGCACTGATGGGACCAAACGGACAGCGTGCGCCTCCTGTTGAGATGAAGAGAGAAGTGTACAACCCACCCATGGAGCTTCCTTGACGAGAATTTTAATATGAAGCCAATCGAGAGGAACTCGTCTAAAACCAGATCATGGGACCTTCTGCAAAACTGCTGGCTTTGCTCTGTCATCGTCATGAAAGACTTTTTAAAAACCGGAGGGAAGTTCAAGATGAAAGAAAACTAAAAAGACAGGACAGCTAAGTACAATATGCTGTCCTTGGCTGTGTCCTGTTTTGTTTTGATATATTTTTATTAGTGACTAGGGGCCCAGTGCACGAATTCGTGCACCTTGAAAGGAACTGTGGGCCGGGAGGCTGTGGTGGGCACAGGGGTGGGTCTCGGCCCATCCTATGCACCCCTGCCTGGCCCCACCTGCTGCAGTCCCCGGTCCCCTGTCTGCCAGCAACCTCGCTCCCGCCACCGCTGCTTGTACCCGCTGATGGCGCGAGCAATTGGGACCAGTGCTGGGCACCAGCAGCGGGTGTGAGCGACGGCTCCAGCAGTGGGTGCGAGCAGGGCCAGCACCGGCAACAGGTGCGAGTGCCGGGCGGGACCACAGAGCATGGGAGCAAAGAATTTTCAGTAACCACCAGAGGCTCGTCCCAATGACAGGGACCAGCGCCCCGCCTTGGTCTGGTGCTCCCGCTCACCTGCTCCACCATCCCACAGCGACCAATGCCCACCATGTTCCGCACATGCCACTTGGTGGTCAGTGCACGTCATAGCAACCGGTTGTTCAATTATTTGGTTGTTCCACCGTTCGGTCTATTTGCATATTAGCTTTTTATTATATACTAGAGGCCTGGTGCATGAAATTCATGCACGGGGGTCCCTCAGCCCAACCTGCACCCTCTACAATCCAGGAGCTCTCAGAGGATATCCTACTGATGGCTTAGGCCCACTCCCATGGTTCTCTGCTCTCTGCGGGGCCTGGAGGTTTCCCTGCAGCCATGGAGATGAAGCCCCCATGCCCTGCTGTCGCTCTCTGCCTGCTGCCGCCATGTGCCATGTGAAGGAAGCCCCAATGCCCTGCAGTGTGCTCTGTCTGCCGGGCCTGGGGGCTTCCCAGACATGGACACACTAAGGAAGCCCCCATGCCCTGTTGTCCAGGCTCTGCCTGCGGGGCCTGGGGGTGTTCCCACCACCACTGCCCACTAAGGAAGCCCCCCAAGCCCTGCTGTCTGGGCTCTGTCTGCCATGTCTGGGGACTTCCCTGCCACTGCCCCACCAAGGAAGCCGCCATGCCCGGCTTTGCAGGGCCTGGCGGCTTCCTGGCTGCCGAGATCAGGAAGCCACCATGCCCTGCTCTGCTGGCACTGGAGTCTTCCTGATCGCCTCTGCGACCATTGGGAAGACGCCAGGCCCTGCTCCTCCACAGGCTCCGTGTGCGCAGGGCCTGGCGGCTTCCCGATTGCCACAGCGACCAACGGGAAGACGCCATGCCCTGCTCCTCCGCCGGCTCCGTGTGTGCAGGGCCTGGCAGCTTCCCGCTGCCACAGCACTAAGGAAGCAACCATGCCCTGCTCTCAGTGCTCTGTTTGCTGGTGGGACAGGCCAGTCACTCCAGCAGCGGGGCTGAGGGGACTGGGCACCACCATCTTGTGGGTATGAGAGCCGCCATTTTGTCATGGAGTGACACCTAATTTGTATATCACTCTATTATTAGATAGAAAGATTTCAGAGAGGAAGGGTGAGGGAGAGAGAGATAGAAACATCAATGGTGAGAGGGAATCATTGATCAGCTGCCTCTTCACGCCCTCTACTGGGGATCGAGCCCGCAACCTAGGCATATGCCCTTGACCAGAATTGAACCTGTTGGGACCCTTCAGTCTGCAGGCCAATGTTCTATCCACCGAGCCAAATCGGCTAGGGCTGTGTCCTGTTTTAATTAAACAAGCAACAGGTAGCCATAGAGGATTTCCTGGGGCAATTTGAGCATGGACTGTATATTAGATAATATTTACTATATCAATTTAAATTTGTTAGGTTTGACAAAAATACTGTGGTTATGTGGGAGAATGTCCTTATTTTTAGGAGATAAGTACTGAAGTATTTAGGAGTCAAATGTCATGATGTCAGTAATTTCCTTTCAAATGGTTGAATAAAAATACCTACATCTCAAAAGACTGTATGCATGCATATAAGCATAACCAATGGATACAGACAGTAAGGGGGTGAGGACATGTACTGGGGGGCGGGAGCAGGCAGGGTGGGGAGAGGCCAATGTGGGGAAAACTGAGACATATGCAATACTTTCAACAATAAAGAATTTAAATAAAAAATTATAATAAGCCTAGCCGGTTTGGCTCAGTGGATAGAGTCCTCAGTGGATAGAGCCTGTGGACTGAAGGGTCCTGGGTTTAATTCTGGTCAAGGGCACATGCCAGGGTTGCAGGCTCGATCCCCAGTAGGGGGATGTGCAGGAGGAGGCCAATCAATGATTCTCTCGCATCATTGATGTTTCTATCTCTCTCTTCCTCTCCCTTCCTCTCTGAAATCAATAAACATATATTTAAAAAAAAGAATTTAAAAACATGATAATAAAGAAAACACCTACATCTCTGTCTATAGACAGAAAAGTAATGTACCAAAATGTTAATATCTCTTGGTGAATCTGGAAGACAGTTACATAGGTAATTCTTTCCATTTTTCTGCAGTTTTCACATTTAAAAAAAATGGAGTCTAACTCTTTTAAGTGTGTCTCAAGAAGTAAACAGTTCAGCTTTTTTATTTAGAAATATTAAAATAACAGCACACCACAAACAAAATGACATTTATTTTAAAAAATAAGACAGCACAATCCGTGTGAATACCCAGTACTGAGAATCAGTGCTGCGATCTGGCTGGGATCTTTTTCTCACCACCTCTTAGCCATCAGAACCCTGTTCAGCAGCCAAATGGATGGGTCAGGAATTTGTTTTGTTCTGTGACTTGATGGTTTGGGTAAGTCCTGGGAGAGGTTATTTGGATGTTTTATGCAGAAAGAGTTGAGCAGAGCTGTAACAACTGTACGCACAGTGCAGCTCCAGGGAGCCTGGCCCCACTGGCCTACCTGCCCCCCACCCCCCACCACACACACACCCACAACCGTAGGCTGCCATTGGTTCTCAGGCTGTTTTAAAACTGAAAGTGTTTTGTAATCAGACAGAGCAGAGCATTGGATGTGCAGAACTATTGTTGTGCATAATCTACTATGTTTTTTAAAGAACATAAATGTGAAGGACACAGCTTTGTTTTATAGAATTACTAGAGGCCTGGTGCACAAAATTTGTGCACAGGTAGGGTCCCTAGGCCTGGCTGGCGATCAGGGCCAATCAGGTTCCCCGCCTCCCCACCTCCTCCTTCCCTTGTTCCCTTAGCACCCCTGCCACCGCTGGTCACCTGCCATGTTCCGTGCCACCCCCTGGTGGTCAGCGCATGTCATAGTGAGAGATCGAACTCCCATTCTCCCAATCTAACTCCTGAGGGGACACTTTGCATATTAACCTTTTATATATATATATATATATATATATATATATATATATATATATATATATATATATATATATATATATATATAATTATAATTGGATTTTATTTGTAAGTATGTGCCAGAATCTGGAAATAAATAAAAGGAGAACTTAGTCTACTTTAAAAAGAATAATGTTTAGTGCAGCATTTGTATTCGCACACTAAATGTGCTAATTATACGTGAACTAGTGGCCCTGTGCACGAAATTTGTACACATTAAAAGGGAATTAATTAGAGAAAATATTTTAATATTGCTATTTGCCCTTTCTCTATAATAGAAGTGTCAGGGATGAAAGAAAATTAGTAAAATGCATATGAAAATAATATATAAATTTATTAATAAATAAACAATAACAGTGTCATGTCCCCCGGCTGGCGCAGGGCGGGGGACACAGCCTCACATCCCCCAGCCTTGCTGGGCAGGCAGCCCCGCCCACCCGCGCCTGCCGCGAATGCAGCCTCCTGCTGATCGGTCATTATGGTGTGAGGGCATCACGACCATTTGCATATTACCCTTTTATTAGTATAGATGTTTCATCTGTCCTTTAAAGTAGGCTTCCCAGGTGTTGGGATGGGTGCTGGGTAGTCCTCACACTTCATGGTAGAACTATAGTATTTCTGTGTGTGTGTGTGTGTAAGTGAGAGACAGAGACAGAGAGACAAAGAGAAGAGAGAAATATAACATACAGAAAAGTGTATAAAATATGCACATATCGTTTAACAAATAAATATAAAGTGAACTGGTAAAAAAATAATAGAACATGATCAGAATCTCCCATCCGACATCCTGTTCCTCAGCTTCAACATTATCTCTATCTTTGGAAGTAAGCACTATCTTGATCTTTCCTTCTTTCTTTCTTCCTCTCTTCCTTTTTTTTTATTAATCCCCACCTGAGGATATTTTTTCATTGATTTTTAGAGACAGTGGAAGGGAGGGGGAAAGACATAGAGAAACATCGATGTGAGAGAGACACATGGATTGGTTGCTTCCCACACGGGCCCAGGGATCCAGCCTGCAACCTAGGTACATGCCCTTGATCAGAATTGAACCCGGGACCCTTCAGTCCACAGGCCGACATGCTATCAAAACTGGCTAGGGCCACTATCTTAATCTTTGTGGTAATTATTTCCTGTTTTTCTTTATAATTTTATCTAGTATTTATGCATCCCTAGCCAATATGGTTTGGTTTTACCTGCTTTTGAGAACTTTGTATGAATGAAATCATACTATACAAATTATATATATATTTGATATTTTACAGAGAGGAAGGGAGAGGGATAGAGATTTAGAAACATCGATGAGAGAGAAACATTGATCAGCTGCCTCCTGCACACTCCCTACTGGGTATGTGCCTGCAACCAAGGTACATGCCATTGACTGGAATCGAACCTGGGACCCTTGAGTCCACAGGCTGACGCTCTATCTACTGAGCCAAACCAGTTAGGGCTACAAATTATTTTGTTTCTTGCTTCTTTTTTACCCAACATTATGTTTACAAAGAGTCACCCTTGGGATTTTGTATCGCTGCAGTTCATTCTTTTATCTTTGCTATATTGCACTCCACTGTCTAAAGATACTGCAATGTATTTATCCATGACACTCGTATTGCACATTTGCATGCTTCATTTGGGGGCTATATACTGCTACTAAAGGCCCAATGTATGAAGATTAGTGCAAGAATGGGCCTTCCTTACCCTGGCTGCCGGCACCGCCTTCACTCCAACCGGAGCCGCCTTTCCGCCTTCCCATGCTGCCCAGAGGCCAGGAGAGGCCGGGGCGGTGTGGAACACCTGTGTCATCACCATGGCGACAACACAAGCATCTCGCTCTGCCCCCGGCCGCTCAGCGCCTGCGTATGCAAATTAACCTGCCATCTTTGTTGGGTTAATTTGCATAATCACTCCTGATTGGCTGGTGGGCATCGCGAAGGTACGATCAATTTGCATCTTACTCTTTTATTAGTGTAGATGAGCATTCTTGTATGTGGATCTCATGCACATGTGTATGGGTTTCTCTAGGAATATTCCTAGGAGTAGAACACTAGGTCATAGGATATGGATCCTCAATTTTCCTAAACAAGGCCAAATTGTGGCTGAAACAGTTTGTATCCCACCCCATCATTGATGAGAATTCCTGTTGCTCCACATTCTTGCCAATACTTGACATTATTAACTGCTAAAATTTTTGCCAATGTAGTGGCTGTTTGACTATCTCATTGTGGTTTCAGTTTTCATTTCACTGGTTACTAATGATGTTGAGTACCTTTCCACACGTTTATTGGCAAACTATATTTCTTTGAGCATGTTTTGTTATGTAGACCCCCTCTTCCATTTGAATATCCCCAAATCAGATACATTTGGGAGATTATAATTTAGCTAAACTTCGTAAAGCCAAATTCACAGTATTGAGTCAACATCAGGAAATCAAGAACTGAAGGGAAGAGAGAGATGAAGTAGAGAAGAGTGATAGATGGATAAATAGTAAGTAAAAAATAAACATTTTAATGGAAAATCCAGAAGATTGGAAAGGAGATATAAAATGGTTTTAAGAGACAGGATGGGTTTTGCATAGACTGCAAATTGGAATGGGGGAAAATGCAAATTAAAAATGGTAAAAGGAAAATAGAACCTCATGTTATCTACACTAATAAAAGATAAATATGCAAATTGACCATACCTTCGTGACACCCACCAGCCAATCAGGAGTGAGCATGCAAATTAACCCAACAAAGATGGTTAATTTGCATACACAGGCACCAAGCAGCTGGGGATAGACATTCTGCACCCCCCCAGCTACCCCTGGCCTCTGGGCAGCGTGGGAAGGCAGAAAGGTGGCTGCGGTCTGTAGCAAAGGCGGTGCAGGCACCCAGGGGAAGGAAGGCCCATTCTTGCACGAATCTTCGTGCATCAGGCCTCTAGTTTTATTATATAAGAAAGGATGTAAATGAATAACATTTTCTAAGAGTCTATCCCACAGGAAATACAAGGCGCCCTCTGAGAGCCTCACACATTTAAACATGGCATTTGAGCTTTTGCTCCTTTTCACTAATAAGAGATTTTAAATGCTCAGTATCTTGTGAGCAACCACAGAATTTGCTCAGCGTGGGTCTCGTGTCTGCCGTGAGGAAGGTAAAACCAATCTGTTTGATGTTGTTTATTACGGAGTTGGAATGACTGTTGTTGCCTAAGGTGTTGGTGTAATAATTAACTGGAGGGGAAGTGGTTAGGGTAATGGAGGTTTCTGGTTTGGCCCAGAACTGGGAATTCTTAAAGATCACATGCCTGTCTTTGTAAGGACTGTCTAGACAATAAAACTTTTGTGGATTAGGGTTACCCATTTTCAATAATTAGAGATGTTATTTACTTTCATCAGTTTGGTTGCAGAAGAAAAACAAAACCAAAAATGTCACCAGTGTGACTCAGGAAAAAAAGCAGCGTTCTCTTCCTATAAAAGTCCCAGTTTATATAATCCCCGATCTCCTCGAGGAAACAGGGATACTGAAATACTGAAAATCAGTCCATCTTGTCCTACACAGGAGTTGATTCACCAGCCTAACTAGAAAGGTTATAACACGAATTCCTTCAGAGATGGTTTACACAATAGCAACTAATTCTTCACACACATCGCTGGAAATGGCGATCGCATTTTACAAAGAAATAAACGAACTCACATCAAATTGCCGAAGAGTTTACTGAAGAGTTATGGGCCCAAAATAGAACTATACGTGGGTCACCTAATTCTGTTCCATCTGCCCTGATGTTTCCCTTCCAAGATTCAGTCCTGAACCCTCGGCCTTCCGCAGACTTCGGGATGGGGACATCCAGTCACATATTTGCAGCCCTGACCTTTTGTCTGAGCTCCAGTCCTGACCTTTAACTTTCTGCTGGGTATCTCTGATTTCCAAAAGCAAAGGCCCTATCAGATCCCCCTTTGGACTTCCGCCTTTATTTCAGCTGAATCTCCCTCCACGGCCTAAACTCTTGGCACCGTGCCAGATTCCTCCTGCTGGTCTATTCACCTCTCCCCCTAATCTAATCAGTAGCAAATTCTTGCCAGATCATTCCTTTTCATCCCTCCCACCCCCACCCCTTGCCTTACCTTATTTCTAATCCAGACCTTTATCTGTCTCATACTTACACTATCATAGGCCAGCCTCCTAACCAGATGGCTCCAGCCAGTCTTGGGCTCTTTCACGCCAGATTCATTTCTGCGTTCTGCACGGCCGGCCAAGTCTTTCTACAAGTATGCCCGCTACGCCTGTCTGCTTTGGAGTCGTGTCTGCGCCCATCTCTGCCCCATCCCCTTTCATTAATGTCCCCTTTCCTCATACGTCTTCGATGGGACCTCCTGGACAGGCCCCCATTCACGGCAACACCTCCCTTATTTTACTCTCTGAATTCTTTTGACACCAGGACTTACGTAGGAGCCTGTGTTGTTCTTTACATTTAATGGTTGTCCCTGTCTCCAGTGACGTAAGCAAGTGCCTTTTTGCACCTTGCTTTCTCACGTACCATATCTTGGGCATCTTTCCATATCAGCGCATATATGTTTATCTGATGCTTTTTAAACTCCTGCTGAGTATGGACGTACCATAATTCATTTAACCAGTGCCTTGCTGATGGACATTTGTGGTTTCTCCAGCTTTGTTATTATCAAACACGCTACAGTGAACACCCTTGCGTATCTTGAGAAAGTTTAAGAGCCATAGGTAGAACTGTAGCAATGGGATTGCCGGGTTAAAAGTATATATGTACATCTTGCCTGGCTGGTGTGGCTCAGTGGTTGAGCACCGACCTATGAACCAGGAAGTCACGGTTCAATTCCCAGTCAGGGCACAAGCCCAGGTTGGGGGCTCAGTCCCCAGTAGGAGGCGTGCAGGAGGCCACTGACCAGTGAGTCTCTTCATCATTGATGTTTCTATCTCTTTCCCTCTCCCTTGCTCTCTGAAATCAAAAAAAAAAAAAAAAAAAAAAAAAAAAAACCAACACATTTTTAAAAAGCATATATGTACATCTTAAATTTGCGTAGACATAACTAAATTACCTTTTGAAATAATATTCACTGTCTGCCCCCATTTTTGATATCACTAATTTTCCTGCCACCCAGGATTTGGACACTGACAAAGGGGGAAGCTTTGTTTAAGGGCGGTTCTTTCCCACCCAGAATTAGGGGAGAAAATGTAAAGCAAGAGAAAAGGGAACTGAAGGTCAGAACACAGACTCTCAGTGGCTGGTGTCTGCCTCCACAGACTGGGGGGACCTGGCCCTGTGCTGGCAGAGTACGTCACCCATCTTTCTTTGCCAATCATCGACCGAAAGCCCTGATTCAATCGAAATGTACCCGACTATCGAAAAGGGAATGGTCTTTATACTTACATTTGTTTTTACAGATACGCACATAAAGGAAATGAAACTTCATTGTCTGAACCACTAGGAATTGTCCCGAAGGGATGGATGTAGAACGTGTGAACTCGGAGCAGCAGGGTTCAAACCTGTTCCAGACAAAGCAGTCTCCAGAGCAGCCACTCCCCGTTCTGTCATCTTAACTGCCTTTGTGCGACCAACCGGAGGGAGGGAAGACGCACGCTCCTCTTTTAACTGCTTTGGAGTTTTGTTTTCCTATTTAGCGTTCCTGTTTGAAGTCTCAGGATTTATGGAACAATAAACGCCATTTACCGCTGCGTGCTATTTGGGATTCCCCGACGGTTTTAGAAGTGGGGTAAAAATATTTAGCCGAAAGCTGACCAAATTTGAAATTACACCGAGAAGTACTGTGCTGCGATTCGTCCCAGAGAAACAAATCAAATTGTGGCAGCAGCAAAGTAGGTTCCTTAAAAAAAAAAAAAAAAAAAAAAAAAGTAGTATATGGACATTTTTGTATAATACATGTTTTCTCATTGTTGGGGGACAGGGAGCCTGAAAGCAAGGAATAAACCGGAAGGGTCTGTTGGGTTGCTAGCCGTGTTACTAGTATACCATCATGCAAATGTTGACAATGCAAGTGGGCCGGTTAGGGGGAGTCCAAAATAAAGCACATCCCTCAGGGTGAGAGATTAATTTAGACAGTTCTCCCGCCCCCCAGCATTCATTCAGAAGTCCTACCTTAAGATTACCTACAAGGAGGTCGCATCTCAGTGGGGACTGGGGAGACTTGTTACCTCTTGATGAATGGAGTGGGCAGAGGCCTGGCCCAGAAGGGGGCGGCTTCTCTTTCCCAGGGCCCAGCATAGCTTCCTGGTGTAAAAGCCAAGCCCCCAAAGAGAAAGGGAGCTAGCTGGTCTGGGGTGACTCTTCCCCACCCCATTCTGGGGACTCCCAGCTTTCCAGAGTTCAGGTGGTTTCAAGGCAGCTCAGGGGCAAGCACAGCCGCTTCTAAGACCCTCGTCAGAAGAGGCAGGTCCAGTTCCCGCTGCAGGGGAACTGCCCCAAGCCGGGCCCTTCCTCCACGCTCCCCTGGACCACCCTCCTACCCCCTGGGGGTGGACGGCGGGCACCCTGACCGCCTGGGGACCCAGGGTCAGTCCGCGCCGGCCGGTAGTGAATCTCCATGCACTTGCCCCCCTGCAGGTCTGAGTCCAGGAGGGGAGGTGCCCTGCACAAGGGGGGCCGTCATCACCGGCCAGCTGGCAGGACCCACAGCAGGAGAGTGGCTGAGCTCGGGAGAGTATGAGCGGGGGACGGTGGTGTGGACCCTGCCGGGGAGGAGTGTGGGGCCTGGGAGGCTGCCCCCAAGACCGAGGGGCTGGGCGCGGTGAATGCTGTGCCCAGGCCTCGCCAGCGGTCCCCGAGCCCGGCGTCCGGCCGCTGCTCCGCGCTGACCAGGCCTGAGCAGCTGCTGGGCAAACCGGAGCCTGGGGCATGAGGAGCCCCTGGTCCTCCGGGGACAGCAGGGCCTGGAGGCCTGGCCTGCGGCCGCCCCGGGCTTGCTCCAGGCTCGCCCTCGCCTCCTCGGCCTCGGCGGGGCTGGGGTGGGGGATTTCCCCGGGCGGGGACTTCCCGGGGCGAGGGCTGGACGGAAGGGGCTGGATGCCGGACATGTCCACGTCCAGCCGTCCGAACCCCTGCAGCGGAGGCTGGCGGCAGAGGGGGCGCCGGGGGCGGCCGACCCCGGTGGGGCGCACGGCCCCGCGGGGAGGCTCGAGGGGCGCCGGCGGCCGCGGGAGACGGGGGTGGGGTCGGGTCGGCGTTTCCTCGCGGGCGGCAGGGCGGGCGTGCCGGGCGCTCCGGACCGCGGGGCCGTCTCCGTTTGGCGCCGCGAGGCCGCGGCCTCCGGGCTGAGGTCACAGGGCCGGGCGCCCTGCGGAGGCCCCCGGGGCGACGGCGCCCGGACGCGCCACGGTCGCGCTTTGGGTGCTGGGCACACTTGGCCGCCGCCTGGGACCGCCCTCGGGTCCGAGGGGGCTCGGGGCGCGGCGCGGGGGGCCCTTTGTGCCCCCGGCGTGGGCCGGGCCTTTTCCTTCCGCAGGGAGCGAGCTCCCCACCCCTTTCCTCCGCGAGTCCTGCGCTTTCCCTGGAGTCGGAGAGGGCTGAGCCGGGCGCGCACTTGGCCGTAGCTCTTTCCAGTCCCCAAACTCGAAGCCCCCCGAGACGCCGGGCCCGAGGGAGACACTGGGGACCCCGGAGGGAGCGGGCAGCGCCCTCCAGGCCCCTCCCTCCCACCTGGGCCCGCTCCCCTCCCCCGCCCGCCCGCCCGCCCGCCCGCCGGCCCCGCGCCCCGCGCGCCGCCCCGGGAGCGGCAGGGTTAAGCCCTGGAATGTGGCGGCGAGGAATGTGCATGCAGATGAGCCGGGCGGGGCGGGCCGGGGGCGTGGCCGGGCGGGGCGCATGCAAATAGCATGCAAATGAGGAGGCCCGTCGCCGCCGCGGCCGCCGCTCCGCCGCGCTTCCCGGATCCGAGCCCCAGACGGCGGCGGCGCGGGCAGCCCGGGCACCGCGACCCTCGGCGGCCGCAGGGGGACGGGGAGGAGGAGGAGGAAGAGGCGGAGGCGGCGGCGGCCGCGCGGCGGCGGCGGCGGCGGCGGCGGCGGAGGAGGAGGGTTCGATCTCGCGCTCCGACGCAGACATGGTGGACTGATCGCCGGCGGGTTCCTGGACTGCTTCCCGAGGCGCCCCCCGCGCGTGGCCCCGCCGCGCCCTGCGCCCCGCAGCCCCTCGCCGGCGCCCGCGTCGGGTGCGGCGTCCGGGCCGGACAGTCGCGTTCCCGCCGCGTCCCGCGCGCGGTCCCTATGGAGGCGCCGCTCGCCGGCGAGGCCGCCGACCATGCCTAGGAGGGCCGGGAGCGGGCAGCTGCCGCTACCCCGGGGCTGGGAGGAGGCCAGGGACTACGACGGCAAGGTCTTCTACATCGACCACAACACCCGGAGGACCAGCTGGATCGACCCCCGGGACAGGTGGGCGGCGGCGCGGCGGGCGCGGACCGCCTCGGGGGGAGCGCGGCGGGGGCTTGCGGTCCGGGAGACCCGGCCGGGCGGCGGCGCGGGGGGCGTGGGGCGGCGCGGGCCCCGGGTGCGGGGAGGGGTCCGGGAAGAAGGCGCGGGAAGGTCTGCCCGCGCCGGGCTGAGGCCGCCGCCAGGCGCTTGGGAGGAGGGCCTTCGGGACCGCCTGTTGCGGGGCCCCTTTGCCCACCCACCCCCCGACGCCCCCAGGACCTTTGGGCACTGCGCGCCCCGAGGGACGGGACGGCTGGAATGGGCGCCTGGGGCGGGCCCCCTGTCCGGGTAACGGACCCAGAGGGGCCACCTGAGCCCGGTTCCGAGCTCCCCGGCGTCTCAAGTTGGCCCAAGTGAGACCGGAGGGCACACTGGGCCTGGCGGGAGGGGACCGGCTCTGGGCCCCGGCGGAGGCCTCCGCGAAGCGGGGGAGCCCGCCGTCCAGGCCACCTGGGCATCGCTCCGGCTGTCCTGGGCTCCCCACCTGGCCTGGGAGGTTCAGACCGGGCGCGCCCCCCGGTCAGGCCCCTGGAGGTGGCTGTCGCTGGGTTCGCCCCTCGGATTTTGGAAACGTGTGTTTGTTAGTCTTCACCTGAAAACTTGAACTGACTCCTTCACCTGAAAACTTGAACTGACTCCAGACCTTGGAAAGGCAGATTCTTTTTTGCAGCGGGAAGTGGGGAAGTGAATCCTGGCGCCGAACCTGGGTTCCAGAAGGGTTCTCTCTTGATTTCTTGGGGTCTCCAGCTCGCACTTTTATTGCCCCTGGGCGGTGCAGCGCAGAAGCACGGCAGAATCACAAGCTCAGGAGCTGCAGTGTAGCTGAATGTCCACGAAGGTTACTCCTCTGCCCCATCGTTGTTGTTTTTTGGTTTAAATCCTTAAAAGGAAACTTTGTTTGTTTGTTAATCCTCACCTGAGGATATTTTTGCCATTTGCCATGCTTTTCAGAGAGAGAGTGGGGGGGGGGGGGAGAAGAGCGAGCGAGAGAGAGAGAGAGAGAGAGAGAGAGAGAGAGAGAGAGGGAAATATCACTCTCTGATATTTCACTCTCTGATATAATATGAGAGTCACATCCACTGGTTGCCTCCCACACGCCCCCCGCAAATCCTTAGCTGCGCGCCCTTGAACCTGTGACCCTTTGGTGTGCAGGCCGCCGCTCTACCCACTGATCCATATGGGCCAGTGCAGGGAACTTTTATAGCTAGAATTATTATAGGAATAACATGATATACTCCTAATTGTAAACTTGTAATATGTCCATTAAGGAGGTATTTCTAATTGTAATTTCAAACAATACATATATTATTAGGGATAACTCCAACTTTTCTGAAACTTTTTTCCCAGCTCTTTATAGAGTGTGGTCTCAGGGGTTTATAACCTTTTCTAGGTGCTTCTCCAAAACATTACTTTTTTTTTTTTTTTCAAACTGAAGCTGAAATGGTTTCACACTTGATATTCCCAGTTACTTTTATCCTAAGAATATTGTTTTTGGAAGCGATTACAGAGCAGTTATAGAAAGTCGTAAATGACATTATAAATGTATGGGACAGTCCTTACTGAATTATCCATGAAGGCAGCAGTGTCGGTTTTCCCTCCGGAGAAGAGGGAAGGCAGGCAGCTGTGCGGGAGCTCTCCTTGCCACCGCCTGGCCGCCCGTTACCCGCCCCCTGAAAGTGATGACCAGCATCACACCTCCCCAGCCTCCCCAGGCAGGGCTGTGGCCATAAACTGCCGCTCCAGGCCAGGTATTGCGCTTTGAAACTACTGAACAGATAGTAATTGTCCGTGATGATGGTGTGTACCCAACGGTGTCTCTTAAGGCACCTGTGTAATTATCTGACCTTGACAGTTACGTGGGAATTCTTTCTGCTTTCTGATCCTTGGAGTGTCGGGTTATTGAAATTGCAATGGATTCTTGAAATAATTCCAGGCATGTCAAGTTCTCTTCTGCTTCCATTTCCAGGTCTTATTAAGTCATCTTATTTGTGTTTACCAACAAGGGTTATAAGCATATGTAATGCCTGGGTAAAGCAAATAGAAAGTGGAGGGAAATTAATGATATGGCTTGGCTTATCCATATTACTACGTCTTAAACAAGTTAAGCAGGTCTGTTATTTTAAACTGTTCATGGATTACCAATGATTAGGAACTGTGTTTTCAAGAAACTGGGTAACCAGTTCATTTGATGGAGGCAAACAGTTTTGACTAAGATGACTTATCCTTCCAGCTTTCTTGAAGTTGTTGGATTTTTGAGTATTTTTCAATTTGACAGATTATTTCTGGATCTCAGTATCCGAGTGTTAAAAGACAATTCCTTGAGAACAGAGTCAACACTGACTGACATATTTGTGTTTCCTTTTAGGACAGTGAAGTGTCTGCAAGTCTTGCTTAATAGTGTAAGAGGTGTTGGGAGAGGCTTTTCGGAGTCGCTCTTAACTAGGCAATCTTGGTACACACTCACCAGACATGTGGAAGGAGAGGTTACACAGGCCTCTTGGAGGTGCCGGTTCTTCTACAGGGTCCAGTGACAAGGCCTGAAAGAAAAGTGGCTTGATGCACTGTGGTTCTGCAGTACTTTTGAACGTTTAAAGCCATTCAATTAAAATGACCAGGATGATTTATTTATCCAGCTATATTTATGTTAAGAAAAAGAACTTTGTGTTTTTGATAGTCTGTCAGAATTCGAGAGGTATTTCTGATTATATAAATAATTATGCAGATTTCATGGGGGAACGGAGGGAGATTTCATAGGAACATTATTTCATTGAACACGTTGTGGTTTTTAGAATACTGAAGTATCATTTTAAAATTCTTTCAAGCCCGGCGAGTGTGCTCTAACGGTTGAGTGTAGATCCATGAACCAAGAGATCCCTGGTTCGATTCCTGGTCTGATGTGTCTCTCTCTCTCTCTCATCGCTGTTCTCTATCTCACTACGACTCTCCCTCCCTCTCTCTCTAAAATCAATTTAAAAAACCTTGTTAAAAAGTAAAATACATTATGTTCAAGCGTCTGGAGGTGGATGAAATAATGCACAGACTTTGTGGGCGCCATCAGAGCTTACATCGCTCCACCTGATCGAGTCAGCTTACATGGGGTTCTGAATCCCTCCAAACTTCCATTTTTCAACTCCAAGATGAAGATAACACCCCTGCCTCATAGGGATGCTTGGGGGCCCATCAGTAGGGCCCAGCCAAATAGTAGTCGTCGTAGTGCTGTTCCAGTTTGGGAACCGAGCGGTAGTTCGGGTTCCCTCGGAAAAGAGTAGAAACACTAGCACACACTTCTCAGCATTCATTGTGGGACAGCCACTGAGCTAAGCTCCCTAACTGTGATCTCACTCTATCCTCCCTTCAGTCCTGTGAGGGAGGCGCTGTTCCCCTCTTCCAGTTAGAGATAAGGAGATGGAGTCCCCGGGAGATTGCTCTTGCCGCTGACCGTGGAGCCAGGATTTGAAGCCAGGGAGTCCTGGCTCCCGATCTGGTGCCCCTTTCCTTCCTCTGGGCTGCCTGGCCACCTGCTCACTCAGCAGCCCTCGGGTAGGGTACAGCCTGTCTGCCCAGCAGACATTCCAGGCTGATTGGCCAGTCCTTACTAATCTTTAAAGGTTCCTGTCAACTTTTGACAATCCTGTGACCCCCGAGTTAGCCACACGAAGGGTCTGGTTCATGAATGCCTTGGGAGTGTGGGTGGTTGGGGACCCATCAGGTTGACCACATCCGAAGTTCCATTTAGGGGAATAGTTAGGCGCTCTGCCTCACCCCTGAATACATTACGGTTTTACTGTAAACAGTCTTGATGTTGCCCTCCTCCCCGCCTCTCACTCATCCTGGGGCAGTCTCCCCATCCTTCATTTCTTGCCCCGGCCTGACTCCCCCCTTCCAAGGGCCACTCCCCCAGGAGTGCTGTTCTGCAGGTCTGCTCCCTCCTTCACCTCTATTTGGCTCACCAGGGACACTCTTTGACTGCACCAGTTGGTGTTTATGGTGGGCCATAGATCATGGCCAAATGGCCTGGTGCTTTAAAAAAATAAAGAAGTTATATTCAACACGGGAGAAAAAGGTTGGATGGATTCATTGCTGCTTGGAGGAGGAAGGGGCCAAGGTAGGCAGGCCTCAGAGTCGGGGTGAATGGTTTTACAAACTCCCAGGAGAATTCTGCCCCCTTTTCTATTCTTGGATTGACAATTGCCCAAGTGGACCATAACGTCGTGTACTTGAACTTAAAAGATTTACCACCACACAAAGCGACTGTACCTTAAAACTTGCCAATAGATCGTCCTCTTTGGTCTATGGCTAGTGTCAGATGTTGAGCCACCTGTACTTTCTAATGGAAGGGAAGAAATGCTGGGGTCGGGGAGGTGACAGTGAGGAGGAAGAGGGGATCAGATCAGCTGGGTGTCAGCAGTGACTGAGGTCACTTCTGGCACATCGTTAGGGAGCTTTGACTTTGAAAGACAGTCAAAGCGAGGAATTTGGCTAACCCTCCTGCTAGCAGCGGTTCTCAACCCTTTGGGGGTCGAACGACCCTTTCACAGGGGCTGCCTGAGACCATCGGAAAACACAGATATTTACATTACGATTCATAACAGCAGCAAAATTAGTTATGAAGTAGCAACGAAAATGATTTTATGGTTGGCGGTCACCACAACATGAGGAACTGTATTAAAGGGTGGCGGCATCAGGAAGGTTGAGAACCACTGTGCTAGAGTGTAAGCACGAGCCCTACCTGGTTTCCTACTGCTCCTCTCTGTATCCTGTGTATGGCAGGTGTTACCTGCGTGCCAGTTAATGAAGAAATATTAAGTAAATGAAGGAATATTAATGGAGCTACTCTCTTGTTTCCAGTTCTTGTTGGACTTTCAAAAACGTTACCCATCACCACCCAACAACTGGAAACCATTGATATTCCAGTTAGATTAATAATAATGAGAGAAATAGCTGCTACATTCTGTCTAATGGTACTAACGCGGATGTGAATTGCTTATGAGAGCAAAGGAAACAAAATCAGCGCTCATCGTCTACATCGCAAGTGCCATGGCCATGGCCGGACAGCCTCCCGCAGCCGGCTCCCCGCCTGGGCGCCAGGCTATTACTGATGGATTATCTGAGTGATTCCAGCATGTGAAGTGTGGAGAGGTTGTTAAAAGAAGGTTTCTTTTAAAAACAAAAAATCACTCTGGGAAGCACTAAGTTAAATGAAACTGCACTGTCTCCCAAAAATTCCCCAGGAAATACTTCTTGCTTTCAGCAGTTTGCTGTAATGCCTGTTGGAGGGAGCAGTTGTTGCTCTGTGTACGGCTAAGATTTCTTCGGTGACTTGAACCGTCCATAGTTTGCAGTTTAATTTGGTTGGAAGACTGAGGGCAAAAATTGCTTTTTCAAGAAAGACGATTATTTATAAGTAAGTTTTTAGCCGCACGTCACTGAGTTGTGAGCTACATAGTGAGCCATTGTGAGGGAGGGCTCCAAGCCAGCCACTGTCTCCAGCTCCTGTGGGGAGCCGTGCCCGTGGGAGCTGGCCGTGCTGCCTGGTCCATGGCACTGGAGCAGGCGTCTGGGAAAGGGATGCCGCCACTGTGAGGGGCGGGTCCGCCTCACGTCGCTGATGAGGGAGTTCCTGAAATGGCAGGAAGCTGTTATGTTAGTCTAACACAGTAGAAATCCCTTGAGACAGGGCCTGGGTCTGTGTATGTTCCAGCCTGTGAACGTCATGGATATTGGTTGAATTGATTTCCTGTTAGAATTGTAGACTGACTTCTTCATCCTAAAGAGATGAAGGGAGAAAGAAACATCAGTGTGAGAGAGCAACATCAATCAGTTGCCTTCCATACATGCCCTGACTGGGACTCGAACCGGCAACCTGGCCCGTGCACAGGATGGCCAGGTGGAAGGGGATTTTTAAGGGCATGGTGTATAGAGAAGTTGTGGGTTAAAAATGATTTACCAGATATAGAGGCTCAGAATATTTTCAACCTCTTCAGTGTTTTCCCCCCCCATTATTTTATCTTTTATTGTGATTAAAAAAATCACATAAAATTCACCATTTTAACCATTGTAGAGTGTACAGTTCAGTGGCTTTTACTACATTCATAATGCGCAACCATGGCCATTGTGTAATTCCTGAACGTTCTTATCCCCCCAAAAAAGAACCTGATACCCACAATGAGCTCGTCCTCCATTCTTCTCCCACCCCTGCTGTCTTTGGCAGCCACTGACTAATCTATTTATTGTCTCTCTGGTTTTGCCTATTCTGGACATTTCATATAAATGGAATCATATAATTTTTGTGTCTGGCTTCTGTCGCTGAGCATACTGTTTTCAAGGTGCATCCGTGTTGTAGAATGTGTCAGCACTCCATTCCTTTATATAAAGACTTTGGGTAACGTGCCATCGTATGGATACACCACACTTCGTTTACCCACCCCTCAGCTGATTGGCATTCGGCTTGTTTCCACTTTTGGGCTATTACGATGAATGCTGCATGAACATTCATGTAGTTTTGTATGAATATATGTTTCCGTCCTCTTGGAACTGTACCTAGAGGTAGAGTTGCTAGGTCATATTGCAGTTCTAGGTTTCACTTGGTGAGGATCGTCCAAAGGGGCTGCACCATTTTACACCCCACCCGCCGTGTGTGAGGGTTCCGGTTTCTCCACGTCCTCACCAGCGCTGGTTATTTTCTCTCTTTCCTAACGCATTCCTGGCGGCCGTGAGGTAGTGTCTTCCTGTGGTTTGATTTGCCTTTCCCTCTTCAGGGTGTTTTGATGGCCTTAATTTGACCCAGGCTTTCCCCTCTGCTCCAGCCTCTCAGCCCTGGACACTGTCCCCACCTTCCCGTGCCCTCTCACTAGTTACTTGACCAAGAAAAGTTAGGAAAGAGAAATTCCTTCTCTCCAGTCTCCCATTGCTCCTCCCTGTCCGAAGGCTCGGGATGATTTTAACTCTGAAGGTGTAGACATCAATTAACCGATAGTTTTTATGGTGTCAGCCAGCTCGGTTCCCTGGACTCCGGGAGATAAAAAGCCGATAAGATTCCTCCCAGCTCAGGTTGCTCACGATCTAGTTTGCATAATCATCATTTAAAAGCGAAAGCAAGTCTGAGCCCTGTCCATTCTGCTTTCTTTAGATCCACTTTTAATTCGGTTCATGGTCCCTCCCTCCTTTCTAATGCCTGGGAGGAAGGGTTGGGAGGATTTAAAAGTTGAATATACCGACCAAGTACACACTGATTTTTGTCTTCATCTCGAGTGTGATATATTCTATGAAGCATAGATGTGAGTTTGCATAGATAATGAATCATACTTCGTGTGTATACAGTCAGCTTACTCGAAATGATTTGATACCTAAAACCTTTTAAGCTAGTTATAAATGGTGAGAGTTAAATTCACCTCTGTTATTATTATTTTTTAAAAACGGTTGGAAGAAACCTGGCAAACTCTGCTTAGCCAGGTGATCAAGGTAAATGTCAACAGTAATAAGTCATGTTGATGTCCCCTTGACATGCTATGATGACAATGGTACCTTTTGTTTGTGGGCTCTCTCCCCCAAAACCGTCATAACCCCAGTGTAATCATGAGAAAAACACCCACCAAGTGCCCAGTGGAGGGACATTCTACAGAATTCCTGACCAGTACTCTCTCTTTTTTAAAGTAATTCTCTATTGTTCCAAGTACTATATACGTCCTACTTTCCCCCTCCCATTGACCCCCTCCAGCCCACCCCTGTCCCCCACCCCAGGCCTTCACCACCCTATTGTCTGTGTCCGTGGGTTATGCATAGATGCATACAACTGACCAGTACTCTTTAAAACTGCCGTCATTATCAAAAATAAGGAAAGTCTGAGGAACTGTCACAGCCGAAAGGAGCGCGAGGAGACCCGGTGGGTAAATGTGACGTGGTGTCCGGGCTGGGTTCCTGGAACAGAAAACAGAAATCTGAAGGAAGTATGGGTTTTAGTTAATGATGCATCAATATTGGTTCATTGATTTTATGTACCATTCTAACAGGGGAATCTAAGTGTGGGGTATATGGAAACTCCGTACTCTGCTGTTTTTCTATAAATCTAAAACTAGTCTACAAAAGTTTATTTTTTTTTTAAATTACCGAAATACCCCACACAAAACAGTTGGAAGTGTTTTTTCCTTGAGTCGAAATGTGAGCGTTCTGAGTAATTATGGTTTTCTGGGATACTTGAAAAGCAAGGCTGGGCGAATGGGCCCGGAGCCATCGCCCAGTCTGGGCCTGCCTTTTGTACGGCTCTCCAGCTAGCCACGGGGCTACCTCACTCAGGGGCTGTCAGTGAACAAAAGCCACGAAGGATGTGTGACAGAGTATATGTGGCCCACTGACCCTAACATATCTAGTCTCTGGCCCTTTACAGGAAAAATTTCCCCAACCTCTGATAGAAAGCGAGATGATAAAGTGTTTAAAATATTTTAGATAAACATTGAAGGGAAACGTTAATTGTATATGATAAGTGGTCGCTGATCATTCGTTTAGTCCACAGTCCGCCGGGACTGCAGGCACTGTGCAGCGTAAGGCTGGACCAGACGTGGATGCTGAACTTGGCATTGCCTTTCTTCTCACGCAGTGGTGCATGTTACTTCAAGTTCCATAAGCCCGTTCTTCCGATCTTCCCCGACGTAGCCGGGACTGGGGGTAGGGACGTGCGGAAAACAGGCCCAGGTGAACTTCTAGAGCGGCCACAGTTGTTTGTTTACAGTTTGCTGTTGGAAGACTGAGTATTACAGGGCTCTGTTTCAGCAGTTGGAAACGCTGATTTCCCTGTGACATAGGGATAGTATTTATAAAAATCCCAAAGTTGGCCCTGGCTGGTGATGCTCAGTGGTTAGAGCGCCGGGCCAAGCATTGAAGGGTCTCTGGTTTGATTCCTGGTCAAGGGCACATACCTGGGTTGCAGGTTCTAGCCCTCGGTCCCAATCCGGGTGTGTGGGGGAGGCAACCAGTCTCTCTCACATCCACGTTTCTCTCTCTCTTGCCCCCTCTCTCCTTTCCACTCTCTAAAAATCAATGTAAAAAATATCCTCTGGTAAGGATTAACAACCAAAAAAAAAAAAAAAAGAAAAATCACAGTTGATGATCAAGTAGAAAATACCTCCACGTATTATCTTTGTAAAGCAGGTACCTGTTGCAGTTAAGGTCTTCCAAAGATGCCGTGAAAAGTAAAATTGTGTAACTCCGAATCATCTTTCCTGCGCAGTAAAGACGTCCTGGCTCCCGGAGGACAGTGGGGGGTGCCCGGGGTGGCGTGCCCTGGGGCGGAGCGGGCGGGCGGCGGGCAGGGCCGCAGTGAGAACACAGTGAGGCGCAGGGAGCCCTTTCCCCGTAACATGCACCCAGTCCCAGGCCCGGACGGAGGCTGTGAACAGAGGCGGGCATTGAACCTGCTCTGGTCTCCCGGGGCCGGAGGTAGGACATTCCATGTGAAGGAAATGCAGACATTATTTTGATGGCTAAAACAGCGACTGACTTGTAGCTCGACAGTGTCGCTGGCGTTTCTGTAACCGGAGTGAGGGTGTGGGGCTGGGGGGACGCACCGGCTCTGCCTGCCGGTGCCTGGGGCCGCTCCTGGGGTGCTGCCTTCGGGGGGGGGGTCTGTCAGGGCTCACTCGTGCCGATAGCGGGGTGAGGGGTGCACATCGACCCGCAGGGATCTGCAGTGTAAATGCCTGATCACATCCCCGCTTAGTGGCAGCCTGGGGAATGTGTGTGTGCACTGGGGACATGGCTCCATTGGAGGAGCAGTGGCCTTGGTATTCGGTCAAGTTTAAAGCCTGGTGGACAGCGTTTCCTGCAAAAGATGGAAGCGCATGCGGTTTCATGCGGTGCAAAATCCCACCCTGCGTTTCCCTACTTCTAATCGCGATACACTAAAATGCCAGGCTCCTTTCTGGAAATGGTGACAGTGAGTGGATGTGTGGAATCCGTATTGTACAGTCTCCCTGGGCCGTCAGTTTTGTCAGCTTTTACGTCTAGGTTTGTCCATGCGGCGTCCTTTCCCGCCTGCTCATCAGCAGGTGTGTGAGCTGGTTGGAAACACGCCATTGCCTTCCTCCCTCATTGCCTCCCTTTCTCCTTTTCTGCTAATGACCTTTCTCCTGGCCCGGTGTGACCCCACGCCGGTATCCAGCCTGGCCAAGTAGTTAACGTCACATCGACACCCGGTTTGCTGTTGCAGATCCAGAGACTACACAGCTAACTTGGTTGTCTGAGCCCCCTTCGGTCCTTGTGCCCTGGAAGGCACGCCTGTGGAGGGTGTGCAGCTAGACACCTCCTTAGAGACTTCCTGGTGTCTCTGGCGTGGGGAGCCTGTGTGCCTGCACCACTGATGTCCTCAGTGGGTTCACGGCCGTCGAGGCTGGGCCCTGCGTGGCATGAGCACCGTTACTTCGTGCTCTGCTAGCCCGCCTGTCCCCGCAGCGCTCAACACCCCAGGGCCCGGGCCCATGTCAGTGAAATGCAAGTACCGGAGGGACCGTGGCTTCTTTTGCAGCCACGTGTCTGTCCCAGCCTGCTTTTCCTGAGCTGACCCCCTCGTCCAGGGATGGGGAACGTCGGCTCGTGGGCCGTATAAGGCCCTCAAATTCATTTGGTTTGACCCTGCTAAGGCGTTAGGGGTGAGTTCATTAAATGTTTGACCAAATGTAGCAGGCTAATTTTTAAGTTGATAATCTTCTATGGCCCTCGGATGATGTTATAAATATCCAAATGGCCCTTGGCAGTAAAAAGGTTCCCCGCCCCTGCCCTGGTCAATCACTCCCTTGTTCGTTTATTCATTCATTCATTCATTTCATTCATTAAACTTCATCAGATACTCAATGAAGACACTATATGCCAAGCACATACCAGTATAGAGGGGACATGGCATTGAATAAAATAGACAAGATCTCTACTTTCGTGGGTTTTCGAGTTTGGGGAAGACAAATCATGAAGATACTAGTGAACGTGTTCTGATGGCAATAAACACGGCAAAGTGATGATGGGGTTCGTGGGAGCTGCTTTGGGTGGGGCGGTCAGGAAAGGCTGTGCTGAGGAGCTGGCAGAGCCGGGGCAGAGGACGAGAGCGAGCCGTCCACGTGGAGATCTCGGAGGAGACGAGCCCCCCAGGGAGAAGCTGGCCCCGCACTGCACTGCCCACGCACCAGCCTCTAGGACCAGCCTCCGGGAGCGTGTGGCTGTTTCAGCCACAAGTACATCCGCATGTAGCTCCTCGGGTCACCAGCCCCGGGGCGGGACAGATCGCCTCTGTCAGTGCGCTGCCTAAAGCCCGCGACGGTGCCGTGTGTCCAAGTACGGAAAGGCAGCCCGAGCAGACGGGGGCAGTGTGGACACCGCAGGGGCCCGATCCTGTTCACCCTCTGGACAGTCAGCATTGGGGAGTTTTAAGCTGAATGGAGGAGTGATGGGGCTTGTGTGTGCGTGATAGAGTCTCCCCGTTTTTAAGCAAGAGTTCGCTGCTCTGGGAGAAGGAACCGAGGAAGCTGCCGCAGTGAGGTATTCTAATGGAGAACAGTCAGACCTTCAGCTGGAATGGCGGCTGTGGCTGAGAGCACTGGGGGGGGGGGGGGGGGGGGGGCAGGGGAGAGAAGGACCAAGGATTTGCTGGTCACCGATGGGGAAGGACCAGGAGGAACGTGGGGTGGCTGGTGTCCAGGTGGGTCCGGACTCGCTCTGAGGTGCCTCCGAAGGCCTGCGCTCCGAGGGCCTCGCAGCAGCGGACAGAGTCTGGAGGTTGGGAGCCGGCTGGACTGTCTCAGGTATTAGGTTTGGGTCCACATGGGCAGGATTTAAAACTGGGGGATGGGATGGGATTCCTGGGAGAGAAGGAAGAGGTCTTAGGTCATGTGAAACCTAAGATGCTTTACTCGTTCTCTCTGGAACGCACCCCGTCCACCACTGCGCCGAAGCGGTGATGGGGACGGTGATCATGTGCAGGTACCGCCTGCCGAGCCCTTCACATACATCGTCTCCGCCCCGGTCTGCCTCTCTCTGCTGTGTCCCAGCGTCCAGCTCTGTGCACACGCAGCGCGTGTTTGTGGAATGAGTGAAGCCTTTGGTAGGCACTGCCGTTGCCCCCACTTTGGGAAACGAGGCTTAAAAGGTTAAGTGACTTGTCTAAGGGCACAAAGCGGTGGAGCAATGGAGACAGGTTTCAGCCGTGTCATTGACTTCAGAGCTGTGTCTGTAACTACGGACTGCCCCAGCCACTGCCCAGAGGGCTCCTGGCCACCTTCCTGGGGTGAGGAAGTCGCAGACGCTGGAAGCTTCCCTTAGCCCGTTAGCCACACCCAGTCCCCAGCGCTCCACTCTCATGGTACTTGTTTTAGCATCTGTATTAAAACCAATCCGTCATGTGCTGACTCTTCAAATTGAACTATTGCTCTTTCAGAATTTTCTATTTTCCCAAACACGTTGGTAGTGTCCGCTGGTGGAATCACGCACCCGGCTCTTGACTTGTGCCCCTCCCAGGACGCCCACACCACGTCCGCGCGCGCATCAGGTGCTCGAGGAAAGCCTGGGTCTGTCCCCTGGGCCGCCGGCCCGTGCTGTAGGTTTCTTCAGAGGCTGAGGTCTCGCATGCTCTGCATCCTTTATCCCTGTCTCTGGTTCTAAAACCCTTGACCTTGTACCACAGCCTCTCCCAACCCAGGCTTTCCTAAATACAGTATGCCACCTGCACTGCTGTGCCCTCTGCGCCCCCTCTCCCATTTGAGGACAGGTGAACTGATTACCGAGGAGGGAGAATTTTCCAAGCGATCAGGCCGAGTCCCAGCTCTTCCAGATTCCTCTGTAGAGAGAGCTCTCATCTAAACCAGGGATGAGGAATGTCGGGTCCACAGACGGTGTAAGGCTCGAGAAATCATTTGGTCTGGCCCTGCCAAGTCATTAGGGGTGAGTTAATTAAATGTTTGGCCAAATATAGCAGGTTAATTTTTTTTTTTTTTACAGTATGTCACTTTCCTGTATTTCTTCACATTTATTATATGCCTTTTTAAAAAAAATTTATTTCAGAGAGGAAGGGAGAGAGAGAGAAACATCAGTGATTGGCTGCCTCCTGCACGCTCCCCCTACTGGGGATGGAGCCCCCAACCCAGGCATGTGCCCTTGAGCAGAATCGAGCCGGGGACCATTCAGGGCAGCAGGCTAATTTTTAAGTAGATCACTTCCTATGGCCTGAGAATGATGTCATAAATATCCAAATGGTCCTTGGCAGGAAAAAGGTTCCCCATCCCTGATAAACCCTACTGGACATCTATTGTCTGAGAATACCTTGGTTTCTCCACAAATATGTACATTATAGACCTTGATGGGAATTCTTTTTTACTTTGACTCTTGTAGTTGAGTTTAAGTCTTGGGGGAAGAATAACCTCTGTAAATTGCCTTGTTCTATAGTTTTCTTTAAGTTGCTTAGATTTGGATTCAGGCTCTAGCTTCATGAATAGGCAGTGACAGAAACTAAGAGGGAGGGTGACGTGTTTCCGTTCGGTTTACTGATGCCATGAAGCTTACCTGTAAGAATACAAGCAGTCACTAACACGGTGATTATAAAGGACTCTTTTAACTCGTCACGGGAGCTGCGCTTTTTGTCTTGTCTTTGTCATAGCTGACAATGTATTGTGTATCGGCCTCTATTTGGGAATCTAGTATTCTTACATGTCTACTTTTGGCTTGGTTTGAGATCCAAGTTTGTGAATTTTAATTAAATGCTTAGATTTTGCATGTGAAAAATCTTTTGTTCCTGTGTTGCTATGAGCAACAGTTGTTCAAGTTAACCTTCCCTTTTTTAGGGAAGTGTGGACACATAAGATATATGAATTTTCCAGCAGGTTAAAAAAAGTCCTCATTTAGCTTCGTGAATGTTCTGCCTATAAACTAAATGGCTACGTCGGCCATAATTATCTCGGTGAGGGGAAGAATGCAGTGGAAGTGAGTAATCATCCAGCACGTTGACAAAACATTCCTAAAATACTATTCAAATGAGGAAAGACTTTGCTCCTGCGGCTGGGTAGCCAAGCGGCTGGGTAGCCAAGCGCGGAGGCCTTTCCTTTCCGCCAGGCTCTGACGGGGTTTACTGTTGTGGCCCCCGTGGAGCTTGCACAGAAGGCCGTGACTTATCTGAACCGGCCCGACCTCCTCTCTTTCTGGAAACCTGGTCGCCCGTCCTCCCCACCACCTGATCTCATTCCTAAAGACGTCTTTGCCCCGTTGTCATCTGCTTCTTTGCTTTCCACCCCACTTCAGCCTAAATGTTACCCTTCCTGGTGACCCCTGGAGGTGGCTTCCATTTGCCGCAGGTTCTGCTGTGTGAGCCTTTTATTTTTATTTTTACTCCTCTGTGCCGTTCGGACTAGCGGTGTTGACCTAAGTTAGGGTTGGTCCGTTTGAGGGAAATTAGTGCCTTGCCCTGGCCCTGCTAAGGCATGAATATCGCTAGGTAGATTCCAGGGAGTCCCTCTCCAGGAGGCCTGGGAATTTGGCCGGACCATGGCGGCTGGCTCCCCAGTTAGGGGCAGGAGGTCTGGGAGTGGGTTGGTGTAGGGACTGAGCGATAATGTAATCCGCTCTCCCTCTGACAATACGGGGCTCTGCCCAGAAGCGCCCTGTGCCTTCCTGCATTCTCCCTCTCCCACCGCTGGCTCTGGAGCCCTGGTCCTTGCACAGTTTGTAGGAACCGGGAGTCAGCCTTCAGGAGGGGAGTCAAGCTCTTCCTCCCAAATGCATCTCTATTTGCCATACACGTGGTATGTTGGAAAACAGTGGTTTAAAAAAAAACACAGACAAGTCTTAATTTTAAAAATTTAAATTAGATTTTTGTTTTTTGCTTAAATATCAGGGTTTTTTGTTGTTTTTTGCTGCAAAAAGCTATTTGTATCCATTTGACCCAAAGCATGGAGAGGGCTCTAGGGTGGTTACAAGGCTCCTGGTGGTTGCAGGGAGAGGCCAAAGCCAGACCCCGGGGGCGGGGAGGAGCCCCTGGAAGGCCTCCGTGTGCCCCTTTGGAAGAGATGCTGGCCCAGCCCAGCCTGGGGCCGGCCAGCCTGCAGGGGTGAGCCAGGGGTGGCCCACCTTCTTGAGGAGTTTCACCTGCTCATCCAGGAAGAGGTTCCCAGGAAGCGGTTCCCCAGGAAGTCACAGAGCTGAGGGTCTTTGCAGACAGAACCCATGGCCTGCAGCTCCAAAAGGGCCTGGTTCAGGTTCTGCTCTAGGACCCTGGCAGCCGGCTTCCCTGGCGTCCCGAGTTTTGCCCCACTCATCTGGGGTAAGTTCCTGCCATCTTGGGAAGATGTGTGGCCGCCACGCTGGTTATGCGTCTTTAAGAGATGATGCTCAGTGCCCTGGGCTTCTCCTGGGCCCGACTCTCGGAAGAAGGGGCCCATGCCCTCCAGGGCCACGTGGTCCCGGGGGAAATGGAAGCCCAGAGAGAGAAAGGGGTAGGAGGCCTGCAGATGTCAGGCTCCACGTGGTTGCTGCAGCCTCCTTCTGGGTGGGATAGTTCTGGTGAATTTGGGAGCTCATGGTTCCTTGACAGTAAGGAGATAAGCTCAAAAATTGGCGTTGGCTGGTCTCGGAGGCCGAGGATGGCTGAGATGGTTCCAAAGGTGGCAACTGGAGGAGTTTGGAGTGTGGTCGGAGGCTGGAAGAAGGGGCGTCCCTGGGTCTGTTCTGCCAAACACTGTTGAAGCAAGAGACGGATCCAGGGTACCGCGGTGGGGACGAGAGTCACCTACAGTTTTAAACACAGATCTAGTGTTAGGATGTTAATTCTAAAAGGTACTCTGGGATAAGAGTGGGAACGTAAAGTGACCATGTGGTATTTGAGATGGACGTTCTTGAACCATTAAGGAGAGCTCTTATGTGTAAATCATTGCAGACTATGCCTCTTGTATACTAAGTTCACTTCCTTTCTACTATTCTCAGTTCTCGTTCCACGGTTCGTCTTTAACTTCCATATTCTTTATTCTGATATTCATCCATAGTGATAATGATATTGTTCTTAAGCATTCCATCCAAAAAAACTTTTTTTTTTTTTTTAATTCCAGAGAGGAAAGGAGAGGGAGAGATAGAAACATCAATGATGAGACAGAATCATTGATCGGCTGCCTCCTGCATGCCCCCTACTGGGGATTGAGCCCACAACCCGAGCATGTGCTCTTGACTGGAATCGAACCCAGGACCCTTCAGTCCACAGGCCGACGCTCTCCACTGAGCCAAACTAGCTAGGGCAAAAAAACTTAGTAGGTTTTAAAGCAAGTCCCAGTGGAAATGGAAATCACCTGAACTTCTGGTTTCATCAAGATATCAGAGGTGATGTCGGGGGTGCGGGGAATAAGAATCCTAATATATCGTGAAAGGAGAAGATTTGGCTTTGGGTGGTGGGCACACAGTGCAATATACAGATCTTGGAACATAGAGACCCACACCTGAAACATGTATGTTCATGTTGGCCAATGTCACCCCAATCAATTTAATAAATATTTAAAAAGGAGAAGTTTAAAATTATATGCAACAACAACAAAAAATAAAATTAAAATAAAAAATGTATGGAAAAAAAATCAGTGATGTCCTAGCTGTGGAGATGAAGAGTTACCCTTGCAAGTGAAAAAAAGGATGTTTTTACCACTTTAAGATTAAATCCTTCTAAATTAATGAACACTTTGAGGATTGAAAATACAGGAAAGTTGGTTTTCCTTTTCTGGTCTTGAAGAGGAAAATGAAGAACATTTAGTTGGAAACCAGTTATGTTAGAATCGCCAAGGTCAGCTGCCTGAAAGGGGGTGTGTATATAAAAATTTTATTGAAAAAACACCTTTATTCGTGTTAAGTAATCATGGCGCATAGAAAGAAATAGCACAGATTGATAAAGAAAGACGGATGGGTGCTGAGACAAGGTCTCCTCTGTGGCTTCATCGCGGGAAAACACGCATCAGGCACTGATCCCCTCACGTGGTCCGACCTTTGTCACCAGATGGTTTTGCACAAGGGATCTTTCTTAGAGGTGACTTCTGGGGAGTGAGGCTGCGGGTTGGGGAAAAAGACTTCTCTGTGAACTAAGTCTTCATATTCTTTACTTATTGTTGTTGGATGGTTGCTGTTTTTATTCCTGATTTGTATACAGTATTTACAAATGAGTCGAATTACAAAGTCAGTAGGGCAAGCGTGGATTATTCCGTAAACGGTGCTAGTACAGTCGGCCGTCTATTTTAAAAAATGAAACTTGGATTTCTGTGCTTTCCCACGTGCGAGAATTTGTGGCAAGTCAACATGGAAAAACAGGATTTAAGCTATTAGAAAGCTGTCGGTAGGTGGGTGTCCGTATGACATAGTAGCAGGGGTACATTCGACTACAGAAAAACTCGGACGTGACAAAAGGCACAAATGAAAAGACAAAAAACGAGGGGGAAAGCAGTTTGCATATAACCAATAAATTACAGCGGTTAGAATAAAGACCTGGGATCTTCCTACATATATCAACACAGACCAGTCAGGAGGGCGGTGTTTAGAGAAACAAAGCGAGTTTCAGAAGTATATGCATAGTACGTCTACCGTTCATGTAAGAATTAAAACCCCCCACACCTGGAGGATACAACATGTATGGGTGCGTGTGGTCAGGGTGGAAAAGCAGCAGCGATCTACTCTGACATCAGGACAGTAATCCCCTCTGAGGAGGGCAGGGCGCAGGGGCTCCGTCCTAACATCTATATTTCTTTGTGTTTGTAAGTCTGCAGGCAAGAATGGAAAAGCATTACCCAAATTTTGATGTTGCAGACATGGTGTTCATTTGTCTCTGTATTTTTTTGATACATATTAAATATACATTTTGAATTTTTCCACATGCCTTTTGACCGTAGACAGATAGTTTGTGCCTGAAGCTATGAATATAAGGAATGTCCTAGTTTTGAATTTTGGACATTTAAAAAATGTATTGCTGGATTCTGTTTGCCAACATTTTATTTAGGATTTTTACACTTACTTTCAGGAGAATAGTGTAATTTTTTGTCTTCTTTTTTTATTAGATTGTGGTTCAAAGGTTATGCTGATTTCCTAGAAAGAATTTGGAAGCTTTCATTCTTTCTCATGGAACAGCGGAAACGTCGTCATTGAACCGCATGTGCCTGGCAGTTTGGTGGAGCTCACATTTACAACTTATTTGATCTCACTTTTTCAGGGAGGTTCGTTCTTGGATATCTGCATCTTTTGGTATCTATAGGGCTGATTATTATACCACCTGGGCACTCAGCACTGTTTTTCAATTTGCTGGGCAAGATAATCCTTTAATGCTCTTCTCCTTCTACTGCGTCTGTGGTTGTTTTCCTGTTCTCATTTGTGACTTAGCGTATTTGTGCTTCTTTTTTTTTTTCTTTCTAGTTTAGGTCACCTAATTGCTCAGTTACTTGGGTATTTCTTTTTAAAGCATCCAGCTCTTGAATTTATTGTTATTAACTACTGTTTTTATAATTTCGTAGTTTTTGTTTTTATATTTTTTCATTCCTGCTCTTTCATTTTTGGGTAACTATTTGAAATTGCTTATTTTATTTTGTTATTATTTATTGATATTAATAGTTAAGTATTTTAAATATTCTTTTGATCTGATGGGGTTCAGGACATATTATTCCAACATAGTCCTTCCTCCCCAACTGTCTGCTCTTCATCAAACCTTCATGAAAAATACTCAGGTCTAACTGTTCCTTTGGGTCTTCTTTCCTTATGAAGGCTCCGGTGTTACATACAACTTATTAAATAAATAAACGTGTACTTTCTCCTGTTAATCTGTCTTTGTCAGTTTAATTTCCAGTCCTAGCCGGGGACCCTGATGGGGGTGGATTAAAACTCTTTCCTTCCCTCCTGGTCACTGATGACTGCTTTACTTGTCTCAGAGCTTCTGATACGTTACAGTTTCATCGTTGTTTTGTATTTATTCATCAATGTTTGGTTTTGAATTCCTCTTTTTGCCAGACTTTAGAATGTGAGGTAGCACAAAGGTCTCCACAAAGCATAGAAATGAGTCGACGCACTAAATGTTCCTGATGGAATGTTTGCTCAAAGAAATTGTCCCAAGGGCAGAAACTGTCCCCAGTGCTACGCCCCTGCCCTGGGATTGGAGCTGACCACGGTGGTGACGTGACGGCTGCTTTTCCTGTGTGTTGGGATTGGGGAGGGGTAAGGCTGGTCTCCAGCTGCAGGCTTTCCCTCTCAGACTTCCTCATGCTCAGGATCGAAGCTCTCACACGAAACAGGCATGTTTCCTGGGGCCCAGGTGCAGGTGCATCCTCAGGTTCCGCCAGTTCTGTTTTCAAGTTCAAGGGCACTGTGGAACCTGCCTTCACATGCTGAGTTCAGAGGATGACAGACAGTTTTAGCTGCCTATGGGTGCTCCCTACCAACGTCCTGTTTTGGTATCAGAGCCTATGAAGCACTGTCTTCATAATTATTATATTGTTGTATTTATTATATAAACATGTAATATATGTTATTGTGTTATAGTTCATAATTATTGAAATATTTTTCATTTGATGTATTTTAAAAATGAATGCTAAACATTTTGTAAATGCTAATATTAGTGAAAAACATGATGAATCCTTCCCTTCAGTCAAATACTTACTTGATTTAGGGCAGTTGCTTATGTGTTCAGTTGTGAAAGAAAATGAGAGCTATTTATGTTACCTAATATTGCTCTAAAATTTTGTAAGATTGTCTAGGGCTTTTGCTTCTTCCTGCTGCCCCCATGTAAACCTGTTCACGCTCAGCGTAGTGTGCCTTTTTCGGAGTGTTTTCCTTCTTGTTTGACCCTCCTCTGGTCTGAAGGCATCCCTGTGGTCAGTGCTCCAGCAGGACCCATGCTCTCCCACAGCCCTGCCTGCGAGGTAGGAGAGGGAAGTAACACCCGCGGGCCCAAGGGGAAGCCTTCAGGACTTTCTAATGATGCATCTGCTGGCGCGATGGCAGGTGCTGGCCCTGGACCGCCCAGGCTGGACCAGGGTGGGCCCCGCACCTCACCGGGCGAGGCCAGGGCGCAGGATCTAAGGTACCCACTGTCCGCTCTTGTGGGTGCGGGTGCGGGTGCGGGTGCAGGTCACCATTGCATTGCGAGGTTCTAAGGCCAGAGCCTCCTCAGATTTTCGGCCCTGGACCCCTGGCTCACCTTCGACCTGTGAGTTCCTCCCCCGTCCGCTCCTTCCTGCTCTGCAGACCCTGTCTCCTGAGCCTCCTTTCCTCAGAGCCACTGAGAAGCCGCCAGTTGTCCACTCGGATGGCGTTTGCCCACTTCTGACCAGAGCTGGGTGAGCACCAGGTATTGTCATGCACCGTTTGTGGGTGAGGCCCGTGTTCCGTGCTCCTCTCCCGGGATTGTGTGTTCACAGGTGGAGACGTGCTGTTGGGAGCTTCCTGTAGATTTAACCCCCGGGATCCTGTTAGGGCGAGAAGGGTCAGATGCGATGAGCCTTGTTCTGCAGGCATCTGGGCTCCTTAGAGTATTCAGGACCTGCCTCACAGTGTGATTGGTGGTGGACACGCAGTGTTCTCTCCACCCACTCCTGCCACATCCAAGGCCAGTAAAGCTAGGGGCTGCTTAGGAATAGCAGCGGAGCTGCTCGGGATGGGATGGGAGCCAAGTCCTTAGAACCTCCCGGGATTTGCACGTTAATGTTTTCAGGTCAGAGGACAGAGTAGCTTTTGCATCTCACCAGGTTGAGTGAAGATGAAGCATTACTGATCTGGAAAGTCTTCTGCAGCCCATGTAGACACACACTAGTTTATTTTTACTTTGTGTGAGAAAGGGGAGGGAATTGTAATTAGGAAGCAGAATGCTATATCAAAATTCTCTGTTATTTACTACTACACTGGAAGATTAGTTGCATTTTGAGTAGGTGCAGGGTTGAATGTTTTGAATTTATTTTTATTTAATCAAATTTCCCAGTCTTTCCCTTTATGCTTCTGAATTTTATAAATGCCTTGAAAGGCTTCCTCTATGTGAAGATTATGAAAATACTCATGTTATTTTCTTCTAGTATGTTTTAAAAGGAATTATTTTTTACATTTACTCTTCAAATCAACAGGAATATTTTTCCCCGTGACCATTGAACATAGTCCAGGCCATACTCTCCCCTTTCCTTGGCAGACCAGTCTGCCTTCGGGGCGTGTGGACGCTGTAATTTCCCGAGGTCCATACTTGTTACCTTTGTATCATCAGGGCCAGCCAAAATGCTTGCCACCTGTGGAGGGCTGTAGTTATTGAATGGCTTGGTGAATATTTGTGGGTGAATGTACTTCTGTCCTAGTTCCTGTATTCACAGTGTGTCCACATGGACATCCAGATGTGACCTCCAAGATAACATATTCCAAAATAGTCTCAGGTAGTGGACGTAGTACAGTAGTCCCCCCTTATCTGCCATTTCGCTATCCATGGTTTCAGTGACCTGCAGTCAACTGTGATTTGAAAATGTTAAACGGAAAATTCTAGAAATAAACAAATAATCAGTTTTAAATTGCACACCATTTTGTGTAGTGTGATGAAATCTTATGCTCTCCCGGTGCGATGTGAATCATCCTTTGTCCAGTGTATCCGAACCGTATACATTACCCACCCATTAGTCACTGAGAGCTGTCTCAGCTATCAGATATTTAGAGAGATAGATAGATAGATAGAGAGAGAGAGAGAGAGAGAGAGAGAGAGGCCACATTTACGTAACTTCTATTAAGATATATTGTTATAATTGGAAAACTATAGTATAGATAGGGGTCAGTACTGTCCATGGTTTCAGGCATCCACTGGGGATCTTGGAATGTATTCCCTGCAGATAAGGGGGGATAATATCTAAACAAGATTTTTAAGATATATTTTTATTGATTTCAGAGAGGGGAGAGAGAGAGAGAGAGAAACATCAGTGATGAGAGAGAATCACTGATCGGCTGCCTCCTGCATGCCCCCTACTGGGGATCAAGCCCGCAACCAGGCATGTGTCCTGACTGGAAATTGAACCATGAAACCCATCCACTGAGCCATGAAAACAAGATGCTTTGTATCTTAGGAAGAACAAGGTGAGGTGTGGATTGTTAACCTTTTAGTTGGGCAGAGTAGGAATTGAGTGGCTGCACCCGAAGGTGTCCCTGAGGGGTCGGTGGGACCTGGAAAGGGCTTTCTTTGGGCTTGTCTCAGGGTTTTGATCATCGCTTTAAGTTCAGTCTTCTTTACCACTATCTTAGAGGAAAGTGTGTGCTTATCAGACTTGCAGATAGGATAAAGCGGGGCAAGATAAAGCACACGACAGAATCAGTTTCCTAATGTATTGTAGACTTGGTTGAAGTGATGCACTAAATGAAGTCGAATGCAGCAATGCAAGGCCTAGCGTTAGAATCTGAACGTCTGCTGTGTAAGTACAGCACTGCCTGGTGGAAATACCAGGGGACAGGACTGCAAAGTTTTCATGGATAACTTGGGCTCAATAGAAGGAAACAGCCGAAACCGGTTTGGCTCAGTGGATAGAGCGTCGGCCTGCGGACTCAAGGGTCCCGGGTTCGATTCCGGTCAAGGGCATGTACCTTGGTTGCGGGCACATCCCCAGTAGGGGGTGTGCAAGAGGCAGCTGATCGATGTTTCTCTCTCATCGATGTTTCTGACTCTCTATCCCTCTCTCTTCCTCTCTGTAAAAAATCAATAAAATATATTTAAAAAAAAAATAGAAGGAAACAGCGCGACTCGGCTTCTGGAAATGCGAAGGGGCTCTACGTGATCGGGAGAGTGAATTCTGTTTTTTCCTGTGACACTCTACCTGGCTTATATTTGTCATTGGTTTAGGGATCCTAGTCACCTGGAGCTCATTCAGACTCAGAGCGTAGGGGATGGGGAGAAGGTGGGTGCTCAGCCTGAAGAAGAGTGTCTGGGGGTAAGGGGGTGGGGAGGTGTCTCACATCTGGGTGATCATATCATTTACGGTCCAAACCAGGGCTCTGAGAGTGAACGAGTGAACTGCTGGCAATCATGCTGGGTTGCTGGGCATGAACTAGGACCGTCCTGGGCAAATGGGAACGTATGGTCACCTGATGACAACAGTCTTCAAATACGTGAAGGTCTGTTATGTCAAAGAAAGCTTAGACCTCAGCCGCGGGAGAGACACAGCTACAAGACAGGCATCTTTTTCCTTATGAGGAGCCACCGTCTGATTGTTCTTGAAGTAGGGACTGGGTTGCCTGGCAAGGTGGTATGTTTCCCATCACTGCAGATGCCAAGAATTCGTGTAGCTGCCCTTTCACAGTCTCGATAATACACAGCTTAGGTGAATCAGTTTGTACAATCTATCAAATATTTGTGTACGTGTCCGTTCCAAGCACTGTGCAGATGCCCGTCTTCTCATTCCCTGTAGCTTAACCACTTGTGTGCTCCCGGCCCGTGCCCTTCACAGAGAAGGCCGCGCTCCAGGTCTCTGGGGGCCTCTGTGACAGACCCCCTCCTTTGATCTTCTGTGGCAGTTGCAGGGGCGTCCGTTCTGTGTGGGGCAGAGCCCCCTCCTGCATTCAGCAGAGCGCAGGGCCGCAAGGCCTTTGTCTCTGGCCTTTCCCCTCTGTCGGCAACTGCTCTCCTCTTGCCCGGGGGCCTACGTCCACGCCGCTGTAGCCTCTCCCGCCGCTGCCTTGTTCACAGAGCATCTTTCTGTTCCTAAGCGCCTGCGTTTTTATCTTCATTTCTGTGAGGCCTGGATTGTATGCTCCATGAGGATGCCCCTTTTCATCTTCAGGGCAGAGCAATCTCTCCAACGTTCGGGGACATGAACTCGGCTCCGTTCCGTCTCGACGTGTTGCCTGGGTCCTTCCTTGGCGTCCCCAGGGCACCGGTGTGCGTGCGATTCTCGGGAGCCCGTTGAGTCCTTTACAGCGGCTCCAAGAGGCAGGTGTGACTGTTTCCATTTTGTAAATGAGGTTTAGAACGGGGACCTAGCCAGGAGGTGGGTGTCTAAGCGGGTTCCAAACCCAGGTCTTTGCATGTGTCCATGTGTTTATTCATCCCCTGGCGCCCGAGCCTGGAGGTGCGAGGCATCGGAACGGATTCATAAGTCACCTTTCCCCTCCCCAGACACTCATGGTGGCCACAGTGGGCATTTCCTGTGCTTCGGGCTGCCAATTTGTTCCTGCCTGGTCAGTGAGACAGGCCCGCCCCTGCTGCCATGCCGTTTGGACTCTAGAGCATTAAACTCATGTAGAGCAGCAGTTCTATACAGGTGTATAATTCATTCTTCACTGCAGAGCAGCAGAAGCAACATTTAAATGGAAACCTGAAGTGTAATAGGAGTGAGCTAGGAAGGGGATGAGATGGGACCATTTGTGGGGACAGAGAAGAGAGAGCATGTGTTGAATCTCCACACAGAAAGTTGATGCCCTGGCGGCTCGGAAAGAATCAAGAGAGAGAGAGGGGGAGAGAGAGAGGGGGAGAGAGAGAGAGAGAGAGAGAGAGAGAGAGAGAGAGAGAGAGAGAGAAGAAAGATGGGAGAGAAAAGAGGCGGCTTGATACAGGATTGGAGAGTTAGGCAAAGGCTAGATCAAGGTCATGGTAGTTTAACCTGAGTGCATGTTTTTTCCTTTCCTTTTGATGTTATTTATTTTTGGAATAGGTAAAAGTATCACATAAAATTATTTTCAGGAGATAACAAAGGGTATAGCACTGTTATCTCCTTCCTATCTCTGAGACATCATGCTTCCATTCCCTGTTTATCCTCCCACAGGTGTTCTGTGCACCTACAGGAAAATACACAACTCTTTGTTTTTCATCACCCTTTTGAAACAATAGTAAAATATCATATGCCTGTTCTACGTACCTTACTTTTCTCAGTTAATGTGTGTTAGATACTATTCCATGGTGGTATAGAGCTGTCTCATTGTTTCTTTTGGCTGCATATTCCATTGCAAATATGTCCTCTAGATCAGCCAGTCTACGGGAAGTGGAAAACAGAGTGAGAGAGAAGGGCAAGATGGTAGATAGAGGTAGAAGATAACTAGTGAGCCATTTCCGTAGTTAGGGCAGGAGGGTGTGTTGACTTCGCTCAGAGAGTGGCAGTGAAGACGGAGATGAAGTAGCTGTGTATAAAAGAGACTCAACACTAGGCAACAAGAGGATCTGTGGATCGATGGGGTGTTAGGGGTGAAACAGAGGGGTGACTTCCAGCCTTTCAGGCTTGAGCAGTTGGGTAGATGATGATGCCATCTAGCGAGTTGGTTAATTCTAAACGAAGGCCCAAGTCAAGCTCAATGGCAGACCTGTTGAGTTGAAAGCATTTGTGAAACATGCAGGTGGAGATGTGGAATGGCCATTTGGCTATTGGAGTCTAGTCTCAAGAGACAGGGTTAGTCTGAAAACGTAAATCCGGGAGATGTTATTGTGGAGCAATGCACTTCTATGACAGTGGTAATTAAACTTTTGGGAATGGTTGAAATCATCCTGGTCAGTGACCTAGTCAAAATGTCCATGTGGCGGACCATGCTTAAAAAAGGCATGTCCCGCCCTAACCGGTTTGGCTCAGTGGATAGAGCGTCAGCCTGTGGACTGAAGGGTCCCAGGTTCGATTCCGGTCAAGGGCATGTACCTTGGTTGTGGGCACATCCCCAGTAGGGGGTGTGGTGTGCACGAGGCAGCTGATCGATGTTTCTCTCTCATTGATGTTTCTGTCTATTCCCTCTTCCTTCCTCTCTGTAAAATATCAATAAAATATATATATATTTTTTTAAAAAGGGCATAGTCTTTCAGAAATCGACATACAATTCTGTAGGGCTGTTATTGAAGCCTACTGAATGAGTTTGTAGAGAGCATTACAATTTGTTGTTTGTTAACAACAATTAGCACATTAGTGGAGTTTTCTGAGGAATTCAGTTCAGGAGTCTGCCAAGAAGTTGGCTGCCACACAACTCTGCAAAGCTCGTCTATGCCCAGTGCCGAGCAGATGGCTCGGAGTTAGTGGTTTTCTCCCCGTCACTCCTTCACTCACTGAACGCAGACTGAGCAGGCCTGGCTTCCTGTCCAGCGCAGTGTTCGGGGCACGTTCACGTTCAGCGTTGTTTTGGGGTAGTCATTGTTTCCAGTGGCTTCTTTTGCTTCCTAGTGATTAATTTCAGTTAGCTGAGTGTCATTATCTTTAACTCAGTCCTCCGAGTTATTTTAGCTCAATGTAGTGACACATGTTCACAACAATGGTATTTTTTTACCCAGGATTTTCTGTTAACAAAACTTCAGACATGCGTGAATTGTGGTTAAAATATAAAACATCCCATACATATGCATACTCTAAACAGGGAAATATATAGAATGGTCTCCCAAGACTTTTCTTATATAGTCACATGTTACTGTTAGTACTGAGCTATTTTTCCACCGAAGAGTAGAAATGGTGGGCGGAGGAGATGGCTTGTAAGGAATTTAGGTTCTTTAAAGTGGTTACAGTCAAAGAAATGTCAGAGACCTTGGCTTACCTAGTGTGGTGGCCATCAACTCTGACCTAAGGGTTAACTTAAAAAGATGATACAGGCTTTGTTCTTACCCTAGAAAGAAACAAAACAAAAATACTTTAGAAATAAAAGACATTATGAAACAAAAACATTATGTAACTATTTAAGAACTATGAATACTATGGTAGTTAAAGTATAATAGTTTCATAAGAAAAGTAGTATCGTAGATGCTAAGCTTATTATTTTATAAACATTCCTTCTTTTCACTCTTAACTTTCTAAGATGCTTTTTATTTTAACCATATTAAAACAGACCCCTTTCTCACAACACAGTAATAGTAAAAACAAACTCCCTAATAAAAGATTTGGGCAGACTCTTGACCAAAGAAGATATGTTAATGGAAGATAAATGCACGACGGATGCTCACCGTAGTCCCCAGGGAACTGCAAATTGAAACCACAATGAGATACTATTACACAGCTATGGGAATGGCTAAATAAAAAAACAGACAAGCAAAAACTTGATAATACCAAGTGCTGGTGAGGATGGGGAGCTTCTGGAACTCGAACACATTGCTAGTGGGAATGCAATGTCGTACAGCCTACTTTGGTGAAGAGTTTATTCTACCTTTACCTCTCAACCCAGCAACCCTACGCCTAGGTCTTTACTCAAGAGGCATGAAAACCTGCCATCCTCCATTACCGCATGAATAAGCAAACTGGCACGTCTGTGCCAAAGTACTATCAGCAGAAAAGCAACACACTATTGGGACAACATGGATGAATTGCAGATGTATTGTGCTAAATCACTGTTTCTCAACCTTCTTATTATTCACCCCCCATCCCTTTTACATATTTTCCCCTCTAATTGTCCATTGCCCTCATGAATTTTTTTTTAAATACATTTTTATTTATTTCAGAGAGGAAGGGAAAGGGAGAGAGAAACATCAATCCATGATGAGAGAGAATCATTGATCAGCTGCCTCCTGCACTCCCCCTACTGGGAATTGAGCCCACAACCCTGGCATGTGCCCTGACCTGGAATTGAACGTGACCTCCCGGTTCATAGGTCGACGCTCATCCACTGAGCCACGCTAGTGGGCCAGGCTAGTTGCCATTCTTGAACAGGAAACACTATCAGCAGAGACAGATCCGTGGTTGCCAGGGGTAGAGGAGGGTTGACTGACCCCCTGGGCAGATGTGGGAATTCAGGGAGGCGATGGAAACGTTCTGTTTCTTGACTGGAATGGTAGTTGCGTAGTAGTACGCATTTGTCAGAATTCATTGAATTGTCCCCCCAAAGGGTGAATTTTATGGTGTTTATACCTTTAATAAGCCTGACTTTTCCAGAGTGGTCTGGGTCAAATCTGAATAGTAATGGGAGTGAGAATGTTGGAAGCATCTATCACCAGATGTGGTCTGTATGATGAAAGAGTCACATCTACACTAATAAAAGAGTAAGATGCAAATTGACTGTACCTTCATGACGCCCACCAGCCAATCAGGAGTGAGTATGCAAATCAACCCAACTAAGATGGAGGGCTAATTTGCATACACAGGCGCCAAGGGGCCAGGGGCATTCTGCACTGCCCCAGCCACTCTGGGCCTCTGGGCAGCATGGGAAGGCGAAAAGGCGGCTCCGGCAGAGTGAAGGTGGTGCCGGCAGCCAGGGGAAGGAAGGCCTGTCCTTGCACGAAACTTCGTGCATTGGGCATCTAGTATAAATCATAATAAAGCAAAAAACCTTCAAGGAAACACACACACACACACACACACACACACACACACACACACACACATCACACTTGAAGGGGCAGTGAGAGAATCGTGTAAATGGGGTGTCTAAGGTGTGGGGCCCGGCCCCTGAGCACAGAGGCCGGTCTGGACTCCTGGGGCTGGAAGTCCTGTTTCCTGGGGAGTTGCTGAAGCCACATTGAGATGTAATCTGCATAAAGAGAAAGGCCCGAAGCAAAGCTGCCCCTGTTTCTCAGTGGGAGTGGCTTGTTGTTTTCATGTGACTTCTAGTCGAAGTTCCCCAGTCTCTCTGGCAGCCAACAGGGGAACATGTCTTAATGCAGCACTTGCTTTTTTACAGTTAGAGCTGACTTTTCTCCCTTCCTGCCTGCTCCAGTGAGTGTGCCCTCCTCTCGCATCAGGAGGAGCCTGGAGAGAAACGGGTGGTGGAAATACAGGTTTGGCCTTTGGAATACCTTGAACAAGCCATTTGAATTTGTAGCTGTTGCCAAGAAATGGAGTTTCCTCCTCCATTAAAGTTCTTCTGTATAATCATTGTAAGCATCTGACTCCGATGCCAAATGTTGTATTTTAAACGATCTGGTGACAAATGAGCTATTTTTCCCCTCTGAAAGCCCTTACTGTACTGTCGGATATTTCGGGCAGTTCCCACAGAGTGGTATAAGGAAATGCTGCTTCTTGTAATCTCTGTACCACAGTGGTAGGTGCCGGGCCTGTGGAAAAGGCTGTCGCCCACTGCACAGATCAGGACCCCGCCCTACGGGCCGTATCCTGGTGTCTCGGAAAGTCACGAGGAGATGCTGACCTCAGTCACCACAGAGACACGGATTCTTGTCAGTGCTGCTGGTGGATATTTACCAACAAGTGGGGTTAGAGAACACTTTTCTAGAAACACAGAGGATACAAATGAAACTGAAGATACTCGGTCTTCACACCTAACCACTGTTCCACTGACCTAAGGGCCCCCGGCCCCCTAACCTGTCACCGGCCGCCTCAGCACAGGTGCTCCTGTGAGACATCTCTGGTGATGTTGGCCTTCCTGGGCTGAGATGGTGCCTGCCCGTTGTTTTTTGTGAAGTTACTTTTCTCTTCCCGCTTCGCAGACTCTCCCTTTGGGACAGAGGCCACCATGTACAGCCCTCACTTAGGGAGCTGGGAGTGATGTTCTACCTCCTTGAGGGGGAAGTATGAAGTAAATGTAAAGCAGCATTTTTGTAAGCTAGCAGTGGACAATTGGAAAACCGAAATTGAAACAGTACCAGGGAGAGGGCTTGGGGTGAAAGAAGGTGAAGGGATTAGGCCTAAAACAGGTGGACACAGACAGCAGTGGGGACAGCCGGAGGGACAGGGAGTTGGAAGTAGGTGGAGGTGGGCACAGGGGGAAAATGGGGATGGAAAGAGACTTTGCTTGGGGTCAGTGGGCTCACAATACCTTGTGCAGGCGATGTGTTGTTGAGTTGTACACTTGAAACCTGCATGGTTTTGTGAACCAATGTCACTCCAATGAATTCAATAAAAAATAAAATAAAAGTCTATAATCATAAAAGGGTAGTATGCTAATTAGACTGGACGTCTTCTGGATGTCATTCTGGATGTCCTTCCTGACCAAGAGGGCAGCCAGCCCGGGTCCCTGGTGCCTGCGGGCGGCTGGGAGGAAGCAGCTGGGTCGCAGGTGCCTGCCGGCGGTGGAGGAGGGAAGCCCGGGTCCTGGGTGCCTGAGGGAAGCCGGTGCCAGCGGGAAGCCGGTGCCAGCAGCCGGGGGAAAGAAGGCCCACTCTTGCACAAATTTCATGCGTAGGGCCTCTAGTATCCTTACAATAGCTTAAAAAAATGAAATACTTAGGTGTAAACCTCATGTACATGAAACTGTAATCTTTAAAATGCCTAAACTCTGATGTAGGAAATCAAGAAATACTTAAATCAATGGGGAGACATATTCGTGGGTAATAACAAAAGGAACACAATAAGGTGAACACACAATTAAAATTTTTAATTTGCCCATGAGGATGGCTTGCTCATGTGTAATGACTGCTCTGTAGTCTCGCCTCCCGTAGATCCCGGGGTGGCATTGGTGTGTGCCCATTTTTCTCTTCTATGGACGATGCCGTGAGCATTTTCACATGGCTCCTCAGGCACGTGTGCCGAGCACACGCAGCAGAGTGTCCGTCTAGGAGTGGATTTGTTGGGTTGTATGGTTGCAAAGGCTGCCTTGCTTTGTAAAGCCAACTTTTCAAAAGAAACTTGCTTTTTAAATGATTTTCATTTGGGCGGGTTGGAACCGGTGCCCCACTGCGTTTTAATGCCCCATTTCCCTCGTTATCAATGGGGTTGAGCATAGCTTTGTATGTTCTGACCATTTTTTTCCTTTTTCTTTGAAATATTTGGGCGCATTGTTTGTTTGTTTGTTTTTTGGGTTCCTCATCTTTCTAATGGATTTTTTTTATATATATATATATATTTTATTGATTTTTTACAGAGAGGAAGAGAGAGGGATAGAGAGTCAGAAACATCGATGAGAGAGAAACATCGATCAGCTGCCTCTTGCACACCCCCTACTGGGGATGTGCCCGCAACCAAGGTACATGCCCTTGACCGGAATCGAACCTGGGACCCTTGAGTCCGCAGGCCGACGCTCTATCCACTGAGCCAAACCGGTTTTGGCATCTTTCTAATGGATTGATAGTTTTTTATTAATTGTGAAAAGTCCTTTATATATTTTAGAAACAAATCCTTGTGACATTTATATGCTGCAAATATCTCCTCCCAGTTTGTTGCTTTTTAAAAAATATTTATTTTCCTCGTGGAATTTTTTAAAAATTGATTTCCGAGAGGACAGGAGAGGGAGAGAGAGATAGAAACATCATTGATCAGTTGCCTCCTGCGTGGCCCCTTCTGGGGATTGAGCCCACAACCTGAGCCTGTGCTCTGACCGGGAGGGTTTTTTAAAAATTGAGCCTCCTGGAATTTTTGATGACTAGCGGTTCTTAAGTTAATATAGTCAGATCTGCCCATCTTCTGGAAGACTGTCCTGAAGTCACCAGGTATTCTGTTACGTCATCTTGGTAAAGCTTTAGAGGTTTGCCCTTCACATTGGGGTCTTCACATCACAGGGGCTTGGTTTTGAGTATGGGTGGGGGAGGGGACCACTTTCCCTTTCTCACATCTGTCTAACCCAGTGGTCGGCAAACTCATTAGTCAACAGAGTGGCAAACCGCGAGCCGCATGTGGCTCGCGAGCCGCAGTTTGCCGACCACTGGTCTAACCTGTCGCCACGGCCTGTGTATCAGAAACCCCAACGTTTCCTGCCGCAGTAATGATTCTCCTCCACGTCAGTTTCTGTATATCAAATGTCAGTCTCTGTGCGGGTCTATTTTTGTGTTGCTATGCAATTCCTTTATTCCATTTATTCAGTTCTGTCACCATTATCACACTGACTGTCTCACACATTATAGTTTTATAGCAAATCTTAATATTTGGTAGGGAAAGTCTCCTAGATTATTTATATGAAAACAATGATAACACTTGCAAATAATGGCACTCTTGTTCTTCCTTGCTTATCCTTAATCCTTTTATTTCTTTTTCCTGCCATATGTCCTGGCTTGGACTTGGAATACAGTGTTGAATTGAAGTAGTAATAATGGGCATCTTTGTTTTGTTCTAAATCCTACAGGAAACGCGTTCAATGTAAATAGGTATTTTGTAGACTCCTTTATCAGGTTAAGGAAGTTCCCTTCTGTTCCTAGCATGCTGAGTTTTGTTTTTTTTAAATGATGTTGAATTTTGTCAAAAGGTTTTCTGTTCTTTTTGAGATAATCAAATGATTCTTTTCCCTGTGAATGGCATGAGTTACATTAATTGATATTTTAATGTTAAGCCAACCTTGTATTCCTGGGATAAACCCAAGTTGGTTATGAATTATTATTATTATTGCCAGAGTTTGGTTTGCCAGTACTTTTTAAAAAAGGATTTTAAATGCCATTTACATAAGATACACTCTTATTTCATGGATGTGAAATTTTCTTCTTTTTAGGTGGCCGATAATGATTATAAAATGTTTTAGATTGTAAAATATATTCTGGTTTCAGAGATCTTAAAATACCTTAAAATGTATGTCTTAGTGCCAAGTAAATTGTCCTCTTGCTTCGTGTTTTATATCTGTGTCTGTAAGTGAACTTGACCTACAATTGTCCTTCCTCTTTCTTGTCAAATTTTGGTATTAAGGTTATGCACCACGCATGATAAAATGAGGTGAGGAATGCGCCCGCATTTTCTGTACTATTGAGTAATTGATGTAATATTGGCTTATTTCTTTCTTGACTCTTTGGTTAAACAACCCTGTAACACCATATGGGTGCAGCATTTTAACTGCTGGTATAGTTTCTTTAATGCTTATGAAACTTGAGGTTTTCTATTTCTTCTCATTCAGTTGGTTTGAATTTTACTTTTTAGAAATTTTTTCATTCTATCCATATGTTCCGATTTGTTAGCATAAAGCGATTTAGGATAAATTTTTATGTTTAATGTAAGTAGCATCTGTAGTTGTCTCCTCTTCATTTCTGCCACTGTCAGTTTATATTTTCATCCTCCCCCCCCCCCCCAACTGTTCGTTAGAGTTAGTCAGTTTTGTTTTTCCCCCCAAAGAAGTGAGTTTTGGTATTGGCATTGTCCACTCTCGTGATCTGTGTGTTTTTTGTTTGTTTGTTTGTTTCATTATTTTCTGCACCTATTATTTCCGTACTTCTACTTTGGGTTGACTTTACTTATTAAAAAAAGAAAACTTCTTAAAGGGACGCTTAACATATCAGATTTCAGTCTGTTCTTTTTAAAAATGCACTTACTAGGTAGTAAATCTACGTGGTGCTGTGCGTGAAACCCGAATATTTTTCATGCAGGCTTTTCTGTATTATTGTTTTACGACTTTAGTTATATCTAGCTATTTTCTTTTCTCTTACCCGTGACTGTTCAGAAGTATCCTGCTGGATTTTCCGACAGCCCATTGTCATTGGTTTTGATTCTGATGTAGGTGAACGGGATTCAGAGAACGTGTGTGTCCCGTGCCCGTCCTTTGACTTTGCGGAAACGTGCGCGCTGGCCCGGCACGTGGCTGTCGTGGTGAGGACTGCGTGTGTGCTGGAGCCGTGTGTCTCCGCAGGCAGCTGGCACAGCGACTCCCCCACGGAACTGGAGGTCACTGCTTCAGAGGGAAGTGGCCCTGTCCCCCACAGACGGGGGCACTAACGCAGGTTTGCTGCCGTTTCATGGGCGGGAAGGCATGGACTCACACAGGAGTCATACATATGAACGACTGGCTTAGAGCTTCTCCAGACTTCCAAGGATACGTTGGGGAGTGACTGTGGTTAGTGTACACAAGAAGCACTCTTTTCAGTACGCAGACACTGAGAGGTGAAATGATTGATGTGACCCTCCGAGAGCAGCTTCGGAAAGGAAAGGCACATTGCTTTCCTGATTTAGGCCCCTGTGCTTTCCTTCCGAATACTGGAGTGTGACCGCGTCGTGAAAGCAGCACATTGTCAGCTCTCACCCTTTCCAGCCCGAGTTCAGAGTCTCACCCTAGAGTCAGGCGGACTGACTGCGCATCTGGCCTCCTCTACTTAGCTGCTTCCCTTCCTGTGCCTCAGTTTCCTGGAACGAGGGTGCTGGTTGTACCCACAGCATGTTGTTATTTTGGAAGCAAAATCGGGTCGTCGTGCTCCTAATAATAGCAGCCGATAGAATGCAGCATTCACGCTGCGCCTCACACCGCCGTGAACATTTACCACAGGTTAAACTTCACCCTGAAGTGTACTGTCAGTATCCCCGTTTTACTAGCCGGTGTGCCGGGGCTCAGAGACAGAGGGAGCACCAGAGCCCTGCCAGAACGGCTGACCTCTGTTGCTGAAGGGGGATCCTGACCCGAGTGAACCCTCCTCCTGAGGATGGGCAGGTTTGCGGGGAGCCCCCTGGGGGAGGATGAACGGGAAGAGGAATGGTTTCTGAAGGATTTCAGGGCTGTTAAGGATCATCTGATTTCCATTCTCCATGTGTTAGTTCAGGTTGCCCTATCAAAATCCCACTCACTCGCCGAAACCGGTTTGGCTCAGTGGATAGAGCGTCGGCCTGCGGACTGAGGGGTCCCAGGTTCGATTCCGGTCAAGGGCATGTACCTTGGTTGCGGGCACATCCCCAGTAGGAGGTGTGCAGGAGGCAGCTGATTGATGTTTCGCTCTCACCGGTGTTTCTGACTATCCCTCTCCCTTCCTCTCTGTAAAATATCAATAAATATATTTTTAAAAAAAAATCCCACTCGCTCGAGAGGCTAGAAGTCCAAGATGAGGGGCTGGCCCTTTGATTCCTGGGGAGGGCTCTCTCCCTGGCTTGCAGACGGCCACCTTCTCCCTTGTCCTCATGTGGCCTCTGTTGGTGAGTGTGCATGGAGAGAGAGAGAGACCTCTCTTCTTCTAAGGCCACCAGTCCTCCAAGATGAGGGCTTCCCCCTGATGACCTCATTTAACCTTCATTAACTCCCACACACCCATTTCCAAAACCCAGTCAGATTTGGGTTCAGGACTTCAACATATGAATCTTGGGGGCACACAGTTCAGTCCATAGCACCCACAACCACCCTGAGGGACAAATATGACATCTTCTGCTCCCAGTAGGTTCTCTGCTACCTTCTAGTGTGTGTCAGCCTTTTTAAAAAAAGCCCTGGCCAGTGTGGCTTAGTTGGTTGGTCACTGTCCTATGTCCCCGCAAGGTTGCAGGTTTGATTCCTGGTCTGGGTAAATGCCTGGGTTGCAGGCTCGATTCCTGGTGGGAGGCATGCAGGAGGCAGCCAGTTGGATGTTTCTCCTCCTTCCTTTCTCTCTAAAATTCAGTGAAATACATTTTTAAAAAAGGTATTACCAGAATGATTAGGTTCACATACGTGCCACCAACAGGCTTATGTCACAGCATTTGTGTAGGCAGTGAGGTAGTCTTGTGTTGCTAAAATAAGGCGTGGCATTGCCGTGGGGACCGGGGGTGGGGTGGGGTGGGGGACCGCTCTCCGTGCATCATTAGGTGGACGTACACATCTGATACCTTCCATTTCATGTCAGACATTTGTGAACAAGTCCATCAGTCTGGTATCGTTGGTTGAACAGATGTCGCGTTGTCCTGCTGCATGCCACGCACTGCCTGCAGGCTTGATAACATGGTGAGAAGCGTGACAGAACGAGGTGCTGCCCTTGTGGCGTGTTTACACAGCAGGGACACCTGCTGACCAGGTAGACAAAGCAGCGCATTGCACAGCGTCTGCGTCTGTGAAGAAACGTGCAGAAGGGAAGTGACTGAGGGTCCGTCGGTGTGCTGGCTTAGGAAAACAGTGGGAAGGTAAAGGCCTGGGCCAGGGGAACATTCTGGACAGAGTGGGTGTTATAGGAAGTACAGAGCCTACTAGTTGGAATATTCTTGGCAAGTCGTGTAAGGGTGCGTGACACCTCCAGGGTCTGGGGTCATCTTGCCTCGAAATGCTCAATAAATGTCAAGTACTGCTATCATTCATGTCATGATGGTGCAGATGTAACTGCAGTAAACAGACCTTTTTCTGCCCACATGTACCTTGTGGGCAGCTGTGGTTACAGGGATCAGCTTGCCACCCTCCTCCCCTTTCAAAATCCTGGGAGCTGGGACCCTCTCAGGTCAGTCCTCAGTTTATGCACACTGATGGAGCCACGTGTGCGTCTCTGCGTTGCCCCCAACATGCTCTTAATGCAAAGAGGATTGAACCCGTGTGTGTGTGTGTGTGTGTGTGTGTGTGTGTGTGTGTGTGTGTGTGTGTGTTTCAGATCTTTCCATAAAGGGAACGTTTCTTTGCACACTCTTGTTTTCTTCTGAAGATGCATGCCGATATGTGTTCTCCTAAATAATATATTGGTGTCCCTTCTGCTGTGGAAATGCTGTTTTCAATGCCATGTCTGTTTGTGGGTGTGCACAGCCTGGCCCCCCGGCATGGTCCCCGCCGTAGGAGAAGCCTGGCCGGCGGCCCTGTGGGGTAGTCCTGGCCGGCGCTCAGCGCGGGCTCATGTCACCAGGGGGACGCGGGTGTGGCTGGGCGGCTTTGCTGTTAGTATCCTGTAAAGTGAAACACAAGCATGTTCCACTTCCTTCCATAAAGTATATATAAAGTAAAAACCAAGCAAATGCCGTGTTCTTCCCAGACGAGCAGTGTGAAGAGAAGCGTAAGGACATGCAGTCCCCTCCCAAGAGTGAGCCGGGGCATTCATCCTGGCTCCCTGCGGGAAGAGAGTCCCCAGAGGGAAAGTCGAGGCCGCAAGCACGTCCCCGAGTCACTTCCACTTGGCTTTGGGATTTGTAAGGTGACAGTCACGCTGGCAGGCTGATTTCCTCTTTCAAATCACGTTCATTGAAGTCATGTTAAAAGTAACGTGGAGTCTCTGGATATTTATTAATAGTGGGTGTGGCTGCCTCCTGGCCCCCAGGCCACCGCCCTCTGCCCCTGCGTGGCCACGGGCTTTCTCGCCAACTTCTCATTGACTGGCACTGCCCAACAGCCGGTTACGGCCAGCTCGGTCGTGTTGAGTGTGTATGAACTTGTGGGTAATTGGGAACCAGCTGTAAGTAGTGGACTCTCGTTACCACTGGTTTTGTTTCACACATTTTTAATAATATACCAGCACTTTCCGGCAAGAATTAGGTTAATTTCTATTTCTAAACTATTAAACTCACTACACGGAAGGTTTTTCCTCAAATTGGTGCAAGTACTGAGATCACTTAACCAACTAGCTAACAGAAACTTCACCTTGTGTTATGGATGGATGTTCCGGACATGAGCTCTTTCTTAATGGGAAAGCCGGACACAGTGACTATGAAACGAAGATACAGGGTACAGAGGTGTAAAGAAGGACATTGTAAGAAACTCTTTTCAGGCGTCTTCTGAGGTGCCTGTATTTCAGATTCCTGTGGAAATGGACACCATTGATAAGCCATTTGCGAATCTTCAGGACTTCCGGATGACTTGTTTCCCTACTTTGAGTTTTTAGTGTTTGAAAAATAACAAGGTGAAGTTTCTGTTAGCTAGTTGGTTAAGTGATCTCAGTACTTCAGGCTCAGTCTGACCCGGGTGCCTGCCTCTGGGGGGCATGCATGCGCTTTGAGTTGTTTGCAGAAGCTCTTTGCCTTATGAATTTTGTGAAATGTCACCGTTTTGACTTGAGTAAATAATAATGGTTTACTGTGAAACCTTAGTGTTTCATTCAGTATTCTGTTTCAGAATTTCGATTGCAAATTGAAAAAATCCACTAATTTAGAGAGTATTTTACTAAAAGACTAGTGCTGAAATGTACTAAGGCAAAGAGAACTGCTTGGCATTCATTCATATTCCATGAGCATTGCTAAATCATTCTTTTGAAGGTTAAAATTAATATTTGAAAGTCATAATTAGGGCAGTGGCTGCCAGGACTAATTGAAATTTTCGTAGAGAGAAAATGTATGATCCCAGATGTCGTTACTCATTCATGAAATGTCTTACTAATAGGAGCTTATATTGGTTTCAGTTGTTTTCATGCTAACAGGACACGATTTGTGTAATAATGTTCATTGTACATGCAACACCATTCATTGTAAATACACATTGCATTGTAATTAGAAGATAATATGCAAACAAACAATTATTGTTTCAACATTGGAAAGAAGTGTCACCTCAGGAGCATCTTGGGCATTCTTGAAGCCATTGTGCGTTTTTTTGGTATTTCTGCGTACTGGTTAGGTTTTGTTTTATGTAGCTGATGCAATCTGACAGAAATCGCGGCCCCAGGAAGTACAGTCATAGGTGAGAGACTGTGCTCCCGGGATCTCTCTCTGGACCAGGGATGGAGAGGAGGTTTAATGACGTCACCGCAGTCCGAGGCAGAGTGGCCTGGTGGCGGACAGCGTGGTTTCAGGCCTGCACTGGGGTCTCTGGCTGTGTGGCCCCGAAGCAAGTTTCTCTGCCTGTTTGCTCCTAGGGATTCAATGTGTATTGTTTAGAAAACAGGATCACAACCGCCTCCTAGGAAGTGGATATAAATGACTTCAACTAAATAAAGGAAATTCCAGGCCATATTTATTTTCAAGCTATTTGAAATGTACATGGCAACCACTTTTTCTCTCACTGTTGTTGAAAAGATGATAGATCAGCAGTACTGAAGAACTTAAAAATAATTATCCATATACTCAATATTTAAAAACAGTGTCCACATGTTATATTCAACTAGAGGCCCAGTGCACGAAATTCGTGCACAGGGGGTGGGGGGGGTGTCCCTCAGCCCAGCCTGCACCCTCTCCAATCTGGGACCCCTCGAGGGATGTCCGACTGCCTGTTTAGGCCCGATTCCAGTAGGATCGGGCCGAAAAGGGCAGTCGGACATCCTTCTCACAATCCAGGACTGCTGGCTCCCAGCTGTTGCCTGCCTGCCTTCCTGATTGCCCCTAACCGCTTCTGCCTGCCAGCCTGATGACCCCCTAAACACTCCCCCTGCCAGCCTGATTGGTGCCTAACTGCTCCCCTGCCAGCCTGATTGCCCCTAACTGCCCTCCCCTGAAGGCCTGGTCACCCCTAACTGCCCTCCCCTGCAGGCCTGGTTCCCCACAACTGCTCTCCCCTGCAGGCTTGGGTCCCCCCCAACTGCCCTCCTCTGCCGGCTTGATCGCCCCCAACTGCCCTCCCTTGCAGGCCTGGTCCCTCCCAGCTTCCCTCCCCTGCTGGCCTGATCACCCACAACTGCCCTCCCTTGCAGGCCTGGTCCCTCCCAGCTTCCCTCCCCTGCTGGCCTGATCACCCACAACTGCCCTCCCTTGCAGGCCTGGTCCCCTGCAACTGCCCTCCCCTGCTGGCCATCTTGTGGTGACCATCCTGTGTCCTCCTGGGGGCAGCCATCTTTGACCACATGGGGGCAGCCATCTTGTGTGTTCGAGTGATGGTCCATTTGCATATTACTCTTTTATTAGATAGGATTATAGTTCATTTGCATGCATGCTTTGTAGTATTGAAATCATCATTTATAAAGTGATCACTTAGGGCAACTGAATATGATTGCCCAGTCTCACTACCGTCCTGGTCACATGATTTCTGGGGAGTGGGTTGGGCATGGGGGTCCCAAGCTGAGTCACATGGGAGGGCAAGGCAATCTCCTCTGAAAGAGAGAGGGGCCAGCAGCCAGAGCCACGGAATCCACTGCAGAGAGCAGCTTTCTCATCTGCGTGGTGGCTTTCGTGTTCAGAAGTCTTTGTTTGTCAGGTAGGGAGAATTACGTGGTAATGACAACCATTTAACGGGTACTGCAAAGCTTTGATCTCTTCCAGGGGCTTGAGCTGAGATAACAATGTGGTAGGAGGACGGTTGGACTGAGGGCTGAGGGGAATGGAGTCTAGTGCCCTAGTCTGAGCTCTGTAACCTGGGACAAGCTTTCTAGGCCTTGGTTTCCTAGTGGTTAAATGAGGCATCAGATTAGTCGACGTCCTTTTTCCACCCCTAAGTTTACACTGCCCCATACTGTAGAATTGCTCTTGATATTGTTTGTGTTTACACCATGCTTCTTTAAGATTGGATATCAAGATATATATTTTTTTCAGTTTTTGCTGTTCCCCACCGCCCATCCTGTAGTTTTAATAGCATCTGAACAGAATAAGTAAAAAGTATGTTTATCAAGATTGCCTTGTAGCAGTTTGCTTAAAGAAATGATGGTTAAGAAGGAGACATGTATGTGTCTAGTAGAAAAAGTGGGGAAAAACAGTTTTCTCCATTTGAAACGGACAGAGATGTAAACACATCACTGCTGCCCGCGCTGGACATAGTGAGGGAAAAAGCCCTCTCACCTAGTGGTAGTGAGACTGGGCACTGACAGATAATCTCTGTCTTCTGCGGCCACGGAGGCTCAGAGAGACCAAGTAATTTGCCCAAAGCCGCACAGCTAGTCTGTGATATGACTGGTTTTCTGAATTAATGCCAGATCCTTATAGTAACGCGTATTATTTTCTGTGTAAGTTCAACGGAGAAGTTTGGGGCAGCGGAGAGAGCCTCCGCATTTGGTAAGGAACAGGCAAGTCACCCCGAGTTCCTCTGTGTTACTGTAGATCTCTGCATTCGCCAAGATGTAGAATCTGGCAGGTACCAAGTGAATCGCAGAGATTTGGAGTTGGTAAAAGCCCTTCAACTTCTTGTTTAACCATGTTACATAAAGGTGATGTTGAAAAATAATGAAACATACTGTCCAACCTATGAGGGGAGGCGGGGGTCAAGGGGGTAAGAGATCAACCAAAGGACTCGTATGCATGCGCATGAGCAAACCCAATGGACACAGACAGTAGGGGGGTGAGGACATGTGCTGGGGGGTGGGAGTGGCTGGGGAGAGGTTAATGGGGGAAAAAGGAGACTCATGGGATACTTTAAACAATAAAGAATTTAAATTAAAAAAAAGGAAAAGAATTAAATTTTTTAAAGTTTAAGATCAATCTGAAGATGGTATAGACATTTCTGGCATGTTTTAGATTTAGGAGTTCAATTTTGTTGTGAGAGACTTGGAATGATATTAAAACAAAGGATTGCCCAAATAATTTATTTCAAGTTCTGTGTTCTGAAATGTCATAAAGACAACCATAAAAGGATATCAAGGCAAATGAAGAGTGAGGTGAAACATGCTAATATATTTCATTCTGCTTCATTGTTCAATATGAATCAGAACGGCCTTTATAAAAAAATACTTAGCATGATCGTACTGAATAATCCTTTTGTTTTGAGTAAACAAACAAAAGCCGGTTATAAGAAATTTTAGAACTCTGTGAAATTACACTCTGCAGTTAGCTGATCTTCCTAAAAACGCCCTCACATTCTGCTTTGCCTCCGAGTACAAAAGGTGTATGTGGTGTGTGAGGCCGTGGCTCTCACAGTTCGCTAGGCATGCACGTTTTCCCTTCATTGAAAAAATGTCGTTTTTGGCGAAACAGTGGTTGGTTTGTTTTTTATGAAAAGTGCTCCTGGAGAAGACTGTGAAAGAACCCACAGAGCTCTCCGAGGCCTCCTCCGGTCATGAGGCTCCTCCGATCTGTAGCGCTGTTAAGGAATGAATATTGAAACTTCATGAACTCGGAGTGAAAAGCCTGGTTAGCCTCATTTATAGGAGGTAAGACTTTTAACTGAGCATATTGGAGGTTACCATGCTGCCTCGATGTGCTCCTTCCCATTTGAATACTAGATAACGCACATTGAGCACTTCGGTTAAGCTGGTGTGATGCTGACCCGTGTCTGCCTCATGTTCCCTCCCTCCTCATGTCCATCTGAGGCCAGCGGGCTGGCTTCCCTCAGAGGTGGCGCTGGACCAGCGACAGCGGGCTCGGGCCTGCGGGAGTCACAGCTCAGCTTGCTCCTCTGGGCATCCTGGCTCCGGCGCGTAGCTCATAGTCAGGATCCGTGTTCTCTACCTGCCACTTCCCTCCCAAGCCCAACCCTTTGCAGGAGGATGTGCTTCATCAAGCGGGAACGAATGTCTGGAAGAAGTTCTCTCCCTCCCAAGCCAGGGTGTCTGGAATGAGTTAGAAGAAAAGATCTGAAAAGCATTTAGGATAGATGAGCAATTGAGAATAGACACCGGAGCTCCTTCTCACCCAACTAAGGGGAGAGGTTTTGTTTTGAGGAAAAGGCAGGGCAGATACACTTGTTTAGGGGCCCCAGGCATTATAAAGATTATGTGGGGTCCCTTCAGTGTAACTCAACATAGAGTACCAAATGGCAGAGGAATTGTAAGGGCCTCCGCAGAGTTCTGACTTCTCATGTACATCTTCAATTACTTTTTTTAAAGTATTAAATAAAAATTATGCTTAGTAAATTGGGGTTAGGGGCAGGAGAGGCGGAGTCTATTATTAATCCTCTGAGTACCTCAGCACATACTTAATCTGCCTATTGGAGAATATCACTATTCTCTATTACAGAATGTATACATGCACACACACACACACACACACACACACACACACACACACACACCACATAAAATAAAACACATGGCTTAATGACCTGTCCTAAAGAGAAATACCCTTCTGATGCCACCCAGGACACGAGAAGCCTTCTCTAGCCCCTGTCATGAAAGTAATCATCCCAATAAAACTACAAACACCAGGGGGAGATTTCTTTTTATTGCCCCCCTAAGTATTTTTTAATCCACAGCTCTCTTCATCCCTTTTCTCCCATTGCACAATTTCGTGTTTCTTATAAACTGATAGCAGGTCTAGAGATGCGTTCCGGTTCAGGATTCACAGATGTAGATTCAGATCTACAGGTAATTTGGTGGTTGAGAGCACACAGTGTTTGAGATGTTCCCAGTGAGACTGAGAAAGCGATCAGTATTTGAGCCAGGGATGCTCGGTGTCTGATCTATGAATTAATTGGGGGTTGGGTGATGCTCAGTGTCTGATCTACGAATTAATTGGGGGTTGCAAAATGATGATCTTACGTAGTCGTTCCTATTCATGCGTTAGCTGGACTGTTCCTGTAACGAGGGGTTGCCCTTCATTTGCTCCTGGGGCTGCAGGTCTCCTAGTTGAGGGGTCTCCCGGCCTTCTGCACATGCCTGGAGGGGCCATTGGATGGTCTGTTCTTGGGCTGCAAGTTGTCAGTCTTGACTCAGTTGCTGCTGGTGAGTCCTTTTCCCAAAGAATGGACGCTGTGCCTTTTCCTTCGAGCCCCCTGTGGTTTGGGATCTATCCCTTTTGTTGAAAGACTGAAAATCTACGTTGCTGCATGAAACCACTCAACACCTTGTGGCCCTATCTTTGTCAAAGAAAACATTTCTCAATGAAATCATTTCCAAGATGAAATTTTAGAATAAACAGTTTGGTGTGCGTCATCCGCATTAATTGGAATCTGGAATTGGGAAATGTTAATGCAGTTGTTTTCCCCAGAGTTTCATAAATGAAAACTGGGATGGGACAACACTGCTTGTCTCATGGATCTGGAAAGTGTGAATGTGGTTGGATTTCCTGATGCCCAGAGACGAAGTCAGCTGTCCTTAGTTTCTCTTACAAGAAAGGAAAGGAGTTGGCATTTATTTCTTTTAGGTCTGCTGTTGTGTGTATGTTACCTACTTTTGTCTTCAAAATAACTTCAGATCACAGAGCTGGAGAAGGGACCCGCTCTGGGCCAAGCAGTGCCTCAAAGCCTGGGCCTAGTCCCGTGCCTCCAGGAAAAGGGGATGGAGACCGCGTCATACACCAGATACTTTTCTTGGAAACCCGGCCAAAATGTTTTATTTCACTTGTGTTCATTTCATTTTGGTTTAAAAGACACTATACTTTTGTATTTATTACTAAAGTAGTTAACATTTAAAATGTGTGCCTATTTAAAAAATGATTGCTGTTATTTAAGAAAAATATTCATACTATATTGTTACCTTGATTAAGCTAATAATTGAAATGCCAGTTTTTAGTATTATTGCCTTGCAAATAGTTATAATTAATGGGCTCCCCATTTTAACAGTGCCTTAAGGTAGCTTTTAAAAGCAAACACACACAAAAAAAATCCAAATCATCATTTAATACTGTTTAAATTAGGCTGCATTTTAATATTTAACCCATGTTTTTACTTTTTGGTTAATTCTTAGAATGCTTTTATTTATCCTTTTTGATCCATTTGTGTTTGTGCAATGGTGGAAAATGTGAACTCTAGATACTGCCTGCCTTTGAATGCTGGCTCCGCCCCATGCTGGCTGTGGGATTTGGGGCAAGTCACTCATCCTCTCTGAGCCTCAGTTTCCTCCTCTGCTAGGCCCTAGGCTTACATGACTCAAAGGTGTGCGGAGAGGATTGCATGATAGCTGCTCGGCGTGCGTTACCTGAGACTGTGATGACCTGGAGTTGTGAAGGCTGCGTATGTGGGTGATGTGCCATTCCCGAAGATTCTTTCCTTTTCTCGTTCTTTTTTGATGAAATGTTTTAAATCCAAATGCTCAGCTGCTTTTGCTATAATCTCGCCATTCTTGATAAATATTTATTCTCATAACAAACGTTTATTGCGCCCTAAATTGGGCTGGGAGCCGCAGACAGAGGGACGAGTAGCAGGCAGTCTCTGAATGATTCTCAAGCCTGGACCGTGCTGGGGAGGGAAGGGGGGAGCTCTCGGTTTAGGGTGATGGTGTCCTGGGGAACTCTGGGGGGCTGCAGACCGTCACCACTCGCTGCTTTTTAATCTCCTCTTAGCATCAAGGCCTTTCCAAGAGGAAAACACGTTTTAAAAAGTCCCTCTTTGAGCTCAGCTTTTGATTTTGTAGAACTGGACTGAAATCACAAGAATTATTTCTTTTAAAAAAAATAATTTATTTTTCATTTAGATATAATTAACATATATCATTGTATTAGTTTCAGGTGGACAACATAACAGTTCGATGTTTGTAGATATTGCACAGTGATCGCTGTAGTAAGTCCAGTTAACATCCATCACCACACAATTACCCCGGGGGGTATCTTAGCTGACCTGGAAGCCCTTGTCCTGAATGAAGAGGGGGAGGGGCAGGTACCGTCTTGGTGTCTCTTCCCCCTCCCCCCGCAGGGTGGCAAGCACCTCATTAATTTACATTTCTTGAATTATAAATTTTAAATACGTTTTTAAATTGATTTTTTAGAGAGAGCAAGGGAGAGGGATAGAGAGATGGAAACATCAATGAGATCGATCGGCTGCCTCTCCTGCCTGGTCCTACTGGGGATCAAGCCCAAAACCCAGGCATGTGCCCTGACCGGGACTCTGTCTGGTGACCTCTTAGTTCATAGGTCGATGCTCAACCACTGGGTCACACTGGCCGGGCCCTAATGATAAGTTTTAATAATTGGAACTGATGAGGATGGAGTTCATCCTTCCGGCTATGGTGGCGTTATTTGCTGACTCTCCCATCGCCCTCCCCCAGCTGGAAGCAGCGTGCCCACCAGCGGGCGGGCTCACCCTGCAGGCCCTGCTGCCTTCCCTACACTCTGCCCCCCAGGCCCCAGGCCCCAGCTCTAGCGCACCCTTTGGGTTTTCTGCTCCCTTGGGAACTGCAGTCCCTTGGATGTGTCTGTGCCCTAAGCTGCTCTCCTGCCACATTGGAGAGGGAGTGTGGGCTGAGGCCGGGTCCCAGCGGGAGCAGGAAGCACGAGGGGGTTGGTGGGCGGGAATTAGGGCTTCGCAGGGCTTCTCGATATTCCGTTTCCTTACAGGCGGCAGGGCCTCGTTACCGCACCCTCCACGGCAAGGGGGTGGCTGAGGTGGTGAGGACGGAAGGCTTCCCGGGGTTGGTGGGCCCACAGGGGGGCTTTGAGGGTCAGCAGGGCGTGTTAGGGGGCGGCAGAGACAGGGCAGCTAATTTTGGCCGGAGGGAGATTAGAGAGTAAGCTAGGAAAGGAAGCTAACGGCTAGATAGATGTAGGAGACCCTGGGCATGGAGGGTCAGTGTTTGAGCCTGAATCTTCAAGGCTCTTTCGAAGGTCTTGGCAGAGGAGTGTTGGCATGGAGGGTGTATTTCAGAAGGAAGAGTGTGGGAGCCGCAGCTGGAGGGAGTGGAGGGGGAGGGGGACTGGAGGCAGGGGGACTCGTCGGGAAGATGCGCTGCGCTCCAGGGGTGACGGGCGCCTGGGCCGAGCGCTGGCACCGGAAGGAAGTTGTGCGGCGGTTACTCCGTTCTTCCTCCGTCAGCAGTCGCTCGGGCCACGTCCACTTAGGAAGAAGGTGCGCTTTAAGGAATGCCTTACCGTGTGAGCCCTCCGCTGGCCCTTCTCTGCAGGAGTGCCCACTGATTGGCCATTGGCCCCAGAGCACCCAAGCCCAGGCCGAGTGATCGTCCCCATGCCACCGGGCCAGGCTGGTGGTTCAGACCAGGGGCTCCCAGCCTGTGTGATGACAGCCTGATTCCTTTGCCAGTTCATTTGTTTTAATTTCTGAATTCAGATTTTAAGATGATGTCATGGTGTTATTTGTGAATTTCCATTCCTTTTTGTTCTCTGCTCTTGAATTGTACTCCCATCTACTCTGCCATGACCTTGCTGTTCTCAGTGAATAAGAACTTAACCAGAGTATACATTGGAAGGCCAGGCATAATTTCTCTCTCTCTTAACTTTTTCTTTGGAAATAATTACAGAATAGTTGCAAAAAGAGTACAAAGAATCCCCATACACCCTTCACCCAGATTCCACAAATGTTAACGTTTTACCATGTTTGCTCTATCATTCTCTTTCCCTCTTCCCCTTTCCCTCCCTCTACACACACACACACACACACACACACACACACACACACATCCTCACATACTCACACACACTCATCCACACCCCCACACAATCACACACACACACAACCCTCCCCCGTCCCCCAACACACACTGATGCACATTCACATACACGCACTCCCCTCCCCACTCACACACGTTCACACACATGCACTCACACACTCCCTGATACACAATTTTTGTTCTGAACCATTTGAGGGTAAGTTGCAGACATAATACCCTTTACTTCTAAATACTTCAGTTTGCATTTTCTAAAAATGAGGACATTCATGTCCATAGTCACAGTACAAGGATGTGGCCTATGCACTTCATTCAAATTGTGCTAAACTGCCCCCATACTGTCCTCTGTAGGACCTCTCCCCCATCCACTCTACAAGTCAGACTCCCCAGTTTTATGTGGTTGTAACGCCTCTTTACTCTCCTTTAACCCGGGATGGTTTCTCCGTGTTTGTCTTTCGTGAACTTAACAGTTTTGAGGAGTCCAGGCCATTTATTTGGTATAAGGAATGGCCCACAATCTGTGTTTGCTCAGTGTTTAATCATGATTAGATTCAGGTTATGTGTTTTGCTAGAAAGACCCAGAAGTGATTCTGCGTGCTCCCAAGCCGTCCCTCGGGCCCGTGAGGTCCGCGTGTCCCCTTGCTGGCGGTGCTCTCTGTTCTAAAGCACCATGACCACTGTTCGTGGTTGCCCTGAGTCTCCTGGGGACTCGAGTGAAAAGTTGCTTTTCACGAGCAAATACAGCTTCGCTGGTAGAAACAGTGGCCGAGGAGTTCTTCCCGCTCTCCAAGCCTGTTGTCTCACAGGGACTCGGGCCGGACTGTTGATGCCACAGCTGGGGCTCAGGCATTTTCTGTAGCTGAATTTTGAAAGGAGGATGACGTACATTAGATTCATGCACTCAGGCATCATGGCAGGAGGTGCCAGTGAGGATAAAGGCATGTGCCCTTGCAGTTGGCCATGCGAATGTTGACATTGCCACCGTTCCAGAGATGGGAGATACGTGGCCACAGGGACTCAGTGGAGTCAGAGCCTCTTCCTAGAAATGAGGTAACTGGCTGTGACAGAAAGCATGAAGATGTGCCAGAGGAAGTGATGCCATCTATCATCTTCCGGTGAAAGAAACCTTGGAGATGACAGATGTTTTCCATTTTGTGAGTTGTTGGGTATTTTCTAGGTCATAACACAAAGGAGGTTTGGGATCTGGGTACTGGGGCCTCATGGTTTCCCAGCACAGGTACATACAGACGTGAGTCATCGCATCAGGGAGCAAGAGGAGTGGGAGTGGTGGGCCTGGCTGTTGCAGGTTGTATTACTTTTAGATAAAATGAAATTAGTGTTCCTGTGGACAGCCACGTTACCGAATTATGCTATTCAGTTGGGACTGACTCAATTTAACAAAATGGTACTTTTAGAGTTATGAGAAAATGGACCTGAAATTAAGATTCTCTCTTGCAGTTTGGACAAAATAATTTCTGTGAGCAGCAATGAAGAAGGTTCATGTGAGAAATTCACTTTCTGCTCTAAATTTCATTTAGTAAGACTTAGTCATCCGGCGTCCCTGTTACGGGGAAATGCGTGACTTTCTGCAGGCCAGTGTCCTCTGCATTATGCGATTTGTGCTTTTTTGTCATTGTTGATTTGGTTGTGTGTGTGTGTGTGTGTGTGTTTTAACATAATGGGAAGAGAAAGAAGAGATTGGGAGTCGATCTTCAAAAGACAGAGAAAGCTAAAACGAAGGGATTCCTCTTTTTTTCTTTCTTTTTTAATCAAGGCAATTTGGGAAGCTCTTAATTCAGGTTGCTCTGGGGAGGAGCTGTGTGCTGTGTGTGGCTTTGGAGCTGGCAGATGAGGACGTCCTTCCTGTGGGTGTGGCCCTGACGAGGCGGGGGTGGCCAGCTCATCCCACCACCTGTGAGGATGCTGCTTAGTGGGGCCAGACCTTCTAGGCATCCCCGACATTGGCTGGCTCCTGGGGACATGGCTAGGTGTTTCACAAAACCAGGCCACGTATGGTCGGCTGCGTGCCAGCTCCAGGTGACCGCCTCTGGCACGGCGACACCCACGTTCTCATGACCAGAGTGACTTTTGTGTCCAGTGACATCCTGTAGGAAAGGCACATTTTGGACATTTAATCAACCAGAAGGACTAAGAACTGTCACTGGGGCCTGCTGTCGGGGTGGGGTCCTCATAAGGAATGAATGTCAGACTCAGGTAGGTCCCCGTGTGAGCAGGCCTTCCTGCTCGTAGACCACAGACAAACACCCCGAGCCGGGCCTTCGCATTCCATTCCATGCAAGAGCCTCGCCTTTCCTGGGGAAACGCCCGTGGGAACGCAGACCTCGGTCGGGCAGAGCTGCTGTGAGGGTGGGTGGGGTGACCCGAGAGTCAGAACCACATTCATGCCCAGCGCTGCCAGGGCCTCTTGATCAGGGCTTGGTATGCGGAGAACGGGGAGCCGGGTTGGTAAGCTTGCTTCTTTTCCTCCCACATTCCACCCTGATAACAGCAGCAAAGCACGTCTGACCAACGTGGCTTTGACACAGCCGGGCGTTAAGGGTCAGGGGCCGGGAGAGGAGGCGCTCGGCCGGGCTCGGTGCGGCCTCTGTGGCCATGTGGGTCCACACACACTGAGGACGGGTACGCTCTTTCTGTTTGTGACTCGAATTTAACTTTGCAAGAACACAGCAGGCCTTTTGAAGGCACTTGAAGGAACGGGCGTGGAAGGGGGTGTGGGGGAAGGAAATCGCAGCAGAATGCTTTTAGACATTTCCTGTTATATAAATGCTACATGCTTCTCATGCCTGCAGACGCGCAGCCAGTGGGCAGGAGGCCGCTGAGGCGTCCATGCGATGACTGTTACCAAGAAAGAATGCAGGACTGTGTAGGTAACGAAGGAGCCTTGAAAGCTGGCACCGAGCGTGCGTTTCCATTTCTCAGCCAATCCCTGTATGTGGCGTTTGAACACATGGCAGAATGACATGCACTTGGACAAAAATAAGTGTTTGATTTTTTTTTTTTTTAAAGTGCTCTTTGTTTAATTCATAAGACTTTCTGTTTTAGTAAAGGAGTCCATCTCCGGGTGGACCTTCCGGATCCTAAAGGGCTTCATTTATTTTGACCCAAAAATAAACTCGGTACATTCACGCAGCAATAGTGCCATGTGTGTTCGTGAGAACAAAGTGCGAGGCTGGGGTTACGGCCTGGGCTTTCCACTTCTCGTCTCGTCGTGTGTGAGACTCTTCTTTTCGCTCAGTTACGTTTCTGCTGTGTCTCCCTGCCTTGACCTAGCCAGGTCTGCCTGTACCAGTGGCTGGAAGAAGCAGCCAACGAAAGCTTTTCCCCTCTTGTTTTCAGAAAACTAAGAGAACACGTGGGGCGGCTGTGTGTGGTGGCCTGTGGACTTAGGGGACGAGAGTAACGCGCGGCGTGTAGATACTTTCTCCGATGGACATGCCACGTCTGTCCAGTTCACTGCAGTGTCCCTGTCGATCCAGACAGTCTTGCTGTTCAGTGTCCGGATTCGAGACCTGGCTCCATCATGTCGCAGCTCGTTCTGGACAGCGCTCTTCGTTCCTGTGGATCACAATGTTCTGGGCAGTGGGGGCTCCTGTGACCTCCCCGGGTTGTTTGCACACTAAGGAGTGAGAGTACGTGGCCGGAGCAGGTCTGAATCCGTGCGTCGGTGACGCACGCTTCAGCAGGGCCATGGAGTTCTTGTTTCTCGTTGCTGCACAGCCTCAGGCCACCTACTCGTTGGTTTTTAAATATTAATTCAGTGTCTGTTGAGTATGTACTGTGTGTGTTATTCTCTGCACTCTGGAGGGCACCGAGATCAGCGAGTGTGGGTCTGAACCCCGAGGTGGCTGGGATGTAAAACCAGGAGGTAGTCACTGTCTGAAGAGAGGCAGAGAGGACATGCTGGGGGGTGCAACGCAGTGACCCCCGCGGGGTCGTAGTAGTGTCTCGGCTCTCCATCCCGTGACCAGAAGCGCTCCTGAAGTGGAGCCTCGCTTTTCAAGGGCCTCCTCGCGATGGGAAGCAGAGTCTGTGGAGCTGTGAACAAGGCCCCACGTGGTTGGACGCCATCGCATGTGCACTTGACAGATGCACCAGGGACGTTTCCTATCAGGACACGCGTCATCACAGTTCGTGAACATCTCTGAGTGAGAGGACTTTGGTGTGGCCACGGAGTGTGGTTCTTCTCTGTGGCTGGTGCTGATTTAAAAAGGCACCCCCTGATCTGAAGCAGCGACTTTTATATATGAGAGTTAGACAGGCCTAGAGCTCATGCCTGCATCTAGTGTTTATTGAGAACCTACCACTACAAGCGAGGCGTTGTGGGACGTGTAATGCTGAACCATTCAGGACCCAGACTGGTTAGCCTACTGGACTCACAGCTCAGATACACAGCAGAAGCATACTCAAAGGGGGTGCAGATGTAAAGTGAGACGAGCTTTAGGGGAGGGACAGGTTATCCAGTAGGTGTGCTTTTGAGTTGGGCTCTGTGTAGAGCCCTTCATGGGGCCCATCTGCGTGTTAAGCCCCAGTTTACGGCTAGCATCCCTTGTCCCATCCAATTAATATCTCCTTTCACTGTCAAAATTGTCCCACTTTGGCCTGGCCGGCGTGGCTCAGTGGTTGAGCATCGACCTATGAGCCAGGAGGTCACGGTTTGATTTCCAGTCAGGGCACACACTTGGGTTGTGGGCTTGATCCCCAGTAGGGGATGTGCAGGAGGCAGCCGATGAGTGATTCTCTCTCATCATTGATGTTTCTATCTCTCTCTCCCTCTCCTTTCCTCTCTGAAATCAATAAAAATATTCTTAAAAAATTTTTGTCCCAGTTTGGATGACAAAGTATGTGGCCTCCTGTCTTTGAGGATTAGGTGAAACTTGCCTCTGTGGACAGAGAGGACAGTCAAGAACAACAACATGGGCAGCGAGAAGACGACGCTGGTGGAGTTAGGAAAAGCACGTTTAGTTGGGAGCTTTCGGAACACCAAAAGGAGTCCCTAGAAAGAAGGTGGGAGGCGAGCTGAGGCCAGATGCTGAGGTCCCAGGGCAGACCAGACACCTCGGAGTCTATGTCGTTAGCAGTGGAAGTCAGTGAACAGTTGTTGTTTTTAAAGATTTAAGAAGACCCTGTGTTTCCTGCCTGATACAGCACAGGACTCCTTTGGGGTCTCAAACAAAACGGTCGGGGCGACTGCCAATTAAGGCTCCTTTAGATTCCTGTGTAGGTCAGTGGGAAAGGAAGGCGGGAATGACCGCAGCTCCAGTGAAGTTTTGCAGAACCTAAACAATCATTAAGCTTCAGAGCATGCTTGACTTTGGATCTTTGACTCAAACCCTGTCGCTCTCTGGGTGAAGGAAACCAACGTGCACAGGGGTTGTTCCGAGTTGACGCCCCCCAGCAAGCCGTGGCAGAGCCCGGGGCACCTGGCGCTCTGATTCTTCGTGTTGGGTGTTTCACTTCACCACAGAGCTGTGTCTGGGGGACTCTGTGATGAACTTCGGCCCAGTCCCATCAGGGTCTGTGTGTCTTGGCTTAGTTGTGATACAGTAAAGAGGTCTACTCTACTTCAAGGCTGCTGAAGCTTGTTTTTAAAGATCTCTAGTGCCTAGAAATTCTTTGGAGAGAGCAAACATGAAGAAGGGAGATTGTTGCCCGGCAGGCGTGGCTCAGTGGTTGAGTGTCAACCTATGAACCAGGAGGTCACAGTTTGATTCCCGGTCAGGGCACATGCCCGGGGCATGGGCTCGATCCCCAGTAGGGGACATGAGGCAGCTGATCAGTGATTCTCTCCCATCACTGATGTTTCTCTCTCTCTTTCCCTCTCCCTCTCTGAAATCAATAAAAATATATGTTTAAAAAAGAAAAAAAGGCCTGGCTGGTGTGGCTCAGTGGTTGAGCGTTGACCTATGAACCAGGAGGTCATAGGTTTGATTCCCAGTCAGGGCACATGTCCGGGTTGCAGGCTTGATACCCAGTGAAGGGGGTGTAAGAGGCAGCCGATTGATGATTCTCTCTCATCATTGATGTTTCTCTCCCTCTCTGAAATCAATAAAAAAATATTTTAAAAAAAAGAGAGGAGATTATTAAACCCATCGTTCCCTCCCTGTATGCCATTGCGTGTCGGAGTGAACACTGGTTGTGGTAGAAATCCTTAAGGATAAAAATTAAAAAGGACATTGAATACCATTTTCACATATTAAAATGGGGTTTCAAATTATGGTATGTGAAGAAATACAAGAGTTTTAAAAAATTGTTAAATGTGAAATTCATCTCTTTACAGCATGAAGTATTAAGTCAGTATATTTGTATTTTTAAAACACTTTTGAAATAGTAAAATGAACAAAACAGATCAAATAAGTACAAGCTTACAAATCATTGGCATGTGAGAACTATATTTTATTGTAATTACATGTAATAATTATGAATACTCACTGAAATTAGATGTGTTACTAGCTGTGAAGGTTTGAGGGAGATTGACAAGTATGTTTTGTATATTTTTTATACCTTTAGGGAAAGTTGAGGGTTTTTTTTTTATCATTATGTTTTTAGATGTCCTTCTGAGAAATCTTATGGGAATACAATTTTGGAGTTACCATGCTATACCCAAACAATGGGGCGCATATCTGTATGCATACAAACCCAATTTGTTTATGCCCCATTGAATTTGTGTTAAAAGAGTTAAGTCCCTTTGGAGATTCAGGACCTGTTGTAAATAAATCAAATGCTACATCTTCTTCTCTTAAATCAGTGATTTACTCAAGAACGAATTGTTTCGTCATCAAACAGACATATCGTGTAGATTTATGTTTTCATTCCAGGAACACCTTTGAAACCTGATTCTGGTTTACTTTAAACCATCAGGTAGATGTTAAGGGGGCAGAGAAATTGCTATGAAATCAATACGTGGGCACCAATTTGGGCTTCAGGAGAAGAGTGCACTTCAAAAGGATGATCTTGTTTTCTTTGGAAAATAGGTTTTCAAGTTACTTAGCGAATAGTAGGTTGTTTGGGTAAAACGAACACAAAGCCGCTGCAGAAGTGATGCTGGAGGATTCTTCCTGATGCTTAGCAGCTCGAAGAGGCAAACACAGGGGAACAGCAGTTGCTGTGCCCTTGGCCAGAGGATGATGTCCGCTCCAGGAAATACTGGGTCCTCTGATCCACGTCGGGCTGGCCCTCAGAGCGAGGTGGCAGACGGGATGTCGCTATGGGGACAGACTCAGGGTGTATAGACAGAAAATGTTGCCAACCTCCCGCGAGTATGACCTGCACATACCTGACTCGCAGGGGCTCCCGTGGGCAAGCCTGTCAGCTCTGAGGTCCTGGCGTGTGGGTTGTGGGGAAGGCGGGGTGGTGGTGGGTGATAAGGAAGCAGCTCAGAGACAGGTCAGGTCTGCCCAGGGCAGGAGCAGGGAGGTAAAACGGCACCCCGGAGGTGAGCCAGGTGGAGCCTCAGACGTTTAAAAGCAGTTTTTGGACCTAGCTTTTCCTGGATAATGATCTTCAGTCCTGTTTGTTGGGCGCATGCTAGAAATAAGAGGGCAGAGAGATGGTCATTGTATTATGACATCTTAGAAGAGCACTTCCTTCCAGTGGCTTCGTTTTCCTGCTTTACAACATGGAGAGCGGAGGGAGCTGAGGAGAGCGGAGTTGCTGACCACCAGCCCCACTGCAGCCAGGGAACCTGCCTTCATCTCTGCATCCCTCCATCCACAGGGCCCTCAGCCCCCCTGCCGGGCGGTGTCCCTCACAAGCTGGGTCCTTCCAATCACACGGTGGCCTCTCTGAGACAGGGCCAAGGGAACAATACTGAGACATTACCTGGCATCTCTGTATTGGCTGTAACAGGACTTCTAAATAAAAGCTAGAAGAAATAGGTATAATACTTATATTTTCAATTTTACTTAAGGTTCGCTGCAACTTAGTTTATACTAAAAGACTACATCGGTAATGTCGTCACATGTTTAGGTTATGTGCTTTAGAGAAACAGAAGATGTGCTTTATGTGAATTTTGAGCAAACGTAACTTTAAAAATATATGAGATTTCTTTAGGGATGAATTTGAATCAGTGAGTAGCAACAGCCGATAAAGTTTTTTAACTTTTGAAATTAAAATTGGAAACTTGTGGGAGATTTTACAACTTTGTTTTAATCAAAGTTGTCTCTGTAAATGATTAATAAACACGAAATGGTTTCCCAAGGCCCAACGGCAGTCCCCTGACCCACACCCGATTCTCTCCCCCGAGCCAGCCACACTGGCTATTGAATGGTCACCTCTGTATTTTTAAACAACATGTTTATATATCTTGGTTTTCCAGTTGGCGCCCTTCCCGCTGTCCACACACTTCCCCTCCCCAACCACCTTGGCGTGTTGTATCACCTGGCAGAGAAATCGCTCCTCGATGTGTACACTTTTATGACTGTGTGAATGTTGTTTCCGGATGACCAATCTAATGTTCTGTAATCGACTTTCCTTTGGTTTTCTCCATAGTTAATAATTATCTCTTTTCCCCCATTGGTTTAACATTTTATGTCCCTGTCACCAATTTGCTGCCAGAATTATAATCTCCTTTCAGGGCATTCAGACACAACAGGTATTGGACCCATTTCACCCGCTCCTCGTGCCCCTGTCTCCCATCCAGACCAGTGAACGCTCTGCACCGCAGTCCCAAAGCACTGCTTGGTTACCTCTTAGATTGGCAGCGCCTGAGTTAGAGAAACAAACCATTGAAATCACTTGATAAAATAAGGACCATCCCATCTCCATCTGCCCTCACGAACATGTCCGTACCTGGGCCTCATCTGGAGTCATTGACCCAGTTCTGTAGGGACCGGTACAGTTCAAGATCTTGCCTTTCTAAGGCCACGCTCTGCCTGCTGCGTGGGTGGTAGGCGCACAGAGTCTCCATTTCCTGCCAGCGTGCAGGTCCCATCTGACTTTCCTGCTTGTCCCATGTTGCCCGGCCTCCTTGGTGTCTTCTCTCATCTGGTAGCGTGGCCTTAGAAAGGCAAGATCTTGAACTGTACCGGCCCCTACAGAACTGGGTCAATGACTCCAGATGAGGCCCAGGTACGGACATGTTCGTGAGGGCAGATGGAGTTGGGATGGTCCTTATTTTATCAAGTGATTTCAATGGTTTGTTTCTCTAACTCAGGCGCTGCCAATCTAAGGGGTAACCAAGCAGTGCTTTGGGATTGCGGTGCATTAACACTTTAGACAAATAAACAGTGTTTAACTCCTCAGCGATGAGGAGCTATATTTAGAGCCTTCCCCGCCCACCCCTCGCCACGCACCCTGAGCCGGCATTTCAGCTCTTGGGTCTTGTTTGCTTCCAGTTGAATTTCAGTCGAAGGTCAAAGGGCATGCATTTTTGTTTATGACTACGGGCTGATCTCGGCAGTTAGTATAGTTATCAGACATTCCTGCCATTCCATACGTCTAATGTTCAGTGCTCGGAGGACCTGGCGCTGCGCCGGAGGGAAGCGGGCAGGAGGACGCGAGGGGATGCCGCCAGAGAAGCCTTCCTCCGAGGCGTCAGAACCGATCGCGTGCTCAGCAGAGCCGGTGCCAGGTGTGGGATCGATCGCAGCCTGTTAGCCATCCCTTGGGCTGCGCAGGGGCCTGTCTTAGTTTTCTGATATTTGATTCCTGAAATTCCAGCCCTCGAGCTTAAAAAAAATACCTGATTCTTCTGGTTTGTGTGTTAGCTGTGCTCAGGGCCAGGATGAGGTGCTTTCACATGCAAAGCTGACGGGTCGACGGGGCCGCCGGTACAGATGTGGGGGTCGCACATGCGGATGAGCACCAGCGTGTTCTAGGCACTGAGGACCCCGTGGTGGACGGACGGGCTGCGGGGTGAGGAGGAGAGACGATAGCAATAAACAAGAGACACCAGACATGCCAGTAACATCCCAGAAGTCAGCTGGGTGGTGCGAAGGACGTGATTCCCTTAGGTAGCCGTGGTCGGCCATGCTGCGGTCACGGGCAGCCTGCAGGTCTCAACGACCTGGACACAGACCTCTGCTGGAGGAGGGGAGCAGGGGAGCTGGTGGCCAGAGGGAACGAGCCTGAGCATTGTTGGCGGTCTCTTCGTGTTCTACAAGGAGGACGGATCCCCGTAGTTTCTAACTAAACGTTTATGTAAAAAGAAATAATCGCCAGCTGCTGCGTGGAGAGTGGCTTGCAGGGTGATGAGTAGAAGCACAGCCGTCGGGAGTTAGGCTGCGGTGCAGGCGTGCGGTGCTAGTGGCGTGGCTGAGGGTGGCCGAGGACCTGGGTGGGCCGAGGCTGCGTGCTGGGGTCCAGCCTGCAGGGTTTATGGTGGATCCAGCATGGGGCGTGCTGGACAGGGAACCCTCGAGGGTGCCTGCCTCGCGTTGTGCCTGAGCATCTGGGTGGATGGGTGTCCTTTTCTGAGATGGGGCGTCGGGGGAAGGAGGGGCTGGGGGAACTGGCTGGTGGTGAGGGGTCAAGAGTTGTGTTTTCTCCGAGTTACACAGACAAGGCTCTCGGGCACCCCGAGTGACCAGGTCGATGCTGGCTCTGAGTAGCCTGGATCTCCACAGAGCGTCCGGCTAGAATCCACTTGCTTTTCTCCTGTAATTGAGTTTCCTCCAACAAATGTCTGTGAGCCAAGCGCCAAGCTGACCCATGGAAAACAGAGAGGAAAAGCCAGCAGGAGCCCAGCGAGCTGCGTGGACGGGTAATAAAGAAAGAGACCAGTTTGAGCAGGAAAATACTCCCCAGTCAGAGCTCACCCGGTGCCCTTCAACCGTGACAGCCGAGGGGCAGTGCCCCCTTGGGGGACGTGGAATCTTCGAGACCAGCCCTGAGGCGAGGCAACAGGTGCAGGGAGGATGCTCCCGGCAGAGGGGGCGCAGAATAAAAGCATCTTTCCTCCCCTGTGTCGAGCTGACGGCTCCTTCCCTGTCCCGGCTCTCACTCGGTAGGGTTTTCAGTAGCTGGAGTTGGCATCTGCCGGGCGGAGGCCCCGCTTCTGAGCCCTGAAGTGATAGTGCCGCCCTGTGCCAGCTTGTCTCGTGAATTCCTGGTGTTAACGGGGCATCTTGTTAGTACTGGATGGCTTTTCTTCCTTCTGATGCTTAGTATTTGTAGACCCCTCCCTCCCTCCCTCCCTCCCTCCCTCCCTCCTCCCTCTCTCCCTCTCTTGGACATCAGTAAAAACATATCCTTGGTTGAGGATTGAAAATATGTAATAAAAGCCGTAACCGGTTTGGCTCAGTGGATAGAGCATCGGCCTGCAGACTGAAGGGTCCCAGGTTCAATTCCGGTCAAGGGCATGTACCTTGGTTGCAGGCACATCCCCGGTAGGAAGTGTGCAGGAGGCAGCTGATCGATGTTTCTCTCTCATCGATGTTTCTAACTTTCTATCCCTCTCCCTTCCTCTCTGTAAAAAATCAATAAAAAATACTTTAAAAAAGAAAATATGTAATAAAAATAATAGCAAGTGTATATATTCATTGACTCACTGCCAGAAATTCATTCTAAAAATAATTAACAGCTGAAAATATTTACAAGCATATTAATTGAAACATTAGTTTCTCTGGAAAGAAATGGAAACTAATGTCTATTAGTTGAATGGTAGACTGTAATCTACGCAATGTATATAGAAGAAGGTGAAGGTAAACTATATGTGTGATCTTTGAAAGAGTTCTAACTTGCATGCCAACTGATTAAAGTTGTGTAAAATTCACGTAGTATCAGCCTATTTGTATGCTTTGTGGAGTATGTGTATTTATATACTGAAAAGATACCAAAATATTGGACTATATATATAGCATTCTATAGGGAAATGAAAGAGGGACTTGACTAATAGTTTTTCTCAGTGGTCGGCAGACTGTGGCTCTTTGGCCCCTTGAGTGTGGCTCTTCCACAAAATACCACGTGCGGGCACGCACGTACAGTGTGATTGAAACTTCGTGGCCCATGCGCAGAAGTCGGTTTTCGGCTCTCAAAAGAAATTTCAGTCGTTGTACTGTTGATATTTGGCTCTGTTGACTAATGAGTTTGCTGACCACTGGTTTATCCTATTTTGTGTATTCCTCATAATGAGAATGTAATACATGTGTCTTTTAAAGCAGAACTCAAAACTATAGTATATGTATAGTTTATTTAGTTTAACACTAATCTTGCCAAAATGTGTATTGTGTTATTTGTGCATCAGTATACATATGCATATATTTATTTAAGAAAAAACGTAGCTGAGAATGGAAGTGTTCACTGGGATTGTGCCTACGGAATAAGGTTATAGGCATGAAAACACCGTCTTCCCAGATCCTTACACGGATGAAAGTGATGTAGGTTCATTTTGATGAACCTCGTTAAGAGGGAGGCTGAGCAGAACAAGGCCCTCTCCGCCTAGCGGGGTGCCAGGGCCGGCTCTGCTGTGCTGGCAGAGCGCCCTCCACAGGGACGCTCCGGCTGCTCCCAGAGCTGGCCCCGGAGCAGCTGTTCCCTGAGCTGAGACCCGGAGCGGCTGCGGGTTGTTGGAACCATAGGTGGGAGAATGAGACAGCCCTGGTGGATCGTTGTTGGTTTGTTTAGACAACATTCTTTTCAGCCTTCTTCCTCCCTCAAATATTCCTACCTTCTTGGCCAGCGTAGCCACTTAAATTCTCAAACTATTTTCCAAAACCAGATGATCTCACAAGCAAACATTTCTTGGCTCTTAGGAGAGAGGAGAGGTTGGGGTGAAAGTGTTTGCAGAGCGCGCTGCTTGCTTCTGAAGGGTAAACCCTTAGAAACAGCACCTTCTGAATTACTGAAACACCTGAGGTAAATTCTTCTACCGCCTTGTTACCAAAATTCTGTGTTCTACTTGGCTATGCACCGACGATGCCTAAATGTAAATTAGAATAAACTAAACTGTCACAGGACCATTGATCTCGATGCAGTCTTGAAAGATTTTTCTCCTACCTGGTCCCATTGTCAGGAAACGCGTTTATCAACTTTCACCTTAACATCAGCCCTCATATTCTTTTTAGTAAATGCACTTACCGTGACATACACATACATGGAAAATTAAAAACAAGTGACCATCCTTCCATGATATAATTGTTTTCATCTGTTTTCCTGTCTGAGGTGCATGTATTCAGTCGACATGGATCACTTGCTGACTATTTACAGGGCAGGCGTGTGCGGGGATTCGGGGAGCAGAGCAGGGCCGGGCCCAGGAGAAGCTGGGCGTTGGAGGGAGGGACATCCGTGTGTGGCTGCTGAGTCTTCCTGAGGGTGCCAGGTGGGACAGGATGCAGGAGCACCGTGTGAGAATAGCATTCCTAGGTTACGTGTCATCAGCATTTGAATGGCTTTTAATATTGCCAGATGGTTTCTTAAAAAGATCGTATCGAGTTACTGAATCACCAGCAATGAATGAGTGTCTGCTTACTCACATCCTCACCAGAGCTAAGTTTCATTACTATTAAGACAAAACAAAATTTGATCGTCGTGTAAGCTTACAGTTAAGCCTGATTATTGTTTCATTTGGCATTTTCTTTTATTCTAGTGAAGTTGAACACTTTCCCATGTTTTTATTATTCTACTTCCTCTTGTGGAAATATTTTATTCACTTGGAGTCTTAGCATTGTTCTAACTTACTACTATTAAAAAGCAGTTTATTCAGAGACCTTATATACATATATGCATTTCCTATGGACACGGACAAGAGGGTGGTGAAGGCCTGGGGCGGGGCAGGAACTGGGTGGAGGGGGGCAATGGGGGAAAAAAGAGGAACATCTGTAATAATCTCAACAATGAAGGTGAAAAAAAACACCAGCTTATCGAGGTGAGCTTCACATACCACAAATTCATTAATTTAAGCGGACAGTCTATTCGCAGCGTTGTGCGACCACCGGCTCCACCCAGCTAGTTCAACATGCTTCCCGCACTCCCGACGCCCAGGGGGCCGGTTCTCTCCCTCTGCCCCTCTCTGCCCCTGGCAGCCACGGACGTACTTCTGTCTTCCCACGTGGATCCATCTGTCCTGGATGTTCCACGTATGTCCGGTCATACTTCAGTCTCTATGGGACCCTCCGTGTCTGCTGCTCTCACTGAGCATGTTTTGGAGGTTTGTCCACATTGTAGCAGGGAATAATATTCCATTGCATGTATGTACCACACTTTGTTTACCCATTTATCTAGTGACAGAAATTTGAGTGGTTTCTACCTCTTGGCTACTGTGGCCACTGCTGCCATGAACACGTGTGCATATGTAGTTGTTTGGATCCTGTCTTCAGGTCTTTTAGGTCTAACCTCGGAGTGGGATGGCGGGGTCATATAGCAGATCCGTGTGCAGCCTTTTGAGGCACTGCCATCCTGCCTTCTACATTCAGTGCACCTCTTACATTCACACCAGCAATGTGCAGTGTTCCCATGTTTCCCGTTTGCATCAAGGCTTGTTATTTTCTGTTTCTTTTATTTATTTATTTTTTTTAAAAAAAAATATATATATTTTTTATAAATATATTTTATTGATTTTTTTACAGAGAAGAAGGGAAAGGGAGAGAGAGTTAGAAACATCGATGAGAGAGAAACATCAATCAGCTGCCTCCTGCACACCCCTCACTGAGGATATGCCCGCAACCAAGGTACATGCCCTTGACCGGAATCGAACCTGGGACCCTTGAGTCCGCAGGCCAATGCTCTATCCACTGAGCAAAACCAGTTAGGGCTAAAATATATTTTAAAAGATACCTCAGCATGACAAAAAGCGTCTCACAGGCAGCCAATGAAGGAGAATAGTTTTTGTTCTGGCGAAATGGAGGATTAGCAGTTTTAGAACGTGACGAGGCCATCGAGAGTGCTAATGTTGCTAAGAGTGTGAGAATGCTCACAACACGGCCATCACAGGTGCTTGAAGAGGTGGAAACCCTGTTGCTGCTTGGATAAAGGAAACGCAGTTAGCCGGTGATAGCATTTCCCAGGCAGTGACGGATGAAAATTCCTGCAAGGCTAGTAATGGGTGGTTCTGTGAATTTAATAAGAGAAGTGTTTGTTTATAAACTAAACAGCACGTTAGACGTGTACTGCATATAAGAAAGGTTGAAACATGGGATCATTTGGGGGTCTGGGGCAGTAATTCAATTCCCGTTATTTCTAACGGGAAAAAACGATCCAGTTTTCGAACACACCACTTCGTGAACAGCCTTCGAGAAACGAGGCTTCACTGGATTTAAAAGAGAAATGTGTTTCAAAAGCTACTTTTGATCTTTGGCTAACGCTCTAAAGAATTGAAGAGTTGCGTGTCCTGGATCTGTGATCGGAATTAACACCCCTCAGCGCCTCTGCTGGGAGGTGGGGAGGGGGGGCCTGTGCAGCCGCATGCAGCCCTGGCTCTCGGAGAGCGGCTCTGGGGGCAGCCAGTGTCATCTTCACGGCCAGCCCCCTCCCGTCTGCTCCCTCCAGAACCTGCCAAGGGACCCCTTTCCTGACGCCTCTTCCAGAAACGGGTGATGGTCAGATCCAAGTGGGGTATCAGCAGCCACGCCCGTGCACAGGTAACAGTGGAACCACAGCCTGCATCGTGAACTTGGCGGAAACTACAGGTGCCCACCCGTGCGAGGCGTGTGCTGCAGCATCACGTGTTTATTTGGTTCCCAGGAAGCTTTGTTTCCTCACAGGCCATTCCCATGGTGATAATAGTTCTGTCTGCTCTGCAGAGTTTCATGAGGATTTAACTCACACACTCATATGTATTGAAGCTCTGTGGTACATGGTAAACACTCAGGAAGTGCTTCATATCATTAGTATGGTGATAGAAAAATGGACTTTTTTTACATAAACTGTTATAAGTATTGACATTTTTGCAAATAACATATGTATCCCCATAGCAACAGCATAAACAAGGTGCTCTGACCAAGGGGAATCACCCACAAATACCGCCTCTCAGAAGTAATACTCACGAGCAATCATGGAACTCGGTTGGCTGGCATCAGGGCGATGTGGGTGGGGCCTCCTGAAGTGCTCCCGGTTTGAGGGTGCAGGTTGGAGGGAGGCAACGGTTGGGAATGAATGCCAGAAGATCTGAGGAGGGAGTGGGCAGGCCGGTGGGAGGAGGGAGAATGAACTGTGAGAGGAGATGAATACCTGATAGCGTGGATGGAGGGGAGTTGCCTTGGATGGAAGGGAGTTGCTGAGCTGGAGAGAGGGAGGGGGTGAAGGGCAGGAGGCTGCAGGCTTTTGAAGGGGGGAGGGATGTGGGAGACGGTGAGCGGGGAATGGCGTTTGGGTTCCAGGAGCGAGGGCTGGGAAACAAGGTCATCACGCTCCAGTATCTGAGCCCCTCGAGAGGAAGCGGGGTTCACCTAGTTCTCTCTGCACCAGTGGTGAGGCTGTGGCAGGTGGGCCTAGCCAGGGCCAACAGGATGACAAACTAAACCTGGAGAAAGGAGCCTGGTTAGGCGACCGGCGACGCTGCTTACCGCTATGCTCATGGGGCGAGTCCTTTACCTTGGGAGCAGCCTCGGCCTGGGCCCGCGGCCCCGGGCAGGTCTCCTAACACGGTTCCTTTGGAAGGTTCGTTTCCACAAGACACAGAGCTATGCTTGGTAGGCCAGTTTGTATAATTTCTCCTAAAGGCTGTTTTCTTGCTGTCCCATCCTCTCTTTCCGGTCCCCCCCTCGCCCCCCACCTCCAGCTTTTTGTTCCTTCATGCGGCTGGTTTCTCTGGCTGGAACAGTAATAGACACAAACAGACACAAGTCATTTTGAGGAGCTAATCAACATCATTACTGGGAGGGGAAATCTTCCTAGTATCCCCCCTCCCTTTAAGATTCAAATTGCAAACCCCATCCTTCCGTCTTCCCCGAGCCGTGGTGGAGTGCACGTGGCGATTCTGTCGGCATCAGACAGTGGACAGTCCTCGAGCTGATGGGCTGGACAATGGCAGGTGCTGCTAACCTGGAAACGGCTTTTCGCTGTCAACGTGCCTTTTCACGTAGTGCAATCAGCGCACGCTCGGTTTTCCGGGATTTGTGCTGCCCACGTGTAGTGTTCACCTCATGCAATCGTGGCGAGTAAATATGTGTACTTGTGGCACCTCATGTCGTCGGACAGGTATCCGTGACGTGACAATAACCCCCAGGGACAGATTGTGTAAAAGAAGGAGACCGTGTCCGACGGAGAGGAAATGCCACGCCAAGTTCAAATTTTATGCGTAAACTTTGGCAAAGAGCTGCAGAAAGTTACCATTTTCTTTACATTGGTCACGGTACGCAGGAGGACACCGTTAAGCAAATCGTCGTCTCTGGGATTTCGCAGGAAGGCTCTTGTTAACTTTGGGCCTTCTGCAGGATGTTGCTGCATTGCGGGAAACGGCGCAAACCAGCTCCGTCTATTCTTTCTCCCTTAACGGCCAAGGAGGTGGAATATGTCAGGGCCTCTTTGCTCAAAACAAGAGGAAGACACAGAAGCTCATCGACACTGTTGCTCTCTGTTTGCTGTATTTGTTGGGATTCACATTATTTTCACTTTGGAACACATCCATGATTTCTTTTTGTTTTTGTGTTTCTCCTTAGTGTGTGATAGTTATGTGTCCCTTTTAGCAGGATCGCAGCATAACCCAGTGCTGAGTTTTGTTTGCTCCCTGAGAATGTTCTTCTGTTTATACCTTGTCCTTTGGATAAGAATTAAACCCTAAAATTTTGAAATGAACCCGTTTTTATTCAATGGGTTTACTGAATGATAGAGTGTGGAGAAAAAGATACGTGTTTACCCAGACGCAGGAAATAAAGGATGGCTTGTATGTTGGAAGCGACACTGCAAAACAAGTTTTCATGTGAGACTTTCCAGGAATGGGAACGTCCGAGTGTTTAACCGAGTTCACAGGGACACGTACCTGGGAGATGTAATTCCACCTTAGAACAGCGACAGGTAATAAACGGCTTATTACTGCTGCACAATTGATGGGAGAGCTGGGTTCTTTCCAAGCAGAGTCGTGTTCCCGGGGCTTGTAACTGAGCAGGTGTCCCGGGCGTGGGTGACGTCTGATGCCGGCGGTTGATCATGCTCATGTCCCATCCGGGCCTCTGCGTGCATTTGGCGCCAGGACTGGGCTCTCACAGCATCTCTCCTGTCGTTTAAACGCACCGTTCCCGGGGCTTCCTATTTGTCCTTTTCTGAGGACACACGTACCTCTCAGACAGCGATGCTGAAGGCGTCGGGGAAGAGAATCCTCAGACAGAATGCCATGCGAGGCCTCCCGGCTCAGGGCTTATCTGACCGGCTTCATCGAGGTGGTCAGAGACCAGCCGTGTAGACGGCACGGAGCCAGGCCGCTTCCTATGGCGAGGGGATGTTTGGCTATAGTATCCAATTCCTTTGTCAGGAGAAAACTCATTTTCCTGGGCAGTTTATACAACATGGAATTTGAGCACAATTCTAAGAACGCAGGGTGTTTTTTTTCCGACTCAGATTGAGTTCAAATGGACTCCAGGTTTACAAAGTAAATATGGCAGATTGCCTTATTCGGGCAGGTTGCTTACCGTGTCTGAGGTTCATTTTACTCACCCAGTATATATTGAAGCTTAGCCCTTGTCAGGCATTCTTCTGTTCAGTTCTCATTTAAACTTCACCCCCCCACACACCCTTTTAGGAAATAGATTGGGAAACGGGCTTCTAAGGTTACAGACCCGCCCTAGGCTGTGCAGCAGGTAAGTGACAGAACAGGGCTCCACGCAGGTGTCTCTGGCCCAAACTCCAAGCTCTTCACTCCTGCGCCAGCGGTTCCCCAACCCCCAGCCTTCCCTGGAGAGCCGGACGAAACAT